>VZTB01012988.1:0-29861 GCA_013397245.1 Thryothorus ludovicianus | reverse complement strand
GGCTTGGCCATAACCATCAGAAAAGCAGTCTCTGAAATTGCTTTGCACAGCAACTTCTTAAAATTTTCTGTCTTCATCTGATTTACCTGAGAGCAGATTCATTACAATGTTATCTCTAGAGCTGGATGTGTTAAAAAAATGCTTATGAAAAAGATAGTAATGACAAAACAAATGCAGAAAACAGCATAATGACTATTCCTGCTTTGTTGCCTAGGCCAGGGATAGATTAAAAAAAAACCACACAGTCACGAAATAGGATTTATAGTGATTATCTGCCAGCATCAATGCAATCCATAGGTTGTGTGTTAATCCCAAGTGCTGCTATGGCATCTAACATCAAGATCCTTGGTGCATTTGTATTCCTGGTATCAGACACATGGTGGCACTGAAGGGCAGACAGTGAAGTTGAAACCCAGAATGCAAAGAATATTTCTCTGCATGTTTTAAAGGATCCAAACCCTCTGACAAATACTACTTTTAACCTTCGTACATGGAAGGGCTTCCTTGGCTTTGGAATAAGACAGAATTTTCAAGAATGCAAATTAGATAGTAGCATAATATGCAATTTATCATAGGGTGTGAAATTTAGATTTTGGGGTTTGTTAGTATGGTAAGTAGATGAAGAAAGATGGAGGATCCTTGTCGTTTTTAGGCTTCTTTCTCCTTCTTCATCTACTCCATATTCTGCAATGTTGGGGACACAGGATGATTGGTCGAAATTTGCCACAGTGTAGTGTTACATGAAGAGAAATTTAGTTAGTTATTGGTAGAAAAGTAAAAATAATGTATGTTCTTGGTGATAACTGGGTGAATTATCTTTAAGACAACCTTGATTCTGTGTGTTCAAAGCTTTTTGGTGTCTTTTCTCCCTAACGCTAAGCTGGTGTAAAGCTTGGTGTGCAGAAATTGCTGATAAGAAAAGAATAAACAACCTGGAGAATGAGAACAACCAAGAGTCCCGTTTGCATTTTAACTTAACATGGACTTCTGAAGAAGGCCTCCCCTATCAGGGGAGAGACATGTGGGAGTGGAAAAACTCCAATAAGTTATACTGGATATTAATTCATTATCAAATCATAAATATCTGACTTTTATATAAAACTATTTTTCTAATAATATTTCATGTATATTATGGCATTAAAATTTCTTTTATCTGGGAATGAATTCAGTTTTGACGTATTTCCAAACCTGGATCTATTGAATTTCAGTAAACGTAAACACAAAATTTCTAGTTGGGCTATCAAAAAACCTATATAATTAATGGTTGAACATTTGAAATTTTTTTAATAAAAGAAATAATTTAAAATATCTCTAAAGCCCTTTAGCATATGCAAAGATTATTGGCACATTAAATAGCCATTCCAAAACAAAATTAGCAAGCATTTATCTAATTTGCTTGGTGTTCTTGAAAAATTGTTCATAATTTCTGAGATCTATTGCTCCCTCAATTGGAAAGTCAAGAACCCAATGCATATGATGCATTCTGCATATGAAAATGCATCACACAAAACAAGTACCCGCTTTAGAAATGTTTCACAAGTATCTTAAGAAAACAGCCATTATAAAGAATTAGGTGTGCAAATGTTAGCAGTTCCATAAATAACAAAAATCCTCTACTAATGATAAACCTTTTTCACAGAATGTTTTCATATCATAAGCCTGAAAAAATTCTACAACTTAGAACTCTTCTAAATAAAATGTGCATATCTATAATAAGAAAATAATTATAGATAATTAACTATTATTTTAATTTTGTTTCACCAATTACCTTTTTTCAGATATAGTCAAATTATTACTTGCAGAAAGAACAGCTGAATTGGGAGGCAGTGGAGAAGAATTTGAAACAAAGTAATCCCACATCCGTGAAAATGCTGCTCTGGCTAATCTAAAGTTGCCTGTCTGATAGGCTACCTACAAAACAAACAGTGAGTTGACATGCTCGTAAATTAACCAAGCCAGATAAAATTATAGGATAAATAAGGTTTCAAAACTCCCCACAACATGTAAATTTCTCTAAGAATATTCTGACATAGTTGAATAAAATACACATAGCAACAATCAGATTCTACTAATATTAGTTTGGTCCAGATTTAGCATCAGAGAAAGCAAAGGAGTTCCTTATCTGCTGACCAGTGCTCTAACAGCCCTGTGTGGAAAACTTTACAGGCATTGCACTGCAGTTCTTGAAGGCATATAAATTCATCTAGGTTCATTTTCCTTTTGCTAATACTGCAGAATGCTCTTCTGCTCTGAATAATGGGATAAATACTAAGCCAAATAAGTAGGCATAAATTCATGTGGATACATCTTACACTGGAATATTTTAGGAAAGCTGCAAAACTGTTCCCCAGGATCTATCTATAGGGATAGACAATTTCACTTTTCTCTGTGTCACAATCTGTTTTAAATATCCTTTATTAAGAACACAGAAAATTATAATGATCTGACAACCTTTGTGGTCTTTCACAAGATACTACAAAACTAATTTCAATATGAAAATGGTTGGCTTTGATACCTGCTAAGTTTACTTTTTATTCCATAATGACTAATGCAATGATTTCTAGTACTTGGTCTCAACCACAAAAATTAAAAAAAAATAAGAAAGAAGTTAAATGCAGACTGTAAAACAGAGATAGGTAAAAAAACCTGAGTCCTTTCCACTTCACCTGACATTTCAGATAATTTTGAATTAAGAATCAACTTACTTAGATACACTATTTTGATATTAATGTTATTTGTGCTCATCAAGCTTTCAGCAGGAAGGTCTCAAGCTGTTACAGATGTAGTTTTAGAACAACAACTAAAAACAAGTAATTATAACCAATTGAAAGTAGGTGTCCATTATTCTAACCCTACCTGAGTTAGATAAGCTCGAACAGTAGCAGCAGAAAGGGGTGGATAGGCAAGGATTGGCTTAGTCATTTGCCCAATGGCATCCCCAATAAGTTTTCCATCTGAAGAATATGCTGCGACAGCAAATATGTATTTCTCATTGGCATCTAATCCATGTACTTCTAAGAAGTTTTTCCCATCTGCCGGTATCTACCAAATAAAAATATTTCTCTAGTTATACTCACTGTACATATTGAAAATAAATCTCAAATTTTAAACTTCTATTATTAAACAAATGATTTAATGGTGTTGGATACAATCAAAGTACAATCCAGATTAACAGCATGTAATGTACTAGATTCTTGTATTAAATTCTTGAAAATTATGAGAAAACAATGAAATGATAGGTGAAAAAAAGCACATTTTCTCTGGAATGATGATGTGTACACAGAGCACATAACCTAAGAGAACAGTTAAGTACCAGGACCTGATGTTTTCCTAAGATAAGTGTGTTCATTTGAACATTCACTCAGTGACTTTCCATACATTCAGTCACTGAGCTGAAACATTCTGTCTCTGAGCTGTGCTTCCAGACAAAGACCATACTGCTTTCCTTCATACATGCCACCTTCTTTTGTTAGATATAGGGAAAGATATCTCTGGTCCTTTCAGCACCATTAACAGCACTTCGGAGTCTGTGAAGCAAACAACATACTTTCAAGATCTTTATTTATCCTTCAAGTAATTGTATACCTGAACTTTAACATCATGGCTCACTCCTAAGAGGATTTTCCACCTTCATCTCTGTTACCAACCTGACTTACACAAGGAAGATTTGAAGACTTCAAGGGTCTTGAAACAAGAAACAAGTGCCAGTGATAGAAGGATAACATGAGAATAGAGACCATCATAACACAGCATCAACACAATGATCTTATTCAAACAGTCTGTCCTTCATAAGGAGACCCCTGAACAACTGAAATCCCTTCAGACACTGAGGCTGAATCCTGAACCATTCAACCAGAAATAAGTGTACAACAATCTGCAACTTCCCTTTATGACAAGTTGATAGATCATTCAATCCCCAAGAGTTTTAAACTTTTTTCTTGGAGTCGGGAGATAGAGAATTTGTCTGCAGGTCAGCATTTTGCAAAAGCATATCCTAAAGCAAACAGAAGTTCCATTACAGAGGCGTATGGTTAACCTCAGGTCAGTGTGTCTCCCGCGCCTGTAAGAACTAAAATTGTCCATGCCTTGGATGGACTGCAGCAAATTCACAGAAAAAACAGCTGGCAGTGGGGTGAAAGTCACCTGATAAACAATTCACTTTATAAGAGATGGAATATTGAAACTAACTCGCTAAACATCACAGGAAGCTTGGTTTTGTGGATTTGATGATTAGATTATCAGGAATAATATCAAAGCCTCTACTGCTAGTACCTACACACACCTGTTTTCATACATTTTCATTTAAGGAGAGGAGCCAGGGGAACGGGCGCAAAGGGGAAGATTCCCCCTTCATCATGAAACACAAGTCTATCAGTGTTAGTATAGAGTTTGCTTACAAAGTCAGGAAAGCCTGAAGCATCAGGCAAAAGAGATTGACATCATTCTTCTGTCACAAAGCATGAGATCTGCACTGCAAAGAACAGAACTCTTTATAAAAATTTCCATACATAAAAATGATCACTGAGGTGATCAATGACTGCTGAAGATGATGTGCTGAAGCTTTCTTGTTCCTTTCTTAAATCACAAAATGTGCAGTATTTGGATGGTTCATTGTTGTCATACAGGAGGACAAAGCAATAGCAGGCATGAGTGAATGAAAACCAGAACTTTCTCAGTCTATGCAGAAACACCAGAATGTGATCCAAAGGAAAAAAACTGCCTAAAAATGCAAAACCAAAACAACAAACAAAAAAAAAACCAAACCAGCAAACAAAAAAACATTAAAGGTCAAATTGTAATGAACAAATAACGTAGGAGTACCAACACAGTCAACATGATCAGTCATAAGTAATTAAAGATTTGTGGGATGATTCACCATACCATATGTTCATAGAACGAAAGGGAAAGAGTATGAACCTAGAAATAAACTGTGTTTGAATGTGAAGGTTATTGAAAAAGTTACATTATCATGCTGCCAGAATTAAGGAAAGCAATGTCTTGTTTAGAAGAAATAGCTGATAGAAGTCACACAATTAAGAAGATTAATAAACTTTTATCTGTTTAGAATTTCTCTTTTTTTGAATGGTTGGAAAGAGTAGTGTCTTGGAGCACAATCTAGAAAAACTTCATATACTTTCTTTTACTTTTGCATTTCTTAGATATCACTCAAAAAAAACATAGTTATAACAAGGTACAGATTTGTTTAACTTGAAGCTTTTGAGTAATTTAATTTCTTATTCAAAAAATATTCCTGGAAGTTTTTTGGTGCCAAGATAGGAGATTTTGTCAAAGACTTAGCCAGTTACATGATTTTAAAAAATGTGGCAGCTAGAAAGATTTAGAGACTTGGGGTTTTTTAGAAGAAGAGAGAATTACCTAAACAAGTTTTACCTCTGTCTTACCTGTTCTCCTGAATTTTGAAGTTTATTGCTATTTAACCTTACTTTTGTATTACTTCCTCCTGCTACAGAGCCCAAAATACAGTACCATGAAACCTTTGAAGAAAATGAGAACAAAATTAGTTGATGCACAGTATAGACTACAACTCTCTGGCTGAGTCTATCCAGTCAATTTCTTATCCACTGAATGGCTGTTCATCCATTAAATCCATGTTTCTTCAATATGGAAATCAGCATGTCATGTGGGACTGTGTCCAAGGCGTTACAGAAGTCTAAATTATGAAATTTGTTGGTGTTTCCCTGTTGACTGTTTCTCACGAGGTGTTATTGAAATTGAGGAGAATATTTTCAGCAAATGAGCCTTAAGATCTGAAAACAAGTATTTTGATTCCTAGCACAAGAACTATATATGTCTAATTAAATCCTAGGCACATATTTATCCTAAGAAACAAACTAAATCCTAAGTATTCAGTTAATAATTTCTACATTAAAAAATGCCTTTCCTGTCTGCTTGTTAACTTCAAAAAAAATTTCTTCTAGACTATCTGGGCTCAAACTATACGAATAATAATCACACTTCGCCATCTAGCGGCCCAAGATGCTGCATTCACTCCTGCATCAAACAAAATGAAGTTTGAGCACATACTAAAACAAATGAACTACCAAACTTTAAAGCTTTTTCCATTTTTTTTAAATTTTATTTTAGATTCAGTAAGCATAAAAATGATAAAATTTCCCTAATTAAACTATTTGAAATTTACTAATAAAATTGCAATAAAACTGCAGATTATGAAACAACTGTTGACAGAAACATTCTTACCACTATTAATAAGATTTGAGTTTCTACTGGGTGCACACACATTATTTTGAAGAAGCTTGCAAAATCACTATAAAAATTTCTCTCTCAAGAAAACTGCAGCTAATGTATTTTTCATACTTCAGCCTGTTTGAATCCTTTCTGGACAAGGGAAGGAGAATAAGGTGATTTAGAATAATCAGATGGCATTTACTCAGGATAAATCAGGGCTGGCCACCATGACTGGCCTCTGTGAAAAAATTAGTTGATTAGCAAAGGAAGGAAGAGGAATAGATACCATTTACTTTTCACAGTAATGAGAAAGGTAGGAGAAGGAAAAACAATAGACCTAAATTGAATCTAGGGAGATTCCAACGGTACATAAGAAAAAAAGTTTTCTATGAACGTGTTGCCCTGTTGGAACACACTTTCCAGAGAAGCTCTCTCCCTTGGAAGTTTTCAGAACTGACTGCATAAAGCTCTGAGCAAACTAGTTTAGTCTCACAGCCAACCCTACTTCGAGCAGAAGGTTGGACAAGAGACCTCTCATAATATCCCCTACAACCAGCATAGTCCTGTGACTCTACATGTTCAACAGAAAGTGGATTATTTCCACCTGAAGTATGTCACTTTAACAACTCATTAACAGAGACTTCAGTGCGGTACATTTTGCATCACATGATGCAACAGTCTTGCCTCTATTCAGAGGGTAACTAGGAGTATGTCAATCCTAAGCAAGACAATTAGCTTTTGATAAGTGGAATAAATAAGTATAAGACAACAGAAGCACCAAGGGACATAATGCACAAGATGAAGAAAATCTCATGCAAATGTGAAAATCAAAACAGTGAGTCACTGAGGAAAACTGACTCACAGAGGGGAAAAAAAAAGAGGGATAATTAAGTCAAAATAACATAATCCTCTTAGGAACAAAGAAAAATGTGACAGTATAGCACTGTTGAAATAACTTTTTTTCTTGTGCCTGGTGTAGTTATTTCTTATGCAGTCATCATGAAAAACATTACCTGAATATCTGAATCAAATGGGGCTGGTTTAAATGTCATGGAGCAATGTGATCTAGAAAGTAACAAAGGAGGAGGAGGATTCCTGCTTTTTTTCTTGCTACTCATAGCTTCTTTGAGACTGTGATACAATGCATTTTGTTCAGCTTCAACTTGCTCAATTAAAGTTAGTGCTTCCTAGGATTGAAATGAAAACAAAAGAGAAAATTATTAAAATATAAAAATCAGATTTGTAAATTTCATACACTATTTTCAAATTGTCATTTCACTGCTATGTAGAAAACTTACAGTAGTTTTTAATATTATCCTACATCCTAAATGAGGATGAATGGTACTTTGTATAACCTCATATGTACAGATTAATTTCATAATTAAAGAATGCACAGTTGCCTATGAAAGAAGCATATTCAATTTTATATCCAATTTTGGAAGGACCTATAGAAAAAAAGAGAAGGACCACACACAATGCTGATAAGCAAATAGTGCCAGCCAGTAGTTAACTCAAACAAAAAACCAAAAAAGATATCAACTCCTATTTAGGAGAGAGCTAGAAAACTAATCTTTGGAATTTCTAGAGGAGCTGTAGAAGCAGTTAGACTGAATTTTTTTGTATTTCAGAAACATAGAGGAAAAAATAAAGTCTACAAATAAAGAAAAAGGAGGAAAATGTGGGTCCAGAAAAAGTAGGGCTTAGCCATTTTTCCCTTAGTTATCTGTAGACAGCTGAAAGCTGACCGACAGTCAGATGCCAAAGATGTGAGGACATCCTGCATACAGCAATTATATGGCCATTTGGTTGGAAATCAAAATTACACTTTTTTCTTACTTGACTGAATAGCAAGTTGGTAGGTTTCTTCACCTTGATTTCACTGCCAGTTCAAGAGAAACTTAACTTAGAAATATAATATTAAGAACTTAGTACATCTGTATCTTTATTGCGGCAGCTGTTCAGTGTATATCTAAGCCAAGAAGGCCAACTCACAGGACAAGGATTACATTTTGTGTAGAGACAATAAATGGCATATTCCTATAACTGGAAATTTTATTTGAAGCCTTTTAGAACCCTACACTGGACCAAGGATTGCAGCTGAGCTAAGTCTGAAAGATAAAATGAAAAAGGAAATTCCAAGTTATTGGCACTTCAGTGACAATCCTATAATCTTGCACCTCAACAGTTCCTTGTTTCTGTCCTCATGTTTAGAAGACTACACCACTGTGGGTCAGATAACAGACTGAGTAAACCTGGAATTTCATGTCCAAAAATTATGAAAAAATCATAGATTTATGGTGAAATGAGTGAAGCAAGAAACTAAGATTTAATAGAGCCTTTTGCATAGCTAATCATTTTTACAGCCCTACCACTCCACCCCATCCCCTTGTCCTTTAGATTAGGGTTGCATCCACCCTAGTGGGAAACATTACAGGAAGAAGATAAAGAGCAAGATATGGAATTACTCTTTCCATCACACAACCATTTAACTTTCGCAATCAGTAGTTTGAAGCTTCATTGCTTCCTTAAAAACTATACTTCTCCACGGTAAGCAGACCTATGATGCAATTTTTAATTACAAGTATAACGGACTCGTTCTTGTCTGAGGAATTTCTGATTAGTGCAAGGGTGGAAATGCTCCCAGGTTGAATAAAGATGGTGTCATGACAGAGTGAAACTGCATGAATTAATTGCCTGCAGTAACTGTCAAACTTGGAAGATAATAAATGAGGCAGTGTTGCAAGACAATCAAGACTAATTTTGTGGTTGAGTAACCCAAACGGCACCATAAAAACCCCAAATGCTTGACCTCCGATTGTTGCAGCAGACCTCTTGTTAGGGGTAGAAATGAGCCAAGACAGACTTTCTTTTAACAACATGAAAAAGATACCAGTTTATTCTCCTTTACATCTTAGCCATCCTGACTCTGATGACAGCAAGCTCCTCCAGTAAGGTTTAACTGCAGATTGACTGTTGGTTATTATTTCCTACTGGACTATGACTGCAAGTATCAGTTTGCAGACTGAACACAGGATTTAGCTAGCTCAGCTTTGACTGCAGGCTCCAACAGCAGGCTCTAACTCCATCAGACCTAGACTGACCTCACAGCTGATCTTTTACAGCAAGAAGTCTCTTACTTGCTTCATTCTTCTTTGTATCTCCCTGTATCTTTCCTTCTTCCTCAGGCCTCCTCTACCTGCTCAAGGTCTTCTTTCTCCAGGTCCTCTTCCTCAAGCCTCTCTCAACCAGCCAATCTACCACTTTTACCACACTTATCTTTATCAGTCACAGCTGCAACCCATTAAGGGCAAGGCTATTACTCTTCTCTGGTAATTAGTACAACTAATTACAAAAGGTAAGTGTAATAAATAAGTGGCGAGAGGTGACGTCACCTGTAATCCCTTCTTCTACACCTACATGTGATAAAACACATTTTATCCCTGCCTCTGCCACAGACTTGCACCATGGTATTAATATAATCACATTCATTCAATTTTACAACTGGCCAATGAGAACTACCAGTGTACCCAATTTTGTAAAATCTTGGATGTCCAACCATATTGTCCGGACATATAGGACAGGAAGAAAGAATTAAACAACTGTGAAAGAAATAATAAAAATGCAGAGTAGCTCATTAAGCAGTTTGATGCATTTGAGGAAACACATATGACTCAGAAGCTTCCATACATACTCAGTTGTATACTGCATGAGAAATGGTTACTTGTATGCTTCTCAAAATAAACTGCTTATTTTGCTACATAATAAAAACAGATTAGTAGCATATTGTGCTGATTACAGGAGAAAAGACCAGAAAATGCAAGTAATTCTATACAAAACTCTACCATAAAAAAAGCAAAAGCACAAAAATAGAAGTATGGATTTGCTGTTAATTAAGTGAGCACCATCCACCTCAAGTAGGAAAATTAATTGAGCATATAATTAAATATTTCAGCATAAAACAAATGTCCAAAATATAAATTTTTTTCATCTCCATCTTTCTTGGTGAAAAGCACACAAAAGCAAAATTTATTGAAGGTCAGTGTAAGAGCTTGGTAAATGTTTGTTTGGGATAACCAGATATTTCTTGGGAATTGCTTATAAGCCTTCACTGGTGACTACAGTTACAACTTTCATACCACATCAGAGCATCTGATAGATTTATGATATTCATAAATAACATATATTTTACAAATATATGAGATATATTTTACATATTTGCATTTTCTGATCCAGTTTTTTGCATTCTTCTGATGTAATAAATACATATATTCCTTATCATGCCTCCAAATTTATGGCACTTAAAACCAATTTCTAGTAACTTCTTGTTTACAATACTCTTTTATATATTATATAGTGAAAATTGCAGATTCTGTTTTCTGTTGTACAGGCTATAAAGAAATTTCAAGCCCTGTTGATGAACAGGCAATTTTCATGGACAGATGCTGGCGCAAAGGTCAATGGAAATACTCTCATTGATTGCAAGAGACTGAAATGAACCCAGGAAGACTCTGCTTTTAGCTCCAATAGATTCCAAAATCCTAGTATCTAAAGTGGTTTTTTTTAGAAAGATTAAAATAAAGTCCATGTCATCAGCACCAGCTAAAGTATTCTAAGACCTGGAGACCTTGGAAAATGAACAATGTCAAAGGTTATAGTAGGGAAACATGAATGACATTTTGGCAAGGTATAAGTTCATAACTGCAAAGTCCAGGAGATAAAGTTTAAAATGAAAGATCTTATCTTCTCTTAGGTTTCCTGAAATTTGCATGTATGCACAAAATTTGGGGATGTGTTCTTTCTTTGTTTTAAGGTCACTTTATTTTTTGAAGCTTCTCAGGAAAAACATTGACAATAGAAGTTAAAAACACATATGACCTTCAAGTTCCTTCTATTTTTCTTCTTTTTATAAGAAGTAGCATTACATGTCTTAATTACACAGAACATGAAAAGCTGTGCTAATGGTAAAGAATTACTATCATAAGATTTTTCTTATTACCTCCAGTAGCTGCCGTTGGGAAGTAGTAGTTAACTCTTCAGGGAACTTCTGTGCAGCCTTTTGCATCAAAAAGATTGCTCTAGATAGCTTATTCCTTTTAATTTTTTTCATTATAAATTCCTCTATAAAACAGATATTTTAAGACACTTATAAAAGAGTGGCAATAATTTATTATCATCTTAAGTCTGAAGACAAGTGTGTCTGCTAGGAAAAGCAGGAGCCTCTCTTGCAATGGAGAATGCAAACCTCCTCTCTCCAAATTGCTATAATTAAATTAAAGGGGTTCTCGGGCAAAGATATTGGGATAGGAATAACAGTTTTTTACTAGTGTATCTGACAAGATAACCATAGTATGAACAACAAACAGAGGTAGGAAACAGTCACAGTTTTCTCCGATGCTGGCACCTTTCTGGGGTAAGCAGGAGTCCCGATGAACGAGGTGTATCTGAAGCTCGGTGGCAGTAACTGGAGCTGTAGAAAATGTCTCAGCCAAGCAGAACAAATGGCATGGAGAAACCCAGAGCAAAACTGAAGAAGTAGTGAGTGCAGGGCAACGAGGCAGCAGCTCCCTGCAGGGCAGGGGGAGACCAGGCTCCGAATTCCCGGGGGACCCACGAAAGTTACTCTGAGCTGAGCTCCAGGTGAGGTCTGATATGATCTCCCCACAGTCCAAGACTGAACCCTCACTGTTCCCTCCAAGTGTCAAGAAAAAACTCCCCGAGAAAGAAATGTAGTCAGTGCCACCCTCTTCCTGATGATTACTTGCTTTTGTCTCTTCCAAATACTTGTAAGTGCCCACAAGCACCCAGCAATCAGCTTCCTAGCAACTTTTGGGAAAAAATTCTATAAGAAAGCAATCCAACCCCCAACTATTATACTTCTAAAATCTTAACTAATAACTCTTACCTGATAAATATTGGAATTCTTCAGTATTCTTCTCATGAGACTTACTAGACTTAAGTCTTCTGTCAACAAATTGGGCACCTGTGTGAGAAGGAAATACTAAGTTATTTTGATAGTGCTATAGCAAAAACTTGAGTGAGAGGTTAATATGTAGTTTTATAGTAAAACTTTTCTCCATCTCATGTTCTTTTGTTTCATTCAAGTATATTTGCTTGTACAGATCATGCCACTAAAGATATTCCACCCTCCTGCCTAACATCCTTAGAAGTTATATTAACACCACAGAAAAAGGGAGGTTTTGTTTGCTCATAGGGAGCAGGGTACAGTGTAGCTCTGCAGTCTAGTACTAGATTTTAATTAAAAAACAAAACAACACTAAGAACGTGAGAACAAGCTGAGTTTTTTCAGAAGCCATTTGGCAAGACTGGAGTATCTGCTGACTGGAAAGATACAGAGACAACTTCACAGGAGTAAAAGTTCAAATTACCAAGAGCACTGAATAAAATATTCAAGTCATTCTCTAGAGAGAAAATTAGCATTACAGAAAAAACAATCTGCACAACATCCCCCAATTTTTCTTTACTGGCATTATAAAATTTAATATTATAACTAAAATACAACAACCAACTGCCTAGGAATGAAATCCATTAGTTGCAGCAAAGTTTAACTCCCATTGGTTGAGTAGAGGTTGGAGACTAGTATAATGTAAATCTAAATTCTGCAAATTCAGCACATTATTTCTGTCTATATGTGGCAGACAAACTGCCCAGCATCAGTTCCTCTCCAAAAAGCAGATATTCCTTTATTTCTTAGTATTACAGAATATATTAGCAAAAATACACTAATTAAGTTATGAAGATTATTTAACTTTACGGAAACCTACCTTGTGTAATTTTGAGCAGTTTCACAGCTACTCGATGTTGGGCCTGAATGAGCTCCAAATGTAAATCTGTTACAAAACCATTATCTGTTCCTGTTTTATCATCACCACATCCCAAAACAGAATTCAAATTCTGATAATTTGAGTCCACCTAATAAATAGGAAGTGGCAATTAAGCAAATACAAATGTCCACTACTTAGCTGACTTAATTTTTCTTGATATTGATACTATTTCAGTAAACTGACAAACATTAAAATTTGTCATGTTTACTCAATATACAGTCAATCAAGAAAGCATGGAAAGGAGGGTGACCAGACAGAGAGAGGACAGAGAACTAGACAAAATCTTAGAATCAATAGAAAACTGGATCAATAATAAAGACAAAAGTGCAAAAATTATCTTTTACTGAGTTACCAATCCACAAAACAAATATCATATTGATATAAAATGAAAATATCTAGAAAATCTGAACTCACATCAAGAGCAAAAATTGATTGTAATAATAAACAGTTGCAAGCAATAAATATGAACTGGATTTCTGCTCTTGTTTTATACAAGAAAACTATATATTATAATTATTTCAAAAGAAAATGTTAAAGAAAGCCTAAAGGAGTTAACAGCTTATTAATGAAAGAAAAAAATGTTCTTTCAACTTGTGGTGGCTTTGGCTTAGGCAGAGTTAGTTTTCTTCATAGTAGCTGGTATGGAGCAGTGGTTTGGATAGAATGTTGGTAATGTCAGGGATGTCTTCATTACTGATGAGCAGTGTTTACACAGCATAAAGGCTGTGACAGCACTGCTACTTGCACCACTCCACCAGAAAGGAGGCTGAGAAGGCACAAGAGGCTGGGAGGAGGCACAACCAGGGCAGGTGATCCCATTGACCAAAGGGATATTCTAGCCCAGACAACATCATGGTTAGTATATAAACCTCAGGGAAGGAGGAAAGGGCGCATGTTCAAGTGACAGTGTTTGTCTTCCCAAGTCACCCAAGCTACGTGTGAGGGGGACTCCTGGAGTTGGCTGAACCTGCCCATGGGAAGGGGTGAATTAATTCCTTGTTTTGCTTTGCCTGCATGCACAGCTTTTGCTTTCTCCATTAAACTGTCTTTATCTCAAACCAAGAGTTTTCTCTTTTACCTTTCCCCCAGGACATTGTGAGGGACTGGATGAGCAGCTGTCTGGGGATCAGTTGCCAGCTGGGGTTAAACCACAACACTAATACACAGAGATATATTTTTTCTATTCTCTTCTTACATGGACCAGGAACATGAGGTACATTTGATAGCACTAAGATTTCGAAGTATTAAGAAAATATGATGTTTGTATCCTCAAAATACAATATATTACTGTTAGATTTTGTTGCAGCGTAGCTTTTTGTAAACTTTACCTTTGTACAGCAGTCATCAAATATCGACTTTCCATCTGGGAAAAGAGTCATTAACCGAGATGTGTTCATGTCATTAATTGCTTTTTCAAGAATTTCATAAGCAATTTGAAATTGTTCTCTAGGTGTTTTCTGAAATGAAAATCCATATGAACACATTTCCTTAGTTAACATTAAAAACGATACTATAGATTTTCAAAAGTAATGTGCTTTTATTTATAACTGCTGAAGTTTAAAAATATCAGATAATCTTTACATAGAGATTATGTAAAGATTATCTCCCCATACTTTAATACACTAATATCAATGTTTTAAATTTCAAGTAGGACCGAATTTCCTTCAGCTCAAAAAAATAAATTACTCAGAGTTAGCTTTTAGCAGAATGAAACTAAACTTAAAGAATTATATTGAAAATATAGTGTTTGCAGTTTTTCAATATTCCATTAAATACTACTAAGAAAGCATTTTTTCAGGAAACACTACCTTTAAGTAGACTGTCACTGAACTAAACCTTGTCCATGTGTCTAAGCATTAAGAAATATGACTGACAACACACTTGAATCCTCAAGCTAATGCATATCATTCGTCCTTAACATGTTTTAGCAAGTTATTTGATTGGACAATTCTGCAAAGTACTGAACAAAACAAGAACACTCAGGATGTTTCATCCATTCCACATGATCTCTACAAAAAGTAGAAAGCAAAATAACAACTCAAAATACTTTCCTAAACTAATCAAGGACTGCAATTTCTACCATCTGAATAAAATGTGCCAGTGAACCATTTAAGGCTGGTACTACAGACTGGCATAGAAAAAGGTATGCTGTAAAAAAAATTACAAATACAATCTCTTCCAGAAAAATGATTGATAAAGAAGACTGAGAAAATTTTCAAATTTTATTACATCTGAAAAAATATCTTTGCTTTTTTTCCTCTGCACTAGTAGGATTGTGTGAAAAATTTCATCTTTGTAAAATTAAATACAAAATCATACAAAAAGTTTCAAGCAGAAGTATTTCTATTCTATTCAAAATCAATGTATCAATGACGATAAACTGGACGTTACCATCAGTATTTCAGGCATATCACAGGTTTCATCTTGTGAAAGAGAAGCACTTCCTCCTTCTTTATAGGAAGAAAAGCAGAAGTGAAAATCAAATAAATCCAGAAAATTTTAGTACCATTTGATCAGCTCTACCACGAATTTTAGAGTCTGGCAATAATTCTGTTCTCCAGTGTTTGACTATGAGAGGTAATGATACTGTTTCTTGAAGAGCTTTCCAGGGTTTAGACACACAGTGATGTATGCATAGCTATACTATACTATTAGCCAATAATGTTGTATTTTAAAGGTACCATATATTTCATAGCCACATCATATCCGTGCTAATGAAACTAGGACTTATTTTGTAGTTCCTCATATTTTTGTAGCATTCATATCAATTCTCCATTTTTAAATAAATTCAAACATATTATTAATGAATTCACAGTTAATTTCATTTATAGAAAGATTTTTAAGAATAAGAGGTCATATTATTACGACAGATACTATTTCATTTTAGTATTTCTTGAAGCAGTATTATCACCCCTTTAAAGTTTGCTTTGATTGTCGAAATTACTTTCATTTATGAAGAATGCATCCAACCTTATATTTCCCTCTTTAAAACAAGAGAAAACAATTTTTTAGTTCTTGGTTAAACCCTTTAATTTCATTTCTTTGCTGAAATAAATTATTTTTTTACTCTTTCAGAGGAACAACCTTCTAGTCACTCCTTGTGCCACTTTTGCTTGCTTGTTTTTGCTTGTCTACTGTCTCCTCCTCGTAAAAAAGAAAATTTGTATACACTCAGTATTCATTCAGTAAATAGGTTCTCTTCAGAACAAGCATGTCTTTGACTGTCAGCCTTTTTTGACCATTGGCTCCTATCTATTCAGCTTTTTTTTCCTTCAAAATAACATATTAAACTGAATGAAAAAGAAGGGGTGCTTCAATGAGACTCATTTAGTCTTCTTGAGAGCCTTATAATTTTCATAACACCACCAAAAACAATACCTACTCTACCTTAATAACAAATAGTAATTTCTCAAGATTTTTTATTTCCAAAAGTGCAAAGCTATTATAATTTCTTTCTGTTTCTAGGTATGGTTTAATAATATCTTTAATATTTACTCTCTAGTTACTGTAAGACATTTATGAGAATTATGATTCATATTCTAAAATACATAAGAGAGAGCTTTTAAAGAATGTAAAAATATTCATATTTTACAGCATCAGTCAGGTTTTGGAATGAAATTTGTTTAAAGCATATCCCAATAATGCCAGCCAAGTTCAAAAACAACTGGATTACTATAAAAAAAATCAAGAATATGTAGAGAAGAAAACCAAATTGATAACCCAATAAATACAAAAGCTTCACTATGACCTCAGTATTTTCCCCTTTTGTTTGGCCTACAACTAATCAACCAGCATTTGAAGGCTCCAAATGAGCCACAGCACATACTGCATTTTGCCTAGCCCTTATTCAGACAACATAGCAATGATCTGAAGCTACTCTGAAGGGGATAAGAGACATGTAAAAGACCTGTGAGGAGAGTGAGCAATAGGAGATGTATTCAAAATGGGGTTACTTCAGTAGAACTGGAAATGTAATGAAATAAATCATAAATCCTTGAAAAAATAGTTTTCATTAGCTCCAATAATAGGTGAAATTTTGTGCTAAAAACACTATCCTTCTACTCTCAAGAATGTCTTTACAATATTTTTTTTATATCTGTGTTATTCAGTTTTCAGCTCAGAAAAGTTCCAATCTTAAAAGTCATTCTTGAAAGAAAAGTCATTTTTTTCTTGAAAGCTTTACCTTCTCTTTCCTTAGATTCACTTGTGGAATCAGCTACATTTTCCAGTATTGCAGCTAGACATAAGGTTATCTCTGCAAACATTACATTAGTGTCTGCTATATTGCTCTTCTCAATTATTTCATTCATTATCCAGAGTATATGAACCCACTAAAAATGAACAGGGGAGAAAAGAATCAAGACAGAGATAAATAAAATTTTTGAAGACATTTATGTTTTACAGAAGTAGACAGGGTTTTGCACTCAAGATTGTTTAAAAATATTCACAAGCATGCACACAACTCCTTTCCTGGAGCTGGCTTATTTTTTTAAATGCCACCAGACAAAGATGCTGATTTTACACTGTTCCATAGCCCCTGTTTCCCTACACAACAGACTTTTTTTATTTTAGAACATTATAATTCCTGCCATTCTTTTTGGAAAGTTCTATGAATGTTCTACAACCATAACTTTTATACTTTGCTCTAGTGCAGTTAGCCTTCAAGTAGATTTTATTACATGCCTCTCATTTATCTCCATATCTTCCCACTTAAACTTAGAATAAAAGAGACCCAAACGCTACTGTTGTGGATACAGAGGAAAATAACCATACACTACCTTCTGGGGAACCTCCAAACAATTCTACTATAAAGGGTTACAAAATTAACCCCTCCAGAAACTGGTTGGTTAGCACCAACCGGCAGCCCAGAGAGCCCATTTCACCAAGGTCCTCTCACCCACAGCACAAATTCAAGGTAAGGCTGTAACTCTGTCCAGTGGGATGAATACTATTCTGCTATTGAGTCCCATCTCCCTTGTTTTAAGTTGTAAGGTTTTATTGCCACTTTGTTCAACTGATCTAGAGAACTTTCTTGAAAAATATAGATATTTTCTGCCACAAAATCACAAATTTTTCTTACATCCTTCCCAAATGTTTTCACTAATTTAGCTTCTTACCACTGTGGCCCACTGTGGCCCACTGTAGCAGGCAGTGGGTTACTTTACTGCAAAAAGACTAAGAGATTACCACTGTTTTGGTACTGGCATATGTAAGCACAGTGTGTTCAAAGTGAATATATAATTCATATTTTTGAAGAAGATTTATCTGCATTTTACCATAAGAAAAGGTACTTAGACTGGATACCAGTATTTCATTGTCTTTACTATAATAGACTGCATTCACATTAAGAGAAATACATTATAATTAAGGAGTACTTGGTAAGCTTGGTGTTTGCGGAGATATTCTAAGCAGTCACTTCCACTCATTTGGATTTGCTGAAGCTCTGTTTTACACTTCTGCCACAAACACATTACTACATCAACAAGTATTTTTTTGTCAGGATGGACATTCTGGAAAGAAAAAACAATATAACTGTGGAAACGGGTAGGTATATAAACACACAAATAACCCAGTACATAAACAGTCTCAACATTTTCCAACACAAGTTTAAAAATATGTCACTTTCTTATAAGAAATGACAACATTTTGAAAGCTTTAGAAATATTTTTTAAAAATAATTTCTGGCAGATCACCCAAGCTTTTCTTCTCTCAACAATATAAGTGGGTTTAGAGGTTTGGGGAATTGATTTCTTTTTTTTTTTTTTTTTTATTGACAAGCTCTTAAAAGTAATACATACAAGGAAATCAGTGAGATTAAAATCACAGGAGAGAGCAAATTAACTATAATGCTGAAATCAATAGGTTCTGAAGAAACTTTATTTTTATTAAAATATTTAAATATTTGCAGAAAAAAATCTAAATTAATAGTTTCATTTCGCTTGACACAGTACTTCCATGGGCTGTTGGTACATGTGAGATGATGAAGCAGTGAAAAACAAACGACTAGAAAAAAATTTAGAATTAAATATCCAACAAGAGAAAGAAATTTTAATTCCTATCTTGCATGTTGCAAAGAGAATCATTTAAAAATTTAAAATTGTACTCAGTTAACCTCCTAATTAACACATTTGAAAAGGCAATAGAGTCTGTCTATGTGTTAAACACATTCTTAAATGTGAGGAAGGATTAGTACACATTTTTATCACAGTTATAGCAGAGTTGAGCTAGTATCTCAGGTGCAGTATAACCTGATATATTTGCATTTTCTATACCCTCATATATGTTTGAGCATAAGATTTTTGGCATATTGAGAATGAAACTGAGGGGAGGAAAAAAAGGAAAGCAAAATTATTTTCGCCACTGGTTTGGTGGCAGCAAGCTGCTAGATTGCCTCCACTATATATTATATAACTTCACCATCTTTTAATTAGGGTTGAATTTGTCTTTCTTCTCTGGACAGAAGATCAAGATTTGCAGGAAAATGCAGAAGAACCAGCAGAGTTTAAATCCATTTAACTGCCTCCATATAGAGGTCACCGTAAAAACTGACAGATCATGTTATCTAAAGGTATCTGTGGGGTACTTCACAGGCAAGATACTTCAGCTAAATATACTACGCCAAAGCTAAAAATGTGTGTACTCCAGTGACATCCAAATTGTGGCAATATTCAAATTAGACCTAAAATAAATGTTGCAGTTAAGATTTATGCAATGTTATCAGAACAGGTTTTTTCTAAAGAAAAATTTTCATTAGTCTATTGGATCACAAACCATTTTAATGTAAGTTCTAGTAGTGAAGATATTCCACAATAATTTCTTCCCCTCTCAGTAGCACACTAAGGAGAAATCTCAGTTTGAGCAAGTAAAAGTGGTTACTCTGGGAATAAATTATCAGATACAAAGTGGGATTATTTCTACAGTGGAGACTTCAGCACAGAGTCCCACTTTCACTGGTTTTGTTGTTGCTGCTGCCTGTTTTTTGCAGAGTGAATTCACCTTAAATTGCAGGCATAGTGTTGGAGTTCAGAATGCAGAGAATATTCCTCTGCATGTTCTAAAGGATCAAAACCCTTTGAAAAATACTGCTTTTAACCTTTGTCTATGGAGCGGGCTTCCTAGGCTTTGGGATGAGATAGAATTATCAGGAATATAAATTCCGTAGTAGTGAGATGGATGATAATTAACTTAACAAACTTGGAGATTCATCCATAACAGTAGTATAATATGTAATTCATCACAGAGTGAGAAATGTAGATTTTTGGGTTTGTTAAAATGATAAGTAAAGGAAGACAAGATGGAGGATCCTCGTGGCTTTTAGGCTACTTCCTTCTTCTTCATTTACTCCATATNTAAGAGATTACCACTGTTTTGGTACTGGCATATGTAAGCACAGTGTGTTCAAAGTGAATATATAATTCATATTTTTGAAGAAGATTTATCTGCATTTTACCATAAGAAAAGGTACTTAGACTGGATACCAGTATTTCATTGTCTTTACTATAATAGACTGCATTCACATTAAGAGAAATACATTATAATTAAGGAGTACTTGGTAAGCTTGGTGTTTGCGGAGATATTCTAAGCAGTCACTTCCACTCATTTGGATTTGCTGAAGCTCTGTTTTACACTTCTGCCACAAACACATTACTACATCAACAAGTATTTTTTTGTCAGGATGGACATTCTGGAAAGAAAAAACAATATAACTGTGGAAACGGGTAGGTATATAAACACACAAATAACCCAGTACATAAACAGTCTCAACATTTTCCAACACAAGTTTAAAAATATGTCACTTTCTTATAAGAAATGACAACATTTTGAAAGCTTTAGAAATATTTTTTAAAAATAATTTCTGGCAGATCACCCAAGCTTTTCTTCTCTCAACAATATAAGTGGGTTTAGAGGTTTGGGGAATTGATTTCTTTTTTTTTTTTTTTTTTATTGACAAGCTCTTAAAAGTAATACATACAAGGAAATCAGTGAGATTAAAATCACAGGAGAGAGCAAATTAACTATAATGCTGAAATCAATAGGTTCTGAAGAAACTTTATTTTTATTAAAATATTTAAATATTTGCAGAAAAAAATCTAAATTAATAGTTTCATTTCGCTTGACACAGTACTTCCATGGGCTGTTGGTACATGTGAGATGATGAAGCAGTGAAAAACAAACGACTAGAAAAAAATTTAGAATTAAATATCCAACAAGAGAAAGAAATTTTAATTCCTATCTTGCATGTTGCAAAGAGAATCATTTAAAAATTTAAAATTGTACTCAGTTAACCTCCTAATTAACACATTTGAAAAGGCAATAGAGTCTGTCTATGTGTTAAACACATTCTTAAATGTGAGGAAGGATTAGTACACATTTTTATCACAGTTATAGCAGAGTTGAGCTAGTATCTCAGGTGCAGTATAACCTGATATATTTGCATTTTCTATACCCTCATATATGTTTGAGCATAAGATTTTTGGCATATTGAGAATGAAACTGAGGGGAGGAAAAAAAGGAAAGCAAAATTATTTTCGCCACTGGTTTGGTGGCAGCAAGCTGCTAGATTGCCTCCACTATATATTATATAACTTCACCATCTTTTAATTAGGGTTGAATTTGTCTTTCTTCTCTGGACAGAAGATCAAGATTTGCAGGAAAATGCAGAAGAACCAGCAGAGTTTAAATCCATTTAACTGCCTCCATATAGAGGTCACCGTAAAAACTGACAGATCATGTTATCTAAAGGTATCTGTGGGGTACTTCACAGGCAAGATACTTCAGCTAAATATACTACGCCAAAGCTAAAAATGTGTGTACTCCAGTGACATCCAAATTGTGGCAATATTCAAATTAGACCTAAAATAAATGTTGCAGTTAAGATTTATGCAATGTTATCAGAACAGGTTTTTTCTAAAGAAAAATTTTCATTAGTCTATTGGATCACAAACCATTTTAATGTAAGTTCTAGTAGTGAAGATATTCCACAATAATTTCTTCCCCTCTCAGTAGCACACTAAGGAGAAATCTCAGTTTGAGCAAGTAAAAGTGGTTACTCTGGGAATAAATTATCAGATACAAAGTGGGATTATTTCTACAGTGGAGACTTCAGCACAGAGTCCCACTTTCACTGGTTTTGTTGTTGCTGCTGCCTGTTTTTTGCAGAGTGAATTCACCTTAAATTGCAGGCATAGTGTTGGAGTTCAGAATGCAGAGAATATTCCTCTGCATGTTCTAAAGGATCAAAACCCTTTGAAAAATACTGCTTTTAACCTTTGTCTATGGAGCGGGCTTCCTAGGCTTTGGGATGAGATAGAATTATCAGGAATATAAATTCCGTAGTAGTGAGATGGATGATAATTAACTTAACAAACTTGGAGATTCATCCATAACAGTAGTATAATATGTAATTCATCACAGAGTGAGAAATGTAGATTTTTGGGTTTGTTAAAATGATAAGTAAAGGAAGACAAGATGGAGGATCCTCGTGGCTTTTAGGCTACTTCCTTCTTCTTCATTTACTCCATATTCTGCAGTGTTGGTGGCACAGGGTGATTGGCTAGAATTTGCTACAGTGTAGTGTTCTGTGAATTGAAGTTTAGCTAGTAGTTGGTAGAAAAGTAGAAATAATGTATGTTTGGGGTGATAATTGGGTAAATGATCTTTAAGAGGGCCTTGAATCTGCATGTTAGGGGCTCTTTGGTGTGCTTTCTCCTTTGTGCTAAGCTGGTATTAAGCCTGGTACAGAAATGGTAGATAAGAAAAGAATAAACAACGTGGAGAATGAATACACCAAGAGTCCGGTTCATTTTTTTACCTAAACGAGGACTTAAAAGACTAGTCTTCCCTATCAGGGGAGGGTTATGTGGGAGTAACAACTCTTACATCATAGTGCTATTAAAAAGGCATTATCATTCCTTAGGGTAACTGCCCCCACTTCTATAAATATTGCTGAAGTGTTTTCTGAAGCTGAGCACATTTGCCCACCTAAATCTAACATATGTAAAGAAATTTAATCTCTGCTTAATTAGCTGAAATATAGAATCAGCCCTATAGTCTTCCAAATAGATTTAATATCTAATAAATATTTTTAAAGTAACTGATTACAGAGCATTTTTTAAAAATTAAACCATTTTTTAAAATCACAAACTGATAGCATTCATAAGTACATTTTTTACTTTTTATATTCTTGCAATTTGTTAGTCACGCAACTGATTCCTTTGATCTTCAATTATATGCATTCATCACGGATTAAGTGGTACATGGAGAAGAAATGTCTCAAATTCTGCTATTACCTGCTCAGATGTGGAGACACAGGAAAACACTGTTTTTGCCAAAATTGTAAGATCACGAAAAGGATCTCCAGGATTTAAGGATTCCTCTAATTCAACATTTATAAAAAAGAGGGAAAAAGGAAATACAGGACATTATATCTAATTTAAAACTCAAGTTTGAAAATATCTGAGTCAACTCAGATTTACTTATATAAGCCACCACATAACATGGTCTGGGAAATAGTAAATTCAGAGGGGGACAGATAATTCCAAGTTTATTCACTTCTGTGAAAAGTAAGCATTTCTATTTTTAGAAAACAGGAATTTTTCAAGATATATTCAGGTTTTTGATTGTCATAGAATTAAACCACAGTTGCTGTAACAAATTTTTCTTGCTCCTATGTAAAGAAATTATGCACAAATTAAGTATAAGAACAGACAAAAAAAAACCCTCAAAGATCTGTTTCACTTTTTCCCTGAAAATTTGTCTGAAAACATTCAATCATTTTGCATCTTTGCTGATAACTCGATGCATGTTTAACATATATCATGCATTTCCCGCTTAAGGGAAATCATATAAAGTCATATTTTGACAAATGAAAACTGGAAAAAATGGGTGGCATTTTCTCAATTACTACTTTTTCTCATCGATTACTGCATGAACCATATTATATAGTTTTTAAATAAATAACAAAACTTCTTGCTGCAAAAATATTTGAAATTCTAACAAAACTATAACTGAATACTCACTTCTAATTGTCTGTGTCTTTTCAGAACCTTGAGGTGTGCTGGCTTCTTTGCTATTATCACCACTAATAGAAAAACTATGTTCAAACTTTCCTGGGAATACTACAGGCTGCATCAATGTAAGAAGTTCAAGTTCTATTTCAGCTTTCTTCCACATTGGGTCATCTTGAGCCTAATTGAGAGGAAAAAACCCACAGAAACTGGTCTTTAAAATATGTATTTTGAATACTCCTTACTCTCATAGGAAAAGACTAAATAAAGAACATCTCAACCACATCCAGATTACCTGAAGAAAATTGTTAACAAATTTAAGAGCAGAATAAAACACGTCCCACTCTTCATAGCTGAAAGCTAATTTTACAAATTTCACAGCAGCATCTCCAGACACCTCTTTTTCTCCTGCAGTGATGACAAAAATATTTTCTCTGTTTTATATATATGTATTCAGAAGTTTATTGAAAGTTTAATTAAATTTATTTTCATAATTTGGGTATTGATAAATACAAAGATAAATCTCTATGCATTTTTAATAGTCAGCATAATCTTGAAGGATGTTTTAATAACTTTACAAGAAACAATAGCTTTATCTTTTCACGGTAATGTCTATGCTTACAGACTGCTCTAATGATGGATCTGCAATCATAGAATCATAAAAGTTTGAAAAGACCTCCAAGATCATCCAAACTTTTAACAAATACCGCCATGCTCACTTAACTATATCACAGTGTCCTGTTATATTTAAAAGAGGGTCTACAATTACTGATATTAACATACCTGTGTAGAGAACACTAAGGACCTAGTCCTTGCTGTTGCAGGAAGAGCTTATAACCCTGTAAAGACCCTAACTGTCTGAAATTTTGTTTAAAAATTGCAGAGAAACACAATTTTTTTTCAAGACAGGTAAACACTTCTCATTACTGTGTCAGAAAATGCTCATACACTTTTCAAGTTCATCCAGACCACAGCAAGGCAGAAAATAGACTCCCTGGTCCTTGGAACTCTCAGCAAGTACTTCAGCTAATATATTCAGCAGTGCTCTGCAGTCCTAACAATATGTCACAGTCACTGTCATGAGTTAGAAGGTACCCACAAGCCTGATAACTGAGTCCAGCTCCTGTCCCTGCACAGAAAGACTCCAAGAGGATGCCATTTTGCAGACTCTTTATGTATAGGACAGTTACTAACACGAAAATTAATTCTGTTTACTGAGCATTTACCTCACTGGGTAACAAAATCCTTTGAAATTCAAAGCTAGCTTACCTGTTAGCATCAACTGCAGAAGAGTAGATGATGGATTAATTATACCAAAATGATTGGTGCCATTGTTCTCTCCACCTTCAACACAGACAACTTATAAAATCAATTTATAATCTATTTGACCTGTTACATTTTAATTAGCCAGTAATCATACCAAGAAAAATATTCTGAAGTGCACTTAGTCTCTATATATCTTTGTACTGACAAAATACCTCTATACCCAGCTATATTCAGCCCAGATCCCAGTAAAAAAAAAGTGTGGAAGGACCCATCACGTCCAGTGTTTTTTTTAAGTTTTTACATCTAACTTTGAATTGTTTTTTTTTAAAAGTAGAATGCATGAAACACCATGGTATTTTGACCTTGCCTGGCTTCCCGACCCCCATCCAGCTGCTCTCTCACACATGCTTCACAACAGGACAGGAAGAAAAAATATGATGGAAAGCTCATGGTTTGAATAATCCTAATTAAATAAGAAAACAAAGCTGTGACTGCAAACAGAGTAGAAAAGGGAATTTATTCACTATTTCCCATATGTGAGTAGATACTCAGTCACCTTCTGGTAAGCAAGGCTTCAGGATGTGCAGCAGTTGCTTGGGATATCCCCCCATCCTCTCCCTTAGCCAGGGGTGCTGCTGCTGAACTGGATGGGTTTTGGTGTAAATCATCTGTTTGGTGAGTTCAGGCCAGCTGTGCCAGCTGTGTCCTCTCCCAGCCTCCTGCCCACCGCAGCCTAGCAGCTTTTAGGGAGAGGAGGATTGGAGAGACAGCCTGGAGGCTGTTCAAGAACAGCACAGCAGTAATGAAAACACTGGTGAGTTAACAATACTGGTTTAGCCACAAATATACAGCACAGTAAAGCCTATAAAGGTCACTACAAAGAAAGTGAACTTCAGTTTACTTAGAAAACACATGCATAAACTGCTGCAGATTTTTACTGATTATAATAGACCATGGAGATAAACCCAGATTTTTATCTTCGATTCTGTGAAGATAAGAAAGACTACCTGCTTTTACAGGTGCTCTTGTTATAAATTAAATATACACCTTCAGGCACATTCTTTTTTTTTTTTAATAGAAGGAAAAGAAAAAATAAAATGGAGGTCCAGGCTCTTCACTAACACTGTTTTTACTTCTTTAAGCTGTTACCTGAGAGGATTTCTAGGCCAGCAGAAAAAAGCTCAGAAGTGACATCACGAATTTCAATTTCATCGGGAACAGGAGGGTGAGGGGACAATAGATTCCTGCTACTATCAGATAGTACTTCCAGGATGGCAAGGAACTGGGCTGCAGCACCATCAAACATTTCCACCAACAGCCGCTCAGTAGTGGTGCGAGGCCATGACAACTGAGTATGAAAAGGTAATTTAAGCCTTGAGACATCTAAACCAACTTGCAATAAAGCAAGATTTTTTTTCAAAACATTTCTCCATCAGAAAGTAAATGCATGTTCAAAATAGAAAATAACATAGTGTAAAAGATATTGCTGTTATTAATGTCATGTTTCAAAGGCATAGCAAAGCCTCATGCTAAGCACATACAGTACTTAGGAAGACTAATCATTTCATAGCAACCAGACACACTGCCACATGGTATTTTACTTCAAAAATAATACAATAGAAACTATAAGGGAGATTATTAAGTCAATGTAGTTTAAAGCCATGCAGATCTCTCCTGATAATTTTATAAAGTAATAATTAGTACATCTTCTCTACTTTCAAGCTCATTCTGAGTTTTATTAATAAATTCTGTTAATTATGAAATTGAAAATGTAAACCTTTGCTTGTGTATAGCACCATGTGTATTTAGAAGAATTATATCACAGTTTCATCATATGACAATAGTAAAGGATGAGAGGGATTATATGAAATGTCAGACTTACAGTTGCTGCTTTTCTCGGGTTAACTCTTGACCCACGTCGAAAACTGTATGACTTTCTTCTGGATTCATATACTGCTCTCTTGAAAATCATTACTGACATCTGGCACAAAGAAAAAGGTCAATATCTATGTTATGTGTTCTGTTCATAGAGATCATAACTACTCTACCTTTCTATAATGGTAGATGATGATACCTTTAGAGCGGCCTCTCTAAAAATCTTTTCTGTCTCTGTATTCTCCAGAGAAGAACTGATATCTTCTAATTGCTTCAGTTCATCAATTTTAATCAAACCACGGCGAGCAAATATCTGTCCAAAGAATTAAAAAAAGATATATCCTCTGTGTTCATATTTTGTATGTTGATATCTAATTTTAGAAAAATATCATTCTTCAATTTATACAACTGCAAAGACCTGCAATGAAAGTCAGGTCCTGCACAATTGAAAAGGAAAACAAAACCTTTGCAAAATATCTTTTGTATATATGCATGGGACCTGGAAAATATTTAAGGCTAGAAATCTGTGACTGTGAGCATATTACAAAGTGCTATTGCATTTGAGCTGATTATGTATTTACATATGGAAACATATCTCCCTTTTGCAGTAAAATTTTGGAACATGGACAGAACTCTGATAATAAGTAGAAGTATTTAAATTAGCATTTCCCATTTGATTGCATCTGAAATGCTACAAGATAAAGTAAATCAGGATACCTCTCCATGAATGCCAGCTTGACAATCAAAATAACACTGAGAAACTGCTGTATATAGGGTGGCTCTCCATGTCAAATAATGCACAGATAAGAGTGGAATGGATGATTCCATACATATACTGGCCCACAGTAAGTATTCCAGGACCTGTATTGAAGAAATGTAATTTCAAAATTAATGCATTTTAACCTACATAAATATGCTTCCTATTAGTAAAAGACAGATACAAAGACTTATGCTCACCTGGTAGGACAAATTGAAAGGGGGGGGGGGGTGGAATCACAGAAATTGTATTAATTTTAACTTTTTTCTTTTTTTTTACTAAAAAGCATTCCACCTGCATATTATGGGGTTTTTCCATCTTAAACTGTGGTCAAGCACTATTTTAGCCTCCAAGCTACCTTAACCACTCCAGTCCACTATAATCTTGCCACCAGACAAAGATCCCACCCTTCTCTCTCATCTGCTCTTATCTTGAGCGTTATCTCTCCCTTTTCTGGCAGCTCGAGTGATCAGTTTTCAACAGGATTAGCACGCTTATCTGGGATGCAATGGACTCTGTATTCTGTGGTGAAAACCTGTGTTTAGATTAATTTATACCCATGGAACTCCTGGCTCCTAACTTGCAGGGCAACATAGTCATTGCAGCAGTCTAATTTTAATAATTAATCCTTCTTGATTGAATGAATAGTATCTGTATCTTGCTATTTTCTTTGGTTCAGCTGTTCCCTGAGGTACATAAAATGTGCACAACCTTTGTCCTAAATTAGGCCAATATACAAATTTTCTTTTAATCTGAATTTCAAGAATCAGAAATACCCATGATCAATTCCTCTGTTTCCTGTATAGCAGAAATCTGAGTATGCTAAAAGAGGTGCTAAATCACTCTTGTTTTTAATAGATGTTCAAAGACAAAAAAATATTTCCTGCTCAGTGAAAAATTAAGAAAACAACGCAGAAGAAAATATATTGTATTAAGGCTGATTCAAATTCTGCTCAAGTTTTAGGAGAAAAGCGTAAAGTTAAGACAAACATAAATTACATTAAAAAAAAAAAAAAGGCAGGGGGAAAGGCCAGGTTATTTTTATCAAGTATTCACAACTAAAAACCTAGCCACCAGGTGTCAGCANAAAAAAATACAATAAAAAAAAAAAAAAGGCAGGGGGAAAGGCCAGGTTATTTTTATCAAGTATTCACAACTAAAAACCTAGCCACCAGGTGTCAGCACATTTCCACATTTTAAGAAACAAAAGCTCTATTCTTGAACATATATAGGTGTCCAAAACAAAGCACCAGGAATCCTCTGAAACAGCCTAACATATGGCATCTCAATGTCCAACATGACATTACACTGGGCTCCATTCCACAGCTGAGGAAGGAGCAGACTCAGAAAGGTACGAGGACTTAGAAATCAACCACTTTGAAACACAGACATTTAATTTCCTTGTGACAAAGTACTACTATTGGCAATGCCAGTGAAATTGAAAAGTCAGTGTACAGTGTTATGCAAAACACAAGCACATTTTCTAAACTTCTGCAACTCTTTCTATTTATTTTGCTGTACCTTAGCAGACTGACCCATCACCATCAAATGTCTGCATATGGTGTAAATATGGATAGTACCTGCAAAAATAAAATAAACAAACAGATAAATTCTATAATTCTATATAAAATTTGTTATGCTAAGCAACTCAATATTTTTTTTATTATCTGTATTGTTACTTCCAGAGAAAAACATTCAAATGGCTTTTCGTTAAACAAATTAAAAATTAATGATTTTTCTGTAACAACTTTTAATTTATAGATGAAACCATTAAATGCTTCTGCAATATTAGTTTTAAAAATACGTACACAGAGAAGCGATACAGTCATGAGATTTCATAAGAATGAAATGTTAAAAATTTACCAAATCAAATTTTTACTCAGTAACTGCTATAGAGACAAATCTTAC
>VZTB01012987.1:1023108-1034721 GCA_013397245.1 Thryothorus ludovicianus | reverse complement strand
TTACCTGAATTGCTGCTCAGTGCTGTTGGTGCTACCTGCTGCAGGAAGCAGCAGCACTGAAGTGAGGATGCTGCCAGGCTCTAGTTCATCTCAGCCATCACGTGGTGCCTGAAGCCCAGGATCTCAGCTCCAGAGTTTACAGTCTTAAATGTCATGAACACTGTAGGTGCAGATTTTTGTACTGGATTTTTTTTGCTTTTCTGTTGATTTGGTTTTTGAAGGGAAATCAGCATTTAAAAAAGTGAAAACTACTTGTAGTTAAAAAAAAATAGTAAGAGGTTTTTGGAGATTTTTTTTTTCTTTGATAAAATACACAACAGAGACATATTGTTACCTTAATAAAATGTTTTCATTAATGTTTCATTAATGAGAAAAATTTGTTGTAAGTGGGTTACTCTTTTTCCAAGTGTACAGTACAGTAAAGGAACAGTATGTTCCTTTCCTAAATGTTCAATGTCATGATAAAAATGTAATTTTGATTGTGTTTTCTGTGTACAGTCACATTGTGTGCTGGAAATTGGGAGATATGCATAAATACTGTGTTGTTACCATGAGCTGTTACTTCAGGTTTACCTGAGATTTTGTTGTTAGCACTTAAATGCATGTAAGCAAAAATCTCCCTAAGTGAGTTGTTTGATATGCTAGGGTCTGTTCAGTTGTTAACTTTAGAATGGAGTAAAGGAAGACAAAAGCCAGCATTAATGCCTCATTTAATAGTCTTTAAGTTTTATGTCACTAGAGAAAGAGATTGGAATTCTGATCCAAACTGCATACCATGTTTCTGTAATGGCCAGGACAGCTACTATAAATATATGCCTCTTTGAGTGACTGTATAAAATTATGATTCTTTGTGTTATCATAGGAATGATGAGAGATTTGGTTACTAATTCCACAGTACTTTAATCAGATAAAGTGCTAGATAATTACAGCTAACCAAATGGTCCACTTCTGATTTTAACTTGTTTTTCTTTATAGAAGCTGAATATGAAACGTGAGGTTATGTTTTCAGGGAGGAAGTAAAATATTACTTAAATGATAAAGTCCGTATTTATACTCTTGCACCTGGAAAAATTAATTACAAAATTACCGTGGATCTATTCCAAGGCAATTGATATAAGAAAAGCAATAAATTGCTTTATAGACAGTTGCTGACCTTTTCATTTTTGGTCTGCCTTATCCAGAAACACATTTTTATCTCTTCTTGTAGCAATTGATGACCTTGCCGGACATGAAGAAAAACAAGGAGAGTGTAGTGATAACTTTGGCTGCTTAAAAAATTACTCATCCACTCCTTAAAAGTGAAAGAGGAGTTCTTTGAAGTGTGGTTTTTGTGGCTGGGGTGGTTTAACCCAAGCTGGCAGCTCAGTGCCTGCCACACAGCCTCTCTCTCTCTCACTTCCCCACCTGCGGGATCAAGGAGAGAATTGCATGAGTAAAAGCAAAGAAAACCTCTTGGTTTGAGATAAAGACACTGTAATAGGCAAAGGAAGAGCTGCACACACAGGCAAAGCAAATCAAGGAATTCTTTCACCACTTCCCCTGAGCAAGGCCAGTGTTCAGCCATCCCCATCATGTTGGTGGTTCCTTGGGGAGACAAATGCCAGCACTCCAAACATCCCCCTTCCTCTTCCTCCCCCCAGCTTTATCTGCTGAGCATGATGCCAGATGGTCTGGAACATCCCTCTGGTCACCTGGGGTCACCTGTCCTGGCTGTGTCCCCTCCCAAGGTGTTTTGCACCCCCAGCCTCCCCAGTGCTGGGGTGGTGTGGAAGCAGGAATGGCCTTGACTGTGTGCAAGTGCTGCTCAGCAATAGCAAAACCATCTGCATTTATCAGCACTGCTTCCAGCACAAACCCCAAACACAGCCCTGTCCCAGCCACTGCAAAGAAAGTGAACTCTACCCAAAGCAAAATCAGCACATTGACACAAAGTCTTTAAATATTTTAAGGATTTTGTAGAATTCTTGCATGTAGTACTGAGCAGAGCAAAAAGTAATTTAGTCTTTGAAAAAAGACCACAGTCACTTTTCAAAAGTTTTTTAATGCTGTCAAGGAGGAGCATTTAAAATGCCAACTTTTAAGAGTTGCTTTCGAATGCATGTTCAGATGAAGTATGTCAGAGGAAAATTGTTCTTTAAATTTTGCTAATGTATGGATTGTGCAAAGGTTTTAACTGGGAGTAAGAGCATTTTAAAGCAATTTGGTGTTAAACTGCAGGAAAGAAAGCTTGAAAATAAATTGCATAAAATTTCTAGAATTGGTGTCTAGCTTAGAAATGCACACGTGTTAAAAGGCTTGTCTTTGCTGTTTGTTTGCCCAGATCTTTCATGAGGGAAAGTTACATGTCATATTTTACAAGGGGATGACAACTGCAATACAAGGTTTCTGTTTTGTAAATCTTGGTACAAGTTGCTTCATGCTGAAGTGTGATGTCGGTAGTGGTTTGAAGCAGAGTTTAAAAGTTGGGATTTTTCCTAGTGATTTTTTCAAAAGTCAGCGATTATTCTGAAATATGTGGTTATTTGTTAACACAGTGATGGCAAAGGAGAAGTAGTAGACGATGTAGCACTGCACAGGCTGTGGCACATCCCAGGTACCTTTCTGCTGGGCTGCCAGCTTCCCTTGCAGTGTTGCTGCCAGCGATGGCAATGTGGAACAGAGCACTTTCTATCCCGAGTTCAGCTGAGAGCTCCCCTCCTGTGAGGAGAGGGTGACTGTTCCCAGGGAGCCCTTCCCAGGGCAGCTGGCACGCTGGGACCCAGGGAGTGTCACCCTGTGTCCCTGCGGGTGCGCTCGGGTCCCTGTCAGGGCAGGCTTACAGCTAAGAAAGGATGGCTGGGCCCTCCTTTGCCCGGGTTTGGTGTTAATGGGGTGCCAGGGAAGTGCTCAGGTGCTTGTGCAAGACTGCTCTTGTTGGATACATTACCTTAAAGAGAAGGGAAACTGGGGGGGAAAGCAGACAGCACAACCACTCAGCTTGGTGGCAGCCTGCTTTTGTTTGTTGTGGGAATGGTGGAACTCCACTCCAGCATCCTCTGTGTGTGTGCCGGGAGTCATGGAGCCTGTATCTGCTCAGTCATTCTTCATGCTATACATAAACCATTTTCTTGTGCTATTTGAAAGCTCTTAAGAAATACTGTAACTGAGCAGTTTTCTTAGAAGTGCTATTAAAATATTTAAGAACCTTTAAAACATGGCATGTTACTACTTTGAAAGGTAGTGACTAACTTTTCTGTAAAAATGGACTCTTGATTTTTTGGAAACCTCATTGCCTTCTTTTTCTTTTTTTTCTTTTTTTCTTTTTTTTTTTATCAGCATTGATCTGCTACAGTTTTTTATTTTAATCTTCTTAAATTACCTAATGTTTTGGAAATCATGCGGTAAATGTGCTTTGATACGCATTTTTGTGTTGATACCTGTATGACCCCACTTTAAGGTGTAAAAGAGAAACTTCTCGTGTTTAAAGCTGATCACTTTTGCCTATATTTGAGCCTTAAGTCTTGCTCCTGTCTGTCTCACAAGGTATATGTGTAATCATCTCCTTGTAAAAGTTGTGAAAATGCTCTGCTCAGCTGATACTTTGGTTTCTGAATGACTGTTTATTTTGAAATATATATGCACATGTATTTATTTAAAAGTCTTTAGAGTCACAAAACTACTTTCCTTCACTGGAATTTTCCTCTTTTTTGTGCATGAGGGCATCAACACAGTTGACAATTAATTTGTATAGAGTTCATCTCTCCATGGCTGATATCTGTGTGATTGCACAAGTGCACTAAGGATGTAATTTGGAGACTGGTTGCACAGGTGTGACTGGGGAATTATTTGGCTGGCAGATGTGGATGGTGTAATATGAAATTTTAGTGTGGCTTTGTGCTGGGTCAAGTCTAATTATTAGAAAGGAAATTTTGCAGATAAAAAATATGCATTCTGTAATAGAAGCTGAGATGGACATTCTTCCAGAACAGCACTTGTAAAGCAGTAATTTTAAGAGCACTTCTGTGCATATTAAAGCTGGCTGCTGACCTAAACAGTTTTGTTTTAGAATCAGGTGTTCTGTTTAAGCAAAAGTTGTTTTTCCTTGTACAGCCATAATTTTTCCATGGATGTACAGGTGCTCATCTACTAATGGAGTTGAGTGTAGGGAAAAAGAGGATTTCATTGAAAGCTGTTCTTTAATATGCATATGAGGAAGTAGACTTAAGGTTGCCTATGAAGCTTTAAATTTTTTATTTCCCATTTTTTGGATGCTGGATCCTCCAACCTATTCTATTTTTGCAATACTTGTGTAAAAGAAAAAGGCTAAAAAGTTCTGAATTTTACAGTTGTGCTTTAGACAGTGATTCACGGCTAAGAGTTGATGTTCAAGATTCAGCACTGCAACAGACTCAAGTTTTGATTTTGATTCTGTAACAGAAGACAGGACAATATTTTGGAGAGAAAGGCAGTGATAGATCTTGAATTTAGAAAGTGCAGATAAAGAGAACATGAAGTATTAGAAAAATATGTATACTCCTGTCATTTCCAAGCCATTTATAGTATTGTGCTTTAACTTCTGATGCAGACTCAGGCCTGACTTCAGAGTGATTATGGCAGAATTTTAATTTTATATGCCATGAAGCAATTCCCAAGCAATACAAATAAGTGAAATAGTGCGTACGTTTTACTTGGCATTTGAGATGTACCTGATCAGAATTTAATGGCAATAAAAGAACATGTAATTACCTCGCCCAAGAGCTTTTTTTTCTGCTGAATTTAAATAACTTGTGTGAAAATCTTGGTACTTGGAGCTTCGCAAAAAAGGCCGAGTGATTTTTTTTCTATAATACAAGGATCCCTCTAAAGAAAAGTTACTTTACTTTTCATAAAATCAGGAGGGCTTTCAGATTAGATACAATAGTAGTGAGAAAGGGTGTTGCCAATGTCTCCGTAATTTTTCTCTTTGATGTACAAAATACTGGAATGAGTAGAGAGCAGTTATCCATATGTGAGCAGGAGTTTGAAAGTAAACAGTGATTGAAGTCTGATGATTGCAGACTATAAAAACTGACATGTTAAATAATTTAACAGTATCTTTTAATGTGTAATGATATTCAGTTATTACTAACCTGAAGTAAATTTGAATAGGGTCTAACAAGGTTAACTTGGTATCCTTATCAAGTCATTTCGTTCCTTTTTGCATTAATGGGTGAGACTCACAGCTCCTTGTGGTAGCTGAGAACCTGTAAAAGCAGGGAAGTGCTTGCCTGTGGTGACTCAGGAGCTCGTGACAAAACAGGAACCAGCCCCAGGTCTGCCCTGCCCCAGCCTGGTGCCCTGCACCACTCACCCTGCCTTTGCTTGGCTTTGTTTTAAAGCTTTCAAGGAATGCTCAGTCCTTCGTGCAGCATGGTGGGCTGTGACATCTGCAGCTGCACCCATCTCTGCTCTGTGCTCGGGTTGGACACCTCCTGGGAGACTGCTCTGATTTGTGAGTTACAGCTGCGTTTTAAACCTGAGGGTTTGGTGAGAAGCTCTGGAACTGTTGCTCTCTGCAGCAGTGTAACCGTGCTTGGCTGCAGAGCTGTCAGTAGCCGAGTTTGAGAATTTGATTGACATTTTAATAATGGTTTTAAAAATATTAATTGTTGTGACAATTGAATTTTCATGCAACAATATTATAAGAAACAGGTAATTCAGAATTGATGAGTGGGGGAAAGCTAAGTTGCTGAAATGAAACAGAATTGGTTCTAATGAAGGTACATGGGCTTCAAAGAATAGGTTCCAGAAACACAAGGCATGCAGAAAATGGGAGTTTAAAGAAATGAAGTACTGAAAAGTGTGGAACCATCAGAAAAGCAAAAATTCCACTATAATTTTGTACTTCTTTAACTAAGGTCTTACACTTCTTAGAGTCTAAGTTCAGTGCTTTCTGTTTCCTATCAAAATACAAAAACCGGTGGCCCACCTTAGATTGCCACAGCTTTCCTTTCGAATTAGTCTAGGAAAATTTTAGTTCCAAAATTCAGAAATGTTCATTTTAAAAATACAGACCCAATCCTTTACTTTTAAATGATGTATGTTTTATTTTCCTTGTGGTGTGTGCCCATGATAAAGTAAATACATTATCTTTACTGGACATTCTTTTAAAAGTTCTTGCTTTTGAAGATTAAATTAGTTAATAAAAACAGATTTGTAAAAACTCTCAGATTGACTAGAAATTCTGTGTAGTTTAGTACTAGAGGTCCTGGAAAATTAATAATTTCTGAGGTGTTAAAAGTTAGGCTTCCAGTGCCACTAGAGCGTGTTCTGTGATGCTGGATGTATTTATGTAGGATCCATACCTGACATGCCTTGTGGCACCAAGGTCTGTTCTCTGCAATAAGGATCTTGATTCTCCCTACATATTTGCCTTTCTGAGTTTATATTGCCATACTTTACACAGCCTCCACTGTCATCAGGGCTGCATACAGGAATACAGAACAAGTGAAGGATCCCAAGAAGAAATGATTATTTAAAATGGAAGTATGTACAAACCTAAGCAATGAACAAGATGGAGGCATCTTTGTAAAAGCAGTCAGTGTATGTCATCCAGTCCTGACTTCCTACAGAGCAGCTTTCCGTGTCACAGGTCAGTCCCCTGTAGGGCAGTCTGTGTTTGTAGGTCTCCTTGATCAGGTCTGGTTGTTTTGATGGTCTGCTCCCTACTACTGTTAAGTTATGCAGGAAGAATATTGAGCATAAAATAGGTCTTGAATTTGAATTGGAATAGTTATCACAGAAAGCCCTGGTAAGTGAAGACACATCAAAGTACAGGTACTCCTTTTAGCTGAGCCTTGCTGTATTAAGGTGCTTCCATGCCACACCCTCCTCCCTGTGTCTGCCACAGACACGGGAATGGTGATGCAATATTGCGTGGCAATTACAGCATGCACTGAAGAGTATAGGGTTTGCAAAATCACACTGAGGGAAGAAACACAGCCCCCAAGTTGTCACACGTGGTAGGATTTGCTGTTAATGTTTACAGAGGGGGTTGGTTATGTTTTTTCTGTTTTCTTTTTAAAAACAATTCTAGTAGAGTGTAATTGTATACAGAGCCCATCTATGATGCCTTGTAGAACAATTGAGTGCTTCCTGTTTAGAGACTTCTGAATGGCACTCTGTGTTAGAGTATGAAAAATACTTTGCTTTTTTCTGCTGCTCTTGCTAGTTCACTCTGTAGCTGATCCTTCTGTATACCTGCCTTGCTTTTTATTGCATCAGTGTATGTCCAGAACTTTTAAAAAGGTACCTGTCTCCCTGTGTTTATAGATATTACTGGGCTGAATTGTTGAGGGATGATTCTGATGCAGCTTAATTCAGTGTGCTCTGTGCACAGTGATCAGAAACTAGGTACTACTAAAAATAAAATAAAAATCTTTCCCCTGTTACATAGAGTTATCTGTATTTTCATATGAAGTTGTTTTTTTTTCCTTAGATTCTATGGTTTCTGCCATCTTAATTTTTTGACCAGCATGCAGAGCACACAGGCTGCAGACAGGCACGCCGTGCTGGGTTTCTCAGGAGGCTCCTGGGGCACAGGTGCCAGGTTGGGCCCATCCCATGGATTCGGTGCTGTAGGGTCCGGGGGGACAGCTCCGGGTGTCCTGTGGCCATGGGGGCTCTGGCCGTTGGCTGCTGCTGATCCTGGCACTGGCGGTGCAGAGCTGGGCAGGAGGAGGAGAAGGCTCTTGTCAGACAGCACCCGCAGGGGCAGTGCAGGACACAGCCTGGAGCAGCGCTTCTCTATCTTCACACCTCTGCCCGGTGGGACTCGGCAGTGTCACAGCAAGATAAGTTACTTGCTTGCTTTTAAAAGGGAAAAATATGGCCAAGTCCAATGTGGAAGTGATCCATGATCTTGATAATGCAAGTGGTTGGTTTTGACTTGTATTTAAAGAGTGCTTTTCCCCCTGTATTTTTGTTTAGCTGTATATAGTTCCACTATATTTGTGGCTTAATTCTGTTTTATTGCATTAGATTACCAAATACCAATAATTTTTATTTTGTTGCTTACATCAATTTATTTAATGTATTACTGCATTTTCTTTTTTCACACACAATGGCATTTGATTAGTTGGTTTTAATGTAGCTTAAATTTTCAGGAATTTCTTTGATAGTTCCTGTAACTTTTGCTTTTGTCCTCCTTCCTTTCCTTCCAAGCTCAAAAAACAGGAGAGATAAATGTCCTGTTTGGCTTTATGATTTGTAGGGGGTCTGAATTTACCAGGAAACCTAGTTTTTTATTTAATTCTACATATAAGGTGTGAAAGCTGGCATGTTCTCCACCTATAGAGTACAGAGTGAGTGGTCCAAACTGAGGTTTTGGCTACTGATCAGACATTTTTAAGTTTTCCTTCGGAATGAAATTTGGGAGTTTATTAGGTTTCTTCACAGAGCTTTGTTCTTCAGTTTGTCTCCCTTCACAAGGTTGCAGTACCCCAGCAGCATGGGCTCCAGTTTTTTGGGCAAAGGTGGATGTTGAGGCTGTTTGACTGCAGAATAGGTTATTCACTTGCTGGAATTGATGAAGTTCTTTGTTGCATTTAAAATTTAACACTTCAGTCATAGTAATTGGTTACTAATGTGATTTTAATGTGGCCATTGTATGTCTTCCACAGGATACTGTTCCTTATAAAGTTGTTGGAAAGCAAATCTTTTAACAGCTGAGGAAAAACCTCTCCTGCACTAATGTTGAATATTCCAGTATATCTCCACATGGGAAATAGTGAGCGCCAGTGGTGAGGCAGAAGTCAAAGAGCACTGACCAAAGTGAAGTTTTTGCAGTGAGTTAGAAATAGGTCACTCTGATTTGGTGGGTGTAACAATGCTGTCGGTGTTTCCATGGCTGTGTTTGTGTCTGCATCAGCCCCACGGGGTGTGCTGAGCTCAGGGAAGGTCTGGATGGGCACTGCTGTGGCTCCACGGGATCGTGTGGGACACATCAGGAACGTGGGCTGTCAGGGGCTGGGGCTCACTGCAGTGCTGGCCACGAAGACAGTTCCGTGGTTATATAAATCTACTGGGATTTCCCTTCCTGGTGGTTGGTAGGGAATGTCTGCCTGCAGTTCCAGGCATACTGGGACATGCAAGGTAGCGGGAAATGCTCTCTGTGTATGAAAAGGAGATGAACTGGACTGATGACATTTTGGCAAAGGAAATCATCAAGAGTCTTCACTCAATTTTGTATATTTATTTTGGTCTCATACATTGGATTGATCTAGCTTTTGCTTGTTATGCAGGAAAAGAGAAGCCCTAAGGTGTCTGAAATAACAAATACCATAGTTAAGGGCACCAAAGAAAACAGTGTCTGGAAGGGTTGAAAAAAAATCCTAATTCATTGGTCCAAACCAGAGTGTATAGAGACTAAATTGTATTATATAGTTGATTAATAATTTATGTCGTGAACTGTGTCCTAAAAGTTCTGAAGTAGGCCAGCAGGTCGAGAGGCTGTGTCTGAGCAGGGGTGCACGTGTCTGTCCCAGCCCGCATTTGATCCTAACCATGCCAGGCCCTTGGGATCCAGCAACTCCCGAGAGCTGGGAAAGAGAAACTGCAAAAGGCAAAGCCTTGGGCCCTAAAATGTCTTTTAAATAAAATAAAATTAAAAATACTAGTTTCTTCAAAAATATTGGCAAGCTTTTCTCTGATATAGTTTATGTTTAATGAGTATTTTCAGGCTTTCATTTAACTTTTGGGTTTTAACATTCTTTGGCTTATGTCGCATCTTGAAAAAAGTAACTTGTCACTGTTTTTCACAACTTCGTCCTGTTCCCATTTCTGATGCTCTTTAACACTGCTGTGTGTAAAAAAGCCTTATTCTCAAATATAACTGTACAGTTGAAAAAATTGAAATATTTTCTATTATTTTGTTGGTGGCTGTAATGCATTAAGAGTGCATTTTGAATGGAAGTCCCTGAACTCAGTTTTGAAATGCTATAGAAGAAAATATTTTATTGCATCACATACAGACAATTGCAATATTTTTTTCTATCCTTTTATCACTCTTATGTGAGACTTTTTCCCTTCCAGCTATTAAGATGACTATGTAGAACTTTTGTGCGTTTTTTTCCACCAAACTAACATTCAGTTACCCTTTCAAAAGCAAGCTAAAATGCTAAACTCAAGTCTAATCTATTTGATATGGGTGAGGATATGGGAGATGTGCTACTTGATATGAGAGAAGTGGAGGATGCCAAGTTGAATTTGTCAGAGGTGCCCTGTATTGCAGTGAGGCACAAATGTGATTTCTAGAATGTGTCTGGAGCTAACACCTTGCTGAGGTGTGAAGCTGGAAGGGTGTCAGTCTGTCCTGTTTACCGTGGTTCATTCCTGGCGCATGAGGCACGCCATCCCTTTCAGCTTCTCCAGGCTGCTTTCCGTGTGCCTGTGCCTCAGCAGAGCTCTTGAGGCAGTTCGGTTGTGCCTTCCCACGCCCGCCGTGCTTTGGTTCCGTGCCCGGCTCCCTTTGCCGGCGGGCTCTGGGAGCTCCTGGGCGCAGGGCTGTGCTCTGGGGACACTGCCGCGGCAGGGCAGCCTGGGCCACGCTTCACCCTCCACAGCACTCCACAGCACGCTCTTCCTTTCTCTAAAGCTCTTTCTGTGCGGTTTTTCTTCAGCTTTGTAAACTTTCTTGACTCTTACTGGTGGGATGCTGTAAATGGCATGATTGCGGGTGAGACTGAAGGAAGCCTCGTATCGAGTGGGCAGGGTTTTTTATAGCAATTGGGCATTATTTGCAGGTATTACAGTGCTGATACAAGTCTTCTTGAAAAGGACTTGGATTTCAAATAATAGGAAAGCATTTTTAAAGAGAATTTTCTTTCCTCACATATTGTAGCCTTACTTTTTATGTGACCACAACAGTTTTATCTTGGTGTGTTTGTTCTGTTGCCTCCAATGAAACTTGTACTTCCATGATCTTACCATCATTACATCAAGCATTCCATAATGTCTGAGCTTTTCTGAGCAGTGTGTGCATCATGCAATGCAAGCCTGTTGACTTGGTTTCCAATTGCTTTATCCTTTTAACTGTTATAATTCTTTTAATAGTCCAAGAAGATAATCAAATACGCCACGGTTTTCTATTCTGTTGGCAGTTTCTTCTCTTTTCGCTTATGCTTTTGCCTAACTTAATACTATTTATACAAATGAAGAAAATTCCTCTTGAAGAGGACTTCACAGATCCACGGAGAAAAATGCTTATGTGAGGAATAGCCTTGAAATAGGAGGAAATAGGAGGAAGTGATTTTCATGTTTTAGAAGAGTTTTGAATGGAAGCTTTAGCCTTTTCAAAGCAGTTATTTCAGGGGAAGCGGCGGGCTTTCTCCGTGCACACGGGTGAGGCACGGCCGGCGGCTGGGCCAGGCCGCGGGCAGGCGGGGCAGCTGCGGGGCGGGCGGGCCGGATCCCGGTGCCGCGGGAAGGGCGGGGCCGGATCCCGGTGCCGCGGGAAAGGCGGGCCTGGTTCCCGGTGCCGCGGGAAGGGCAGAGCTGGTTCCCGGTTCCGCGGGAAAGGCGGGCCTGGTTCCCGGTTCCCCGGGAAGGGCAGAGCTGGTTCCCGGTTCCGCGGGAAAGGCGGGCCTGGTTCCCGGT
>VZTB01012987.1:977495-1022857 GCA_013397245.1 Thryothorus ludovicianus | reverse complement strand
GGCTGTGGCCGCGCTCACCGCCCGGCCCGCGCCCCGAGCCCGTGTGTGCTGCGCGGACACGCCATGAGCTGCTCCGCGCCCCATGACGGGCAGATCTGCCTCCAGCGGGCCGTATTCCTGGAAGGGCGTCTGGTCTGCGTGCTTGCCGGGGAGTAAAGCCTGCAAGGGGAAAGGTAGCGCCGCTTGAATTGCCGTCTGCGCGGTATTTAACGCGGGGCTTGCAGGAGCTGTTGTGTCCCGCGGGAGGTGTCGGTGGCCTGTGCGTGTCACCTTTCCCAGAACAATGTCGAGAATGCTTTTAGCAACAGGTCGGTGCGTTCTGATGTTACCAAGAACAGCTTGTCTTGATTTAGAGCTAGGGAATCTTAGATGCGTTTTCCCCTTTTCATTCTCACTGTTGGGTAAATTTTTTCGAATATGTACAGTCTTTTTGCTAATTGGAGTTAAAGAACCTAATATTCTTGAAAATTACACCTTAGTGTTCCTTAGTTTGTTGCTTAGAAACTTGTTCCTAGTGTGTGCAAATAAAGATAATGAAATAACAAATATTGTAACTAAAAATATCTTTAAACTCTATCTGCAGTTCTGTAGTTGCTTTTTTCTTGTTTCCTGGTTTGTAATTGTATGATTTTCATAGTTCGGTGGGTTAAATGTATTCCACTGTCAAAACTTTTATTTTTGATTAACTTATAAATTTTGAGATAGCTATAAAAGATGTATTATTCATCTTTGTGTTAACAAGAGTGATGAAAATGTAGGCTTTGGGCAGGTTTAGGCTTGGTAAATTACAGTTTATAGCCTTATCCAGTGTCTTTCGTGCATGCTAATCTCAGTGGTCTGGTTCAGAGATTCCTGCTGGTTTCCATTCCTGCTCCTGCCAGTGTTGTGGAAGGTGTGTGTGAACAGTTCTGTTCTCCAGTCTTCTGTACCTTAGGAAGCTCAAGTGGGAAGTGCATCTCTGCACAAAGTCTTTCCATAAGTTCGTAGGTTGCTTCATTTAACTGTTGCATGGGCTCAGCGAGGTGTAATTAAAGACAGCAGAGCTCACCCAGCTCGTCGGGCTGCCCGGGGAACTGGTCTGACACAGTGGTTATCACCAGCCTTATCTGCAGGTTCTGGGGATCCCTGGATCAGGACGTACAGGGTCAGGCAAGAGGGGGCTTACACAGACTTCTGAAATGTGTGTGTTTGCAATATTTGAAGGGAAACGCTTCCAGGATTGTACATGTGAACGTGCTTGTTATTTCCAGGCTCTTCCTGAGCAAACAGTGTGACCAGCATTGGTTCTCCTGTGTCCAGTGGTTTGTTCTGGAGCACAGGACTGCAGGGTGCCCCCACCTGCAGCTGCTGGGGACACAGAGCAGTGCAGCTGGCAGAGCCCTGCTGCTCCAGTCCCTCGCTGGTGCTGCATCACTTGACCAGGACACATGCTTGATTTGTCACAGACATCCTGAACTTCTCATCTAAGCTGGAATGCCTCATGGTGGGAAGACACAAATATTCTTGGCATATCTCTGCAGAATCACTTAGGGCCCAGCACTGAAAACTGTGGCATGAGTGTTTTCCCAAGGATGGGAGTTGGGTATTTCTAGATCACCAAGCCTGAGATGGAGGAAGAGGGTTTGGTAGGTGGAGAAGATGCTGTCAGTGGGCTTGTGAGACCCATAAAATCAGTGTCGAATCTTAGACACCCATACTTTTCTAGCTTTGGAGAGAAGTACTTCTGGAGAGGAATTTGGACTTGTCTGTCTCTCATTACTTTTTGAATGTCAAGGACTAAGACTAAGTCATTTTGCAAGTTGGAATCTCTGAGTTCCTCTGCTTTGTGCCCTGAACAGTGCATGTCTTGCAAAAGCACGCACAGTATGCTGCTCTGAGCTGTCTGGTCCAAGTATGAGTAAGTTTGTGGGTGAAATGATGCTAAATATGGGAAGCTTGCCTATTGCCTAATATTCCCATGTCAAATAGCAAGGAGATTAAGGATGAGGTTTATTTTGAGAGCTTTATACGTACGTGACAGATCCAGAGCTTGTTGTACTCGCAGAGAGGCACTTAGGGTGGCTGAGAATTGTACTGTGTAACAGAAGCCAATTTTGGATAGGATTTGATTTAACTGCCCTTTACCTACAAAGGTATGGTTTGTTTTTTCAAAACTGTGTTTATTTTTTAGGTAGTGCTAGTAATTCTTTCTCCACAAGGAGGAGAGTTAGGAGTGCAGGAAAATATAACATGTTAAGAAATGTGGTTGGTACTTGTTCCACATGTGTGGAATGCTCAAGTGGGCTGTTTGGTCTGACAGCTGTCACCTCTGTCTGGGGACGTTGGAGAGGAACTTCAGTGGGAGCTCCACTGAACATAGGATTTCATCAAGAGGACCTTTCCAAAGTCTCACATTTAACAAGTGAAGTTGGGATTTTTAGTCTTATTTGGAAAATGCAATAAAGTAATTGCTTTGGGGTTTTTTTTCTGGTATCCCCACAAATGGTTTAGTTAGGGAAGCTGAAGCAGTGGCTGTGCTTTACAAGCTGTGGGCCTCAGTAGCAGAGTAATGAAAATGAAAAGTCACTTTTATCCTGGGAAAAAAGCAGGGTAGTAATTGTCTGAGCTGTGTTTTTCAACTTTTTTTTTTTTTTTTTTAATTACACTGTAAACATGATTACTGAGAAGGTCACATCCAGAAGATATTTTTTTTCATTAAAAATGCCTTGTTTCTTATACACAGCAGCTTCAAATTGTTCCATACACAGAGGTGATACAAGTGATCTGGGGGAAGCATTTCATAAATGCAGTATTAAAAAATCAACAACAGCAAACTTCTTAGTTTTAGCGTGTCCTTACTTCTCTCCACCGCAGCTTGCAGTAGGTAAATGCCACTTCAGAGCAGCAGAACTTCCCTTGCCCAGTTTCCATGTCCTGCAGTGTCTGTACCGTGTGTACAGCTGACGTGCACAGACCACGTGTGCAGTTTGTGTTGCCTGGGCGGGTTTGCTTTCGCTGTGTGCTGCTGTCTCTGGAGGCTGCCCCGCGGGTGAGGAGGCGCTGTGTGCAGAGGGGAGCGTGGCTCCATGTGAACTGTGTTGTGTGTTCTGTTGCAGAAATGAGCCGTCAGACCGCCACAGCACTCCCCACAGGTACCTCCAAGTGCACGCCGTCGCAGAGGGTGCCCGCGCTCACGGGCACCACCGCGTCCAACAATGACTTGGCCAGTCTCTTCGAGTGTCCCGTGTGCTTTGACTATGTGCTGCCCCCCATCCTGCAGTGTCAGAGCGGCCATCTGGTCTGTAGCAACTGTCGGCCCAAGCTCACGTGCTGCCCCACTTGCCGAGGCCCGCTGGGCTCCATCCGTAACCTGGCTATGGAGAAGGTTGCCAATTCCGTACTATTCCCGTGTAAATACGCCTCGTCCGGCTGCGAGATCACTCTGCCGCACACGGAGAAAGCAGACCACGAGGAGCTGTGTGAGTTCAGGCCTTACTCCTGTCCCTGCCCCGGTGCTTCGTGTAAATGGCAAGGCTCTCTGGATGCCGTAATGCCGCACCTGATGCATCAGCACAAGTCGATTACGACGCTGCAGGGAGAAGATATAGTGTTCCTGGCCACAGACATTAACCTTCCTGGTGCTGTTGACTGGGTTATGATGCAGTCTTGTTTTGGCTTTCATTTCATGCTAGTGTTGGAGAAACAGGAAAAATACGATGGTCACCAGCAGTTCTTTGCAATTGTACAGCTGATAGGAACACGCAAGCAAGCGGAAAACTTTGCTTATCGACTCGAGCTAAACGGGCATAGGCGGCGATTGACTTGGGAAGCAACTCCTCGATCCATTCATGAGGGAATTGCAACAGCCATTATGAATAGTGACTGTCTAGTCTTTGACACCAGCATTGCACAGCTCTTTGCAGAAAATGGCAATTTAGGCATCAACGTAACTATATCCATGTGTTGAAATGGCAATCAAACCTCTTCAGGCCAGTGTTGAAAACCGTTGCATTTAATTTAGCAGAAATAGGGTAACCATCTTTGACTGTCAGACAAATTATTTGGTAGATGGAGGGTAGGCATAAATGAAGGTAAATAAAAGGAAAGGTTGTTAAATTACAGGAAGCAGTTGCATGTAGTAACTAATATATTTAAAATAAGTCAACAGTAAACCACTGAAAATATATATACACCCAAAATGGGCATCTTTTTGTATTAAGAATTGATTCTACAGGAAATGTTGTAAAATAATTCTAAAAACTTGTTTGTAGATTGATTGTACTGTTGAAAAGGATACTGTTTCGTGTTTTTGTTTGTGTTTTTTTCCTCCCCCTTTGACTGACAAGCCATGTTGAGCGGTCTGGTCTCTGGCCGCTGCTTCCCCTCCTCCTCCCCACCCCCCCTTTGTAAGTCACTACATAGTATTGCTGCTGTTTGTGTATATTTTTTGTGTATTTGCTAATTTTTATTAACTTCTAGTTTTTCATTAAATAAATATGACTTTCTTTTCTGTAATTCAGGTTTTTCTCTTTTTTGTATCTTTTTAAAATTAATTACCGGTGTCATCTTTTGATATGCATAATTGCTATGGTAAAGCTTATATTTCTGTATGTTTGGTAAATTTTGTCTCTTTCCAGTAGTCAATTCATTGGTGATACTGTTCTTAATTGAGCTATTTGTGAATGTACTGAACTCGAAAGGAGTGCTTATGTTCAAAGATGTGTCAGGAAAGACAGCTCCTTTAAAAACAGGTCTAGATGTTGTTGTACTTTGAGTTATCTTCTAACAAAAATGAACAATTATTAAGAACTTTCCGAATTGAAAAAAAAATAGTAATTCACATTTCAAATTTAGAGATGCTTAGAAAATTGATTGCATCCTTGTATTTGTTGGTTTGCAGTACACAGAAAGTATTGTATTACACAATATTTGTAATTATAAAACCAGACCATTTGTCTAAAACAAAAAAAAAAAGGCAGTCAGAGTGAGATGTTTCCAGTTTTTTTATATTTGTCATTAAAAGATTACCTGGCAAATGAAAAAAAACACAGCCAACTTCTGCTTTTTGCTTTAGCTCAAAGTTTGACACATTGATGCTCTTGCTCAGTTTCCTGTCTTCATGTCTTTTGGTTGTTACTAAAGCAACTGTCTGGGACTGACTTTTGTATCTCATTTTGGTGACATGATCCTCATGACAATGCAGATAAATCTCTTCCAGGTGTGACTGAGCAGCCCTAAAGGCCTTGGAAGGATACTGGGCTTTGTGCAGACTGCCTGTGTGTGCAAAGCTGAAGCACGAATGTACACGGGATTTGTGTTACAAAACAGACACGGGAGCAGGGGAGGAGCTGCTCCCCGGCGGGCAGGAAGGAAAATCTTTGTCAAAGCGAGTGGCAGCGGCCGTGTCGGGGAGCTGGTCTGGCTATTGACTACTTTTGTAACACATTAAAATACAGTTTATTTACTGTGCACTGTCTTAACTTTCTTATCAGAAGTTGATCTGTTAGGACAACTCCTGTTCTTATTATTTTTGATGCATGATGAGGTAAGTAGTTCTGCAGGTAAGGAACATAAAATCTATTGGGTTGGATTAATGAAATGCTACAGAAATAGTTGGCTTCATGTAGTAAAAGTTTCACTCTGAAAATCTGATACTTAGGCTGTTTGAACTGTGCACACGTGTAATTTCAAAGATGTACTGGTACATTGTGACAGTAGATAAATGCTTCCAAAACTCCTGCAGTCTAGCATTTTTTTTTCCCTTTTGAATACACAGCCAACTGTTGGCAGTTTTCTAAATTCGGTTTTCTAAATTCTCACCTAATTAAGCTTGTCTGCATTTCCCTCCAGTTAGTCTTTAACAGAAAGCTGGTTAATCCTCTCAAATGAGGAGCCCAGTCCTCCCTTGGTCCCCGGTGGGAGCCTGGCTGTGCTCAGGGTGTGCTGAGAGCCTTGGAGCCAGGGCAGTGCAGGGCAGTCCCTGCTGTGTGTGGGAGGGTTCAGCTGGGGCTGTGTCCCCGGAGCTCTCACCCTTGTGCTGAGCTGCAGGGATTGAGGTGCAGTGGGCTCAAGGTCAGGGCTGTGCTCAGCAATGGCCTTTGCAGGGAGGAGCTGCAGGAGCTGCCTGCTGTGCTCAGACAGGTTGGTTCATGTTCCAAGGAGGGCAAGAGCTGTAGCATAACTACTGTATGCTGACATACTGTAATGTAAATTAGTATTGCTCCATTTGCTGTTAAATTATTGTATAAAACCTTTAATATCCATCATCAGATGGAATTATGAAATTACCCTTAGGCCCAGATCCTCAGAAGTATTAAAAGCCTGAAGAGTGTGAGGATCTGTAAGTCAGCTATGCTTTTATATATGAAAAAAGAAACCCGTGCTAGAAATCTGTACAGTTTACTACCTTACCTAAAATAAATGGTGTATTAAAGCCTGGCATTGTCTTACCATTAGCTGTTTATTTCAGGAAGTGCTGTTTTACTTTGCTGTATTGGGAAGGAGTATTCAAATTTGTCTCTAAAAATGAAACACAGTAGCTCTTGCATTTGTCTGCTAGCACTACCTCTGTGGTTTTTCATTGCCCTTTAAAAAAAAAGGCCTTAAAATGTTTGACAAATGTGGATGTAAATATTTTGATTCTGTTGTGACAGTTCCTGCTAGTTCTTGTTTGCAGTAGTGCTTTAAAATTAAAGCAGGTGAATGGTTTTGTATTGCTGCCTGTCCTGTTGTTTTATCCAGAATCTTCCAAGCTGCTGTGATTAAAGCAGGAATTGTTCTTCTGGGACAGTTCCTGCCTGTAGTGGTTTGTAGTGTGGCTAGAGGAAAGGAGCTGCCTCTGCTTTTCCTTTTGCTAAGCTGTAGCTGTTTTGGGGTATTTTCCTGAGGGACACAAGTCTCATTTCTGGTCGAACTGTTCCTAAGCAGAGCTCCCCAGGGTTCTGACATCCCTTCAGAAGTTCTGCACCGCTGTGGAAGGGATCCTTGTGCTCAGGGAAAGCAAAACAAGGCACCCAAGTGTGGCTGTGGTGTCTGCTGTAATGGGTAATGCTTATGTTTGTTTAAACAAAAACTCAGCACAGTCACAGAAGCTCCTCAGCTCTGGCAGCAGGGACAGAAGAAGCTGGCAGTAAATGCCTGGCATTATCTTCAGAGTGGCACCAAACCCTCACCTTCAGGTGGAGTCTGTGGGGACAAGACTTTGGAGTTGGAGTGATGTGTCAGACAGAAAGTCATCCTTTAACTTCTCTGGGAGCAGCTCTCTGTTTTGCCATGCTGGAAACTTTTTATAGTAGTCCTTACTCTCTTTTTAAAAAATGCAGATTTGTTTTGTCCATGTGTAAACAGACTGTGCTGGAATGCTGAGCGTGTCAGTGCTCTCACAGTGCAGGATGGTTTCTCCATCTGTGTGGTAAAGGATTTCTCCCTCCTCTGATCACGAGCAAAGCAGCAGCACACAGTTACCAGGCTGGGGCTTTACCCAGGGTGAGGTTTGTTGGCACCTCCTCCCTGAACATTTCTCATGAGGCAGAACATGTTCTGAGACTGGGGCCACTGTCCAGAGTCTCAGAATTTGGCCTGTGAGTGACTTAAGAGTAGAGCTCTTAAAATATTGACACAGAAACAGGTTTTATTTTTATCATTTTATTAGATTAAGTCTTTTGTCGAAGTTGTAAAATCTTTTGTAAAATAGTTGTGGAAATTCTCACTGAACTGATTACTATCAGTGCTGTTACGTTCCAGGAAAATCAGCTTTGTTATCTACGAAAATGAAAGCAAAGCAAACTGTTCCTTTGGATTTTTAGGCAGTTTCTAGAACAGGCTGTTGTCACTGGTACAGTTTGTGTTTCATAAGCACTCTGGGGTTTGTTTCAGAACCAGTGAACAAGAGAAGGACGCAGTGACATCCAGGATTGGCTTGTTGGGCTGACCCTGGAATGAGCAATGCCAAAGGCCTGGATCACACACTGAAGTGCAGGTCTCACTGAGGTTCAAGGGGAAAAATGAGACAAAGCTGTCAAAGGACTTCTGAAACCTTACGTTATTCACAGTGAATAATGATTCAGAATTTTCTTGGCATTGTTCAAATGGATTTAATTTCCATAGGTGAACCTCCAAGCACAGGCATCCCAGAACCAAGTGGGTTTGGAGTGGGTAGGAATGAAGGATGTGCACTCTGTCCCTCCAAAACATTGCTGGGTTTTTTCATGAAGGCCTCAAGCACTGCAGAGACAGCTGTGCAGCTGGGAACAGATGTGCTCCCTCCCTTCCTACACACCAATTCCTGCATTTCAGTGCTGGCATTGCTTCCTGCCTTTGAAAAATGGTGTTTGCAGTGGCCTCGCTACCAACGAGAACCAAGTGCTGAAAGAACTTCCTAACTTCATTTATTAAGCTGTAGCACTTCTCTTCAGATGCCTTAAGCGTACTTTTCTAGATTTCAAAAACCTTGTTTTCCCCCAATACTGCTGCTCCTTAGCACATTATTATTCATTATTATTACAGATATTTTGTAAATCAGTAAACTTGCACTAAATCAGTTTGCTTTTTGTAACAACCCCACCTATGAGCCTCTTCTGCTGCACATTATTCCCTCTTTAAGGATGTGACCAGCTGCTGCCATGTACATGCACAGGTGCCAGACAGGCTAAGGAATTCTCTTCATGCTCAGATCCATCAGGAAATGAGACTGAAGGTTCCTTGCTGCTAAAAAGCAGCACATGCAGTTTCAGGTTGGTAACTGGAGCAGCAGCACGTTCCTTTTGATGGCACTGACACCCCCACTCAGACAGTCCCGTTTAGCTCATAGCTGTAGCTGGTACCTAAGTGTAGCTGGAGGGGATGAAGGGCAGTGGAGCTGGGGAGGGAGGCACAGGCTGGGCCCTCAGCCTAGAGTTTGCTGTTGAGGTGCTCCTGGCGGGCCGTGGCCGCGAAGCCGCCGTCGAAGGCGGCGTTGAGCACCTGGTCCAGGCGCGCGGCCAGCACGAACGTCAGCTCCCGCCGCACGGGCGCCGCGATCTCCTCCAGGTCCTTCTCGTTCCTCTGCGGGATGATGATCCTCTTCAGCCCAGCTCGGTGTGCTGCCAGCACTTTGTCTTTGATCCCCCCGACCTAACGAGGAGAAACACACGTAAACAACAATGAACTGATCTGACACAAGAATTACTGTAACAGCACACCAGGAGTTAAATTTTGATGAAAGGTTCTGCCTCCCTCAATCATTATTAAATTAAAAATGCAGTCAGAGGTGTAGCTCATTTAGTACTTAATGAGGGAAATATGTTAATATGCTACAGTATTCTTTCTGTAACAGCTAATAATGAGAAAAATAAATTTGGGAGTGCAGGTACAAGAGAATCGATAGTGGAAAAGTCATTGCTTTTCAGGATTTTCTTTGACAGAAGTGGCCTTCACTGCATTTTTTTTATATCTCTTGCTGAAATCCTGTACCTTCATTAGAACAGATTTCTCAGATAAGATAAAGGCAGTGCTAGAGGAGGCCATGTCCCATGAAAAATAACTTGAGCTGTACAACACAACATGCAGAGCAAAGCAAAGCTGTGTTCCAGGAGTGCAGGGGCACTGCTCCACTACTCCTCTGGGTTTAGTTGCTAGTAAGATGTAAACAGGGGGGTCAAATTAGATTTTCTTACAGCTGTAGCTTATCGCCCTGAACTCCTTTCTATTCCTAAAGACCATCTTAGAGCAGAAACTTGTACAATCATTATTATTTAGAGGAGACGAAGGGCCAAAGGGCAAACCCCAGGTCTGGGCAGTGCTGCACCTTCAGCCCTGGGAATTCAGCCACTGATGACAGCAAGATTCCAGCCTCCCTTGGGGAAGGAGGAAAGCGTGGTTTAATATTTACAGGTACCTCATCTGTGCTTTAGCAACAGCACAGTGTGGTCACTGCCTGGCACAGTCAGGGCAGGCTGGCTGCAGGGCCAAGCTGGCTCCCAGCAGAGCCCCTCAGGGCTCCAGAAGCCTGGACAATGGCCTGTCCTGTCAGTCTCTGCCCCAGAGCCTCCCAGGCCACTGCCTACCATGGCACCTCCTACCATGGTGCTGTCTCCTGTAGGAAACAAAATCCTGATTTCCAGCCTCATCCTCCTGTCCATCATCGGTAGGAGATGGCAACTCCCTGATCAGCTTCAGCACCTCCAGTGACACTTTAAACTAAACCCTGTTTGTCTGAAAACCTCCTTTGCCTTCATGCCTTGACAAAGCTTCATGGAAACCCCGTTTGGCTAAGCTACAGACAAGGATCAACACTGAAGAGAAACCTAAAAGTAGGTCCATGGATTCAGGAGTAACCTGTGTGCAGTTACAGTGAGAGCTTTAAGACACAACTTTTCAAAGACACCAGAGGTAGTTCTGCACCAACAGGCTGAGGAACCTTCTTTAGAAAGTGCAGTGCAGACTTTAGAGCCATCTTGCATTTTAAGACTGAGGTTTCCTTTCCAAGCAGACATTTTAAAGTATATTCCCAAAAAGCCACATCAAGGCCAGCTTTAGCTTGAAGGGCAGAGCAGAGGAGTGGGGTAGTCCTGCAGCAGCCTGGCCTCTCCCCACTGCTCCAGCAGAGACTGCACTGCTGCTAAGGAATGACCCAGAGGCTCTGGATCCACTCTTTTCTAAGTGGCTATAAACATTTTATATCCAAAATAGGGATAATTAATACAACTTAGCTCTCTTCTCCAATGATGCTTACTGGAAGAACAAGGCCTCTTAGTGTAATTTCTCCTGTCATGGCTACATCGGAGCACACCAGCCGCCCACTGAAGAGTGAAGCAAGGCAGGTTACTATGGTAACACCAGCAGATGGTCCATCTTTTGTGACAGCTCCAGCTGGGAAGTGCAGATGGATGTCAGTGTTGTCAAGGAGATCAAAACTTCCAGAAGCTTAAGGAAAAAAAGAATGGTTTGAATGTTAAAAATCTAAACCCATTTTGTTCCTGGTCTTTATTCTAAAAGCCCACCAAGAACTAAAAGCCTTGGCACTATTTATTAGCAGTAGGCTGAAAAAAACAACACAATATTGCAGAGGCCCTAGGGAAAAACAACAAAGAAATCCCAATGACCTTTCCTACATCCAGATTCCTAGAAAACACTGTAACATGATAAGCAATAAACTTGGCATTTGCATGCTTTGGGAAATTGAGAGTAGGGATTAGTGTGGAAGCCAAGGAATTTCTACATATAATTTTTATGTCCAAACCATCAACATCGATGTTCAGAGAACACTCCACAGAAAATCAAAATTATAATAAAGTGAAACTCCTATTTATGTCCTTTCACCTGTAATGGAGTGCATGGAGAGCAAACCAGAGAGGTAAACACACACACAGGTAATGCCTGCAGCATTTCGTACATTAATTCCATTTTGGTTTTCAGCCTATCTGAACTTCCATAAATAGTGACAAATACTGGCCAATTATTTGTCTGACCAGCAGATGATCAATCTAGAAAGCAGCACATTTCCACAAGTCCTGGGAGGTTTAGACACAAAAATAGTTAAAATGTTCTTGTCCAGAGCCCTATTGCACTGCAGTGCCACAGCTGCCATACAAACCCAACATTCTGAAAATACTAAAACTTAGACTAAAAAAATCTTTTAACAGAACCTGTCAGAAAAAAACTACAGCTTTCCATATCTGTCTCCATCATGGAAATATTGCTGGAAAGCTTGAGTGCAAGAATGAGTCAGAGGCAGTGTCTGCCACAACCAAGGAGAAGCCCCTTGGCTCTGGCTGCCCACAACCTCCCAGGCTCAACAGGGGCACAGCTCGTGTTCTGCAGGGCACAACCACCTCAGCCTGGCTGCAGCTGGGAAGGAACTACAAAAGGGACTGTGGAGCCAATCTCATCTGCAGGCACTGATGGCTGAGGCCCTGTGTGTGCTCTCAGGCACTGATGGCTGAGGCCCTGTGTGTGCAGGGCACTGATGGCTCAAGCCCTGTGTGTGCAGGCACTGATGGCTCAGGCCCTGTCTGTGCAGGGCACTGATGGCTCAGGCCCTGTCTGTGCAGGGCACTGATGGCTCAGGCCCTGTCTGTGCAGGGCACTGATGGCTCAGGCCCTGTCTGTGCAGGGCACTGATGGCTCAGGCCCTGTCTGTGCAGGGCACTGATGGCTCAAGCCCTGTCTGTGCAGGGCACTGATGGCTCAGGCCCTGTGTGTGCAGGGCACTGATGGCTCAGGCCCTGTCTGTGCAGGGCACTGATGGCTGAGGCCCTGTGTGTGCCCTGCCCAGCCCCTCACCGTTGGTGAGCTGGTATCTCTTGGCGTTGCTGCGCAGCCAGCTGATGGCCAGGTGTGCTGACTCCTTCATGACGTCCCCCAGCTGCCCGGTCAGTGTCAGCTGCCCCTCCCCATCCATCCTGCTCGCCTCCACAAACATGATCTCCCCTCCCAGCGGTGTCCAGGCCAGCCCTATGGCCACCCCGGGCTGGCTGAGGCGCTCGGACACCTGAAGGGAAACACAGGGAGCACTTTAGGAAACAGTCATTAAAAAATTACAACAACAAGTCAATAGTTGGCTTTGAAACAACTGTACCCATCAAGACACAAAAGCTAAGCCAAATGTCTGATCTCTTACATTTTAATTTATTATTTAATGCAGCAGTAGTTCTGGATATGTGTAAACACCAATTACACAACAGGAGCTGTATGTGGCAGTTTAGCTTAAGGCCATGGCAAACATCTGGGTGTGTCGTTCTTGAAACCTTCCCCACCCCCAAAAACACCATTAGAATCTTTCTCCTCAAAGGACTTGAAGTATTCAGTCAATCCTGACTGAACGTTTATGTGATTTAACCCATCTGCTGGAACATGTCTGCTCTGACCATTCTCCTGTGACAAAGCCAGTTTTGCTCCCCAGTGTTCCCTAAAAGCCTCTGTAAAGGTGGTGGCACTGCCTGAGCTGTGGCCAGCCCAGCCCCCTACATTGTTCCCTGCAGACATTCGCAAACACTTTGGAACAGCAGAAACATGACTGTGTTCCCAGGCCAGGCAGAGGGGACACCTGGCAGAGTCCCTTTAGGAGTTACAAACTTTCAAGCAATCAGCAGCTACACTGGCAGCCAAAGCCAAGGAAGGCACAGAGCCCCTTCTCCTGCTTCTGGGGCTCTCCCTCACCTGTGCACTGGCATCAATATCCTGCCACTTGCTCTCATTAGCATGATTTAGCTAAGGAGGCTCTTTCTGCTTCTAGCATTTAAGAAAATTGTACAGAACAGTGTGTTTCACTTTTATGGTATCAAAATTCCTCACCAAGCATTTTCATTTTTGCTAACATCAGTTTCTATATCCATTCCCTGTGTGTTATTTTAGTAACTGCTTAGTAACTCAGGTTAACAAAGTCAGTTCAGTCTGGTCACACTGAAATCCAACACTGGAACATTCTCCTTTGCACTGGAGACAATGCTATTTTGGCAAACCATCATGGCTTCAAACATTACAGGTGTAATGAACAAAATTAACTGTCCACACCCTCTCCCAGCCCAAAGCAGCCATCAACAAGCTTTGTTGATTTGAGGGTTTTGCTTCCGTTTTTTAGACTGGACTCTGGATCAACTGAAAACAATTTAGAGGCTGTTTGAGAGCCCAGGGGTAGAACACAGCAAATGGGACAACAAATCAAAACCCAAATGGTTCTGAAGACTCAGCATGGCCCCTCCTCTATGCTCAGAGCAGTCAGGTACCTCCTCCCACTCTCACGAGTCAGTTGAGATCTGATAAGAGAAGCTGGAGGTGCCGTGGGTGTTGCTCACCCCGGGACCATTGCTCCTTGCATCAGCTGCTGCCTCCAAAGCCAAGCAACCTCTCCTGCTGCCCTGCAGACTGCACCAGCCCTGCTGCAACCTCCCCAGCTGAGCCTTCACTGAGCTGCTGACAGGCACATGGGGCAAAGGCCCTGCAGTGCTGAGATGTGGCTGCAGAAAAGCCCCTTGGAAATCCCAGAACACAGGCAGAGCCACAGAGCCCCAACACTCAGAGGAAAGCAACTGCACTACATGAGACACCCACAAAGTGTTACAGGGAGCCCCACAACACTGTATCACTCCTGGCACCCTGAATAATTTCTTCTCACCCAAAAGTCAGGTGAATTTAAATTAGAATAAATCCTTTCTTATACTTTCTAAACAACTTCAATTAAAAATGACCATTTGAATCAGCTGATGCCTGGTGATGTCTGTCAGATGATGAAGATGTCACTGACCTACATGGAGTCTTGGGGTTTGAAAATTTTTGTAGATGAGACCAACCCAGCTGTGACTTATCTGTACTCTGAGCACATGAACATGCTATCAATGCATTTCAGCTGCCTGGACACTGCAAAACTAAAATCAGAACATTCAGCACAGTCATTTATTTTAGAGTATTTCAGGTTATCACCTGCAGTTGCAGAGCTACACCAAGTCAGTGTAATGGACAAAAAGCTGGTGATTCACACTGGGAAGGTGAGAACCAGTTCAGTCACTTGCTGGCCTTTAGCATGCTTGTTTTCCTTCCACTGGTTCTCCCAGCCTGACTGGACCAACTTTTTTTCTACTCTTCTTCATTCCCTGGCAAATCACTGCTGGCAAAGCACATTAACAGTGGTTTCCCTCTGAGGGAGGAAGATTTCCCAGAAATATCACCATGAGACTGATTGTCCTTAGATAACACCACCAACCTAAACCTGTGCTTTGGACACATTTTGCTTGTGAAAGATATCCTCATTTTTTCCCTAATTAGAATCATCCATGTCTGATGAAACAGAGCCATTCTTTTATGGCATCTGCACTTCCATTTCCCAGAACAGGCCCTTTCCCTGACCTACAGCTTTCCCCTGCTTCCAACCTCACTCAAGTTATGAGATACAGACCAATCCTGATAGGCCTTCCTGTGGTGCCAATAGTATTTTGTTACTCGAGCAGAATTAACAGTTGAAAGAAAAAAAAAAGCTAAAAAATCCCTCAAAACACAAATTAAATCCAAGCCAAAAATACAAATAGTTTGTTATAAACCCAGGGATATGTTAGAAACCCTTTCCCCCAAGTGAGCTGTGCTGAAACATTTCATTGAATCTTCTGCACTTTAAACTGTTGAGATTATTCTTTCAAAGCCTCAGTATGTGATTTATTCCAACATTTGTTCTGTAGGGAGACACACAACATTGTTTATTTGTGATAAATGAATTAATCCAGCAAGTAGGAGCTGAATATTCTGTCCCATCTTCCTGCTGGGAGAGCAGTGCAGACAAGAGCCAAGCAGTGCCCTGGGAAGGGGAAGATGGATCCCTGTGTCAGGAATTCCCTGAAGGACAACAGATCAATGAAGTCGTGCCATGTTTTCAGTTCCACCTGCTCAGCCTCATGCAGGTACTGACACAGGGGCTGCCTCCACCGTGGCTTTGTTTCAGCTGCTGAAAAATGGCAAAATGCAGGCCCAGGGTGGAGCTCTCAGGCCAGAGGCAGAGAGGAGACCCAGCCTGTGCCCACAGAGCAGAGCCCACAGCAGCCAGAGCACAAACTCTGCTCCTCCAAAGGACCCTGGGGCACTCGAGAAAATTCTAAGGAATAACACATTAGTTGGGAAAATTCCTTACAATTTACAGGGTAAAAACAAAGTGTGTACTGAAAAATATTCACTCAATAAATACTGCATACAGTACATGAAATGAAATCCTGGGCTGCTCGGGGACCTGATCTGTGTGGTCTCATCTCTACTTCTATTTATGCAATAAATTTGCCTTCTAAATATGGAAATGTTAAAAAAACCTTTTGCCACAGAAGTCACAAGCTTCAGTCAGTCTTATTTCAGTTTACACAGGCCAGCAGATCCATGAAATGCTTATCTGCAAATTTATGGCATCTGTTGTGGACTCCACAACAAATAAACAAAAAAAAAAACACAAAAGAAAACTCCCACCTAGAATTCCTGTATTTGTACTTTTGAAATGAAGAACTATACTTTAAAACTTTTACTTGCATTACTTAATCCTACAGAAAAAAGACAAAATAGCAGAAATTCTATTCCAACACAGCCACACTACCAAATTTAAATGAATACTCAACTCCAGAAATGAAACTGATGCCAGACAGAGCACTTAAGAAAAGTCCCATATTAGCAAAGAATTTTTATATTTATGTGATCTTCCTTTTGGGTACAGAAGCTTCTGAGAGTTGGAAAGAACAAATGCAAGTTGCTGACAATTCAGTCATTTTGCCTAAAGAGCAAATTCTTCTAATTTCTGAAAGCAAAAAACTAAATCACCCAAGAAGCCCTGTGAATGCACCCAGCCCAGGCACCAGGCACTGCCTGTTGGTCATTCATGTCCCACTGTTCCCTCCACCACCCTCTGCCACAGCCAATGGCCCTGTCTCCTGTCAGTTTGTTCCCTCATTTCTGTCTCTTCCTGAACAATCTCCTCCAAGATAAAATCTTCATATGCAAAAGCCTCACTTCAGGTCTAAAAATGGATTTATTCTTTAACAATCATTCATTTTCTCCTGCTATCCCAACCATCTTGTTCCCTTTTTGTTCTTCAAATCCCACTGGAAGTCTGGTCCTCTGATTTAGGAGAAAAGAACTGTAAGAGGAAAGTTCTCAGAGAGAACAACTGCCCTGTCACTGGTGAAGTGAGAATCCCAAACTAACAAACTACTTTAACTGATGGCATTTTCACAGAATGGAGCAAAATACAGATGGGGGAAAGCAAAACATCTGAAATATGCCTACTGAGGAGCAGAGCTGGAGGTGCCTGACTGATCATAAAACATTCAATAGCATTTAAGAGTCACATTAACCTAAAGAATGTCTGAGAACTTCTGGTGAAACTGAGGTGGTTTCAATACCCAAAAATGCTGCCTGGATTTAAGGAGGTATGAGGGACAGTCCTTAGCACAGCTGCTGCAGAGACAGGAGTCCTGGGTTCTACTTTTGGCTTCTTTCCCAAGACCACCAAACATCCCCCAAACAAAAGCAAAATTGTTTCAAACTGAAAAAACACCACCACATTCCTCAGTAGTGCTGCAGGAACCTTTGCTAACACAAAAGTCAGGGCACTCTGTTATTTACATATCCTGAATTAAAAGAAAAGAAAAACTTCTTTAGGTAAAAACACACTGTGAAACATAAAGAAACACAGTGCTGTTATTAACATATTTTGAAGCTGTTAACACTGCACAGATCAGTCAACAGCAATAATTATATCAGCTAGAAACAGCATCAAACAGAAACAAATGAGGGTGTTACCTCCATGTCATACATGGGGGGGCCCAGGATATCCTTCAGAGCATGGAAATCAATTAAAATTGGCATTTCAGGTGGCAGAGTCAGGTCAGCTGTGTCACTGATGGATTCTGGTTTGGCATCTTCTGTGACGTGTTCTTTGCAATCTAAGGGAAGAAAATGTCATTTAGGATTTGTAATGGTCTTTCCTAGACAGAGGAATGTTTTAAAAATCGTGACAGAGAAAAATAGAATATGCAACAAAATGCTCAGTAAGTTCAGGAAAACATGCTCAAACCACTTCTCAAAAAAATCTTGTCAAATTAAAGATAATATGGCATGAAATTTAATTATTAAGCCTAAATATATTCTAATTGTTCATCAAAGATAAAATTAAATCTAGAGCACTGACAGAGATGCAACTCATCAGCTTAAGTGCATTTTAAACTAATTCAAATAGCAAAACACATTAGTCTCATTTAAGACTTTGCACTTTTCACCAGATTTGTGCAGAAAACCAGTATTTCACACACTCAGAACAGTCTGAGCTGCAAAGAACCTTAGAGCTGATCTTGCTTTAAGGTCTTGCAGGGACACCTTCCACTATCCCAGGTTGCTCCAGACCCCTTGGACACTTTTGAGGGATGGGGCAGCCACAGCTTCTCTGGGTACCTGTGCCAGGGCCTGCCCACCCTCCCAGGGAAGGATTCATTCCTGCAGGAGGAATCCTGTGCAGTGTGCTGCAATAGATTGTGCAGCTGAGCAGGGCAATGCTGACAGTGCAGAACTCTGCTCTCTTCACGTGTGTTCCCAACTGCCCCAGCACAGAGCAGTGCAGCCCAGTGCCTCCAGTGCAGCCCTTGCAGCACAGGCTCTGATGGACACTTTTCTTGTTGATTATTGTCTCCCACGACTTTTATGGCTTTACTCCATCACAGAAGGGTTTGGGTTGGAAAGGACCCTTAAAACTCCTCAGCCCAACCCCCCACCACACACAGGGACACCTTCCACCTGCTCAGGCTGCAAAACTGACATCTCCTGTCTGTTCAACAGCCAGCTCAGAACACAACACTTACAGGCCTTGCTCAGTGGAAAAATTTCAAACAATTCCAGTGTAACAACCTGTGGCTTTTGTCTTGAAATACTACACACACAGAAGGCTCTGTTCTTTTCTCTGTTGAAGGGGATATTGCTAAGGTGTCATGCTCAATAACCAGCAGCCTCCAAGATCCAATTACCAGACATTTTCAGGAACAGCTACAGGTATGATACACTCTTCAGAAAGGGCTATAAACTCCCAGCAGTCTGACACTTGAATGCAACATACTCAAGGGTCACCTAGGAGGGACCACATCATTAAAGCAATAGTTATGGGTTCAGAGGGGAGCTCTTCCCTTCCTCCACTCCCAGCATGAGTGGATTTCTTACCTGTGCAATGGCTTCCTTAGCAGAACTGCCTTCAAATGCCTATTTTCTCTTCCTATACAAAGTGAACTGTAATGGGAACCCTGTCAATGCCAAAGCCTCACACCCAGCCAGCAGAGGAGCTCTGCAGGACTGAGCTCAAGAACTCGCACGGGTACCAAGGGACTGGGAGCAGAGGGACAATGCAAGCAGGGAATCATTTCCCACAGAACCTGATCCAGGTGCAAGGGGCTTATCAGCCTTTCTCAGGAGCCCTAAGCAGTGCTCCAGTGGAACAGCTACCAGAGGAATGAACAATGCTTGGAGCATCCAGCTGTTCCTAGGCTCTGTGCCTCCCTGCCCTGGGGCTGCCCTCCTGCACACCCAGAGTGAAGAGTTTTCTTCCCACCCCAAACCCCAGCCTAACACACAGCTGAAGTCTGCATTACACAGCAATGTACACTGAGCTTTAAGACTCCTGCACCATATTTTGGACCCAAACATGGGTTGTTTACTTTCTTTGCATTCTAATTTTAGTTTGAAAAGGAGCTCTCTGGTTCCTCCTCAGCACATCAATGCATGCACAATAACTGAAGATCCAAGAGTTCAAACAAGTACAGAAAAACACAAATCACTGATCTCATCTATTTACTATAATGTGAAGAGGTGGTCAGTGGTGCAAAGCAATTCCCAGAATGGATGAATGAGGATGTCTCCTTTCACAATACACAAACTATCCTGTTATAAATCCTGATACATAAAGGCCTTTTACAGATAATTTTCTGACAGTGCAATTCTCACTAATACCTTGAGAGAGAATCAAGGAAAACATTCTACATCACCCTTAACCTGACAGCAGCAACTCAGCTTTCATTCAGGACTCCAATATAACAGTTCTTATCCACCACCCACTGATCTTCCCACTGTACAAGTCACTGCTCCATGGCTAAATCCCATTCCTTTACTGCAAACACTGCCTTTGGCAGATCCCTGCTGTTGTTCCAGCATGTCATGTTGTTCCAGCTTTTGTCAAACCACTATTTTTGTACATAATAAATTCAGAGACATAAATACTGGCAAGTCTAGGAAACTTGACCCTGCATGCTATTCTTGCAATTCAGACTGCAATGTCAACACTATTTGATAATCTGAGATGCAATTCATATTTCAAAACAAAACCGAGTTTAAAACCAGCTGCTTTTGTTCTACACCAAGATTTTACTGCCTGACAAACACAAATGTATTAATTTCACCTAGCTCTGTATACAGCTGAAAAGAAACTCCTCATAAATAAATCAGGAAATTTGAGGCCACTTGCCCCATTAAAAGAATCAGGAACTCTTTGAATTTATCTGATCTAATGAGTAGATCCCATTTTACAATTTGTAACAATAATAAACTCCAGACTTTTTTCTAAAAATGTTAGCCTAAATTCTGGCATTATCTAATTTTCTATAAAAGCATACAGTGATGTCCCAAAATGTAATCACAAACTCTAACATTTTCTTTGAAGGAAAAAGCCATCTTAGTTTATAATCTTCAAACAAGTGTTGACTGAGGAATCTACAAAACACAAATAATTAGGATTTCCACTAACAATGTGTGTTCCCTACCTAGCCCAGACTACCTGCCATAAACCACAGTACAAGCTACATGACATTTTTATCTAAAACAAGACACTTAAATTCAAGTTTCTAGAAACAGCATTTCTCATTAGGACAGCAGCTTAATCATCTTACAGTTTGAGATAAAACAAACTAAAAGGTCAAAAAGTGCCTTCAGCAGAGCTCCAAACTGCACTAGAGGAAGCACCTGCTGCTCTGCTATTACATGGCTGCTTACACAAAAGCAGCATGGTACTGAGTTGTTCTAACATTTCAAAACTCTAATACTAAAAATAAACAACAACACAGCCCTCCCCAAGTAACCAAAAATAAGTCCAAAAAACAACCAACCAAAAAAAGATTTTGTTTGTAAAATTTTCCAAGCAGAATCTGCAGACAGTCAGAGATCACAATGTTTTTCAGGAATCTGCCTTTGCAAGTTCCCAAAATAAAACCAAGTCTCAGAGGTAAATAATGGATTTGTAACAAAATAGACTCTTAGGAAAACATACTGGCAACAAACTATTAAATATAACTAAAGATTTAATCGTAATAGACATTTCATGGCACAAAGATTTAGAAAAATAAGACTGCTACCCTCTACAGATGTAATGACAAAGAGAGAATACAAAAGTCTAAAACTTCCTCAATGTGCAGCAGTTTCTCATCTCCTCATAAAACAGATTTAAATTAAGCATTAGCAACACAAGTCTTACCTCCAAAGATTTCTAGCCATGCTTACTGACCAGGAGAGAAAAATAGAAGCCTAACATTTTTAAGCAGTTTTTAACATAACACATTCTGATTTTCTGGATTGCCATAAAGATATAAAAAAAGAGCATCTACATGACAGACAAGGTTTTGAGTTTGTGGGCAATTAAAGGGAAAATAATATTCTTTCTTTCTCATCTGACTTAGCAGCAGATGCTTCAGCACACAACACACACACTCAGAATTCTTCTAGCCCCTGCAAACAAAAAAACCTTCCAGAACTGCATTTAGGTAGAAAAGGATGGGATTGCTTTTGCTGACAACAGTTCACATTCAAAGCCAGCCATAACATGAAACTGTACCCTAAAAGCAAAATTCCACTACTAAATCTCACGCACCAAACTCTTAGGAAGTGTTTCTCAAGAAAGGGAACAATTTCCTGGGACCCTAATACTATTCACACTTACGTGCCTAAATTTAATGCTATGTGCATTTCTCCCCACAGCATCAGAAAAGTTCTCTTTCCACAAAATAATTGCATTCCATCATTTGTGACCTACAGTAACAATGTGGACTTGAAGCACTTGAATGCAGGAATATTTAGATAAATTAACATGGAAAAAAAAACAACACGCTCTTTAAAAATTAATTTGTATTCAAGCCAAAGTTCTCAGAACATTTATGCCTTTTTGACCTTCTACAGAGAAGTCATTCCAGGGAATTTTCAGACATTTCAGAGAAAGGCCCACACTGCAGCCTGCAGAGCTGGGAAGCTCTCTAAGGTCAGCAGAGCTGAGCTCAGACCTGAGTACCTGCAGTCACACCACGCTGGGACTGATGCTCAGCAGATTTCATGTGTCAGTTCACATTGATCACTTTGGTCAAACTTACATTTAATTTAAAACTAAGTGTTTAATCCATAAGGTGCAGAACACACTGCTCTGTATTGCTGGGCTATGGAAATATTCAAGTATGTTCAAAGCCTTGGTTTCACCATAAATGCAATCCTCATTTCATCAGTTTTAGTTATGAAATATTACCTGTCCTAAATCTCCCTTCAGGTCTGAATTAGACAAATTGTTTTTCATTCTGGTTTCAACTGCTCTATCATGATATGGTGCCTTAGTGCACAGTTGCTGCATTGTATTCTCAAGGCAGTTACACTAAAATAGGAAGGGGAGCTTCACATATTTTTGTGACTCCTAGAATTTCCTGTAGTGTCAAAAGACTCGAGGAGTGTCTCATAAATCTTAGATAGTGTTTCAGTGAAATATCAGATAGCATTGCTGTACACAGGGATGACTCCCCAGAGAGCTCTAAAAAACCTGAAATTCCCTGTGCAAACTCAACAACTGACACAAACCAACACTCCAGCACTCACCAACTCCTCCAGAAAGCTCAGGAGTCAGAGGAGCAAGGAAGGCACTAAAAGCTGCCTGTGCATTTCTGGGAAGCACTGAACCCAGCCTGAGAGCCTCCAGCTCTGCTAGGGCAGCACCCTCCCTCCCCAGAGCACAAACTGTGGGAAAGCCTCATCTCTACAGAGCCTTGAAAACAGGCACTCTCCCTGGAGTTAATAATCTGATTTAATCGATACCAGGGTGGAAAGTCTGTGATTCCACCACCTAGTGTCCTTAACTCTCACTACAACCCACCAGCCAGGGGCACCAGCTGAATACACAGCACAGGCACCACGGCAGCATTTGGCTGTGCTCTGATCAGGTGTAAATCATGTTTCAGCAAGGCAAGCCTGCAGCCTTCTCCTAGTCACAGCTCAGGGCATACCAGTGCCCCAGCTGCAGAGTCTCAGCCTCACATCAGCAACACACAAATGCAGGGAGCACAAATGACTTCTAGGTATTTTCATAGAGATACAGAAAAAAAAATTCAAGACATAAATCTAAATGAAACTATAAAGAGATGACAATTTTATTAACTCATCTTCCTGAGTCATCCATTATATGAAATAAAAATTCATCATTGTGATGCACAACTAAGCAAAGGTCCACTCATCAACAGGAGAAAAAATGCAAAAGAAACCAATTTAGGCTACAAATCCCATTATTTGCATCAACTTGCAAGTATTTGGAGATCTCTACAAGCTTTGTTTTGAACATTTAGTTGTTTCCAACAGAAAAAATGAAAATAAAAGTATTTTTTAAAAGACTCCTACTCTCATACACTCCCAGCAAATGACAACACTGTAAAAACACACCAGGGTGTAAGCACAGTATTAGCACAAAATCAAACTCACTTTGCAGACTGCATCATTCTGTACAAGTCTTTATAACAGCAAAGTTTCACTGTTGAGACACCTGTCCCTCAGACTCCCTTTTATTAATACAGCTTTTTCTTATGGACAGAAAGCTCAGCAGTATAAAGGCAACTCTTCACAGCTCATTTCTTTCCTAACTCCAAACTGGGTCAACCAAAAATGCCAGCATTTTTTCCCCCTTTTGAAGCACTTGGGCTGCTATTTTCACTTAGCTTTGCTAAGTTGCAAGTCCAGAACTAATTTTAACAGTGTATAATTTTAACAGTGTAAATACCTCAGTTGCAAGCACAGAGCTAATTTTAACATGGTAAATAACTCTCTCACTGGATTGAGATGTCTAATACAGCTCCTTTTTGTTACTTGCCTTAATAATAAAGTGTTTCTTCTTACAGTACCACGAGTTGTGCTCTGAACCTACCTCTCGTCTACTTTACCAGAATGCTTGAAGAGCAGAACAACATCTCTTTTTATTCAGCAATTGCATTAGACCTCTGAAACACATTTTAGACACAGTTACCTACTTTGAAAATATGACTTGCCAAAATTACCAGCCAAAAGGTGCAATAGCCAGGACACCTGAAACTGCCTGGTGCTGGTGAGCTGGGCCAGCAGTGGCATTCACAAAGAGAACACAGAGCATCAACAAGTCAGAGCTTGACTTCACAAAGTCCACCAGAGCACAGAAGGTAGAGAACACACACACAATGTAAAAGGAAAGCATTGGTAAATATGTCTTAAAATCTCTGCCTTTTAATGTAGATGGGATGATTTAAATTGCAGGATTGTTCATGGATTCAGTCACTGCTACTGTGAGAGCTCACTAACTTTAAGCCAAATGTTCAGAGAAAACCAAGCTGAACCTGCTTGAGCAAACACTGCCAAATTCAACTTCCTGATATTACAGTTTTCACAGACATTACTGTGATCTTAGAAATCTCAAGGAGGTAAAAGAAGATTTTAATTTTCAGAAGGGGCAAAGTGAGCTATGGAAAAAAGGCAAGGTAAAGCTGAAGACTGTCAAGAAACAGATTCTCAGAGACAAATTATGTAAGTTTTTACTGTGGGTAAAACTCTTCTTCAAACACCCTTCTAATTATTACCACTGCTTGTAAAAATATCCCTTATATTTCCTCCCCTGGGATTTACTCTCTGAAAGGGGCAGGCACTGTTGAGACTTGTTTGCTGCCTTCTTTTAAAGGAATAGATAATGAATCTTCTCATTTGTCCTCCTCCAATCAAGACCAGACCCATTCCAGTTGTACAGATGTTAGAACCTAAAGGTTTTTTCCACATCAACTTCATTGTGGAATATTTCAAAACATCAAACCAACAGGACCCTCTTTGGTATTTTAAGTCTGTGAGTATCCTGGAGCAAAAGCAAGCAGCCATTCTGCAGTTTTCAGTTTCCAGGATCTTGTGACACCCAGTCGCTCTCTGACAGACTGGCAGAATTTCTTGTCACCTGAACTTATTTCAGTCTTCAAAAACAAATTAATGGAACACACAACACCCTGCTGGATAGATTTTTATTAGACTAGGGGCTATCCACATTTCAGAAGTTCAACCTGAGGTTTGGAGTTTGTCCTTTCATATTTCTCACATATCTGACACTGAGGGCTCCTGCAGACACCCAGTGCTGCAATGAGCACTGTGGAGCTCCAACAGGAAATTGCTGCAACAACCTCCATCAGCATCTGGCTGGAACAAAAGCACAGCCACCCACCCCCTCCATCATACCTTTCACCAAACACAGGGTGGATGCTCATTTTTGTTCAAGAGAACACTCATGGGGGGATGAAAAAGGGAGCAATCACCTGTTGCGTGCTGCACGTGAACTGGACAGGCCTGACTTCATCATTCCCTCTCCTATTCCCAGACCAGGAAGAGACCTACCTTAACTGCTGAAGCAGTTACCTGGGTATTTCTGCTGTTTGAGAGTTTTGTGTTCAGCCTTCTTTCAGTCTGTTTGATGACTGGGAAGGATAAAACACTGTCTGTACACATGGGAAATAAGGCCAGACTAACCAAGGCCGAGAATTTACCAAAGCTCCAAGAGACTTTGAGTAAGCATGATCTTAAAAGGCATATAAAAACAATTCTAATTTCAGAGCTCTTCAAGTAGACAAATTTTTTTAGTGTACAACGAAATAACCAGATTGAGTTCTGAGCTAGGAGGAAATATACCATGCTTAGTTGTGCATGAAAGAGAAGAAGTGAAAGACTTGCATTAAAAAACCAAGAAGACATACACAAATCATAACTGCATCCTTAAGACATGAAACAGATGCACTGAACTTTTCAATTACCAACTCAGCAGGCTGAAACAATTCAACTTATGTCCCAAGTCATAGTTCAGCAGTAAAACTATAAATATTAATAATATCACACTTTTTGCCATGTTTTTGGAAACAGTCCTTAAAGAAGAATAAAATAGGAGGAAAAAGTTGCTAAATTAACTTCCTAGCAACCACGTGAGGAGCTCCCTTTTTAACAAAACATGCCAAAGATACACACCTTCTCCTTCCCCCACCTCAGCACGATCTGGCTTTGCTTCTTTGTGCTGCCCTTCTGCCACTTTGACAGCCACTGCCCTGCAGATGGCTCCCAGCTTCCGGTCCAGGGCGCGCACTCCGGCCTCCCGCGTGTACCTGTGAGCGACAGCGGCGCTGGGGCTCTGCTCTGCAGCAGCTCCCTGCAGGGCAGCCACACCCCTGACTGAGCAACAGCCACGGAAAAGGGCGTGGAAGGGCACCAAAGCTTGGACTACTCTAATGCATAGGGGACAAATAACTTGTTCTTATCAAAGTAATTGTGGTTGCTGATAAAATTGTAGATAAATTACTGAGTGGGAAGACATGGCTGACATCTGGTGCCAAACCTTCATGAAAGGCTAAAGAATGTCCAATAGCACTGAGCTCTTTTTGGATGCATAAAAATTAAAAGGAAGAGCTATTTTAAAACTTAAAATATATAGCTCACTAGAAGTTGAGGAACTGAGGAGGCTGTAAAAGAGTGTTTTGTTTTAGTCTATAAATTAAAAAGCACCAGGCAGTGACACTACACAAAACAGCCAAAACATTGGTCATAAAATACTTAAATTCATTGAATCTCAATACACTTTTTCCATTAGGAATGAGCTAGTTTCAGGTTCAAAAGTTGTTCTGATCAATACGTTTGCTGTCGTGTCTAACAAAGACCCCAGTTCTAATGAATAGAAGCTATTTAAAAACCCTGTATTTTAATTTTTTAAACCCAATTCCAAATCTAGACAAATGTACCCATCAAGTCACAAGTCAAAAAAAGAAGGGTAATTTCCATTTTCTATATGAAAATGATAGAAATATAACTTGGTTCTTTAAACTACATGTTGTCTGCTGTCAAGGTCATGGCTTCACACACTGCAGCCACACCAGCCTCAGGTGCTCCTGCCTACTCCAGGGCCTTGGCAATTGTGGCAGCACAACTGATTGTGAGCCACACCCTGAGAGCAAGAGCAAGGAACTCTCTACAGAGGGGCTGCTCTCTAGAGAAGACAAGAGCTAAGGAAAAAGCAATTCCATAAACTATCAACTGTTGAACTGCTGAAGCTATTAAGGACAATACGTATTAAGATATATTTAACACTTTATAAACTGATTTATAAAAGAAAGTACTTAAACTGAAAGCAATGAACAGATTTACCTGGTAATTATGCCCAAAGTGGTTACTTGGGGAATCTGTATTTGCTGTGGAGTCAGACCATGTAGTTCAAGCTGTTTAGGAATCAAGTGTCTATGTGCAATTTCAATTTTTTCTTCTTGTGTGTATCCTTCAAAAAATAATAAAAAAAAAAGCATGTATTTATTACTGCTTCTTTTTGTTAGACACTACTATATAATCAAATCTCTTATCTTTTACAATTCTACCTGATTGAATTTAACAAACTTCCCCCAAGTATAATTTCTAAGATTGTTATGATGAAAGGTATGTTCTTTGTGGCTATTCATAACTTCATGTGAACAGGAACAGAATTCTAGTGTTTCAAAGACCCCTTTTGCCATCTTAAAAAGATGCATCATCGAACTGACCATTAGAATACAAACAAACCAGTGAAGGAAAACATCATTCCAGAATGTATCCATGTATCACCACAGACCTGGAACTGAATTTTCCTGAGTGCAATGCTAAACACTACTCTCATGACAGAGGCCACAGCAGAGGCATCCTGCCTTGTCCCTTTTAATGACTCCAGCCATGCACTCCCAGATTCCTGGCAGCCTTTCCTTTCAGCAAAAACACCCCAAACTTGTTTAAGGACCTGCAATACCACGTCATGCCGGCACTGCAGTGTTACCTGGCACCTGGATAACCTCCATTCTGTCCAGCAGGGCAGGGGGGATTGTAGCTGTTGTGTTGGCTGTAGCTATGAAAAGCACTTGGGACAGGTCAAAGGCCACGTTTAGGTAGTGATCGGTGAAACTGTGATTCTGTTCTGGATCCAAGACCTTAACAAGAGTGAACACAAAAGTGATGCAATTGTGCAGTTAGAATAAAGTATGCACATTTTTATTATATTCCATTTAGATCTGTCAAATCTGACTTTACAGTAATAAAATATGGATTTCACTAACTCCTGGCCTTACCTGGATTACTCTGTGACATGTCACATCACATGTACAGTTCAGAAAGTCACCTCTCCATGAGTTTTTCCTGTCCTTTTCCAGAGATGCTGCAGCGTTTCTCCAGCCATCAAGCATGTCCCCCCTAAGCTGTATCTCCATGACCTTTTAGACATGGTAGAGTGGCCCTTCAAGGACTCACAGCAACCTTGGAAAAGCAGCCCATGTGGTCCCACAGAGCAAGGAGAATTCCACCATGTAATCCCTGACTCCAGCTGCTGCTGGCAGCTCTGTTTACTCAAAGCTTACTTCTTACTCTCACACCAGCCCATGAGATCTCTCTGTGAGACCAGGGGAAAGAACACATCCCAGCCTTATCTACCATCACTAAATCACCTGCCTCATCATTCTGCTGTGTCCAGCCTTTATTACTAAAGGAGGAGTACAAGTTCTTATTGTCCATGACATCCCAGGCAAGCTTTGACCCTTGGTGAGCCCTGGTCTTCCAAGCACAATCATTTTCCTTTTTGTCCCAAAACAACAGAGACAAAATTGAACAAGCACTGCAGAACAAACACACACAGTCTGAGCAAGCTCAAAAATTTACTGAACAAGTAGAACTAGAGCTTCAATAACTGCATTGTCTTCTTATCCCTTTTAGCACTACTCATGTGTGCTAATGCAGATTTAAGATTAGGTGATAAATATTCAGTACATAGCTGGAACACGAGGGTACTGAGACACTGTCTTGTAGATTTTTTACCAGTGCCACAAATGGGAAGTTAATTTTACACAGCAATGTACTCCTGGCCTCTATATCACCTGTGAACCACCTTTGCTTCACATCCCCTTGAAGTACAGGCACACTGTTCCTTCCCAAATGATGAATGATCAATGCTACACCAACACAAATAATTCTCATGTCACAAATGAGAGACTCATACATCTCCTGAGAAACAGCACACCACTGTCAAAATCATTTATCTGCCTACACCCAAATGAATGCACATAACCTGAATTATCAGCCAAGAACAGTGTTGATAATTAAAAAATAACAACTGAATTTGAGGACTCTTTTGATAGTTATAAAAGAAATAATTCTGAATTTTTATTACACTTAAATTCTCAGGCTTTGAAAAGTGAAAAAATCTTTTGAAAAAATTTATGATCAGAACAAACTAGAAAAATCCTCCTATTATAGAATACCAGAAACACAGCCAACTTTCCTAAAAAACAGAAAAAAATTGGATTTTCGTTTGAAATGCTGCACAGATTTAAGAGCAGTCACACATTCCCTTAATAGTGAAATCTTAACATACTGAAGCATATGCTTTAATTCTGAACCTAGGGCTGGAGCTCAGTGAATGCCATTGTGCACTGGCTCTGAGCTACTCAAAAGCTTTTCTTACCCTCTTCAGCAAGCAGCTGCTGTTATTTACTCCCTTCTTTACCAAGGAGGCAAAGGCCCTCAAGTATCCTGACAAGCCAAGACCACGGATGCATAATTCAGAATGTGCCTTACCTCAGCCAGCCCTAAAGTCCAGCCCTCAGCTACAGGGAGACACAACAGGCAGGAAATGCAAGCACAGCAGCCACAAACCAGCCTCAAAACAAGCAAATACCAAATATTAGCCTCCCACTCAAACCTACTCTTGCACATTTTCTAAACTGTTTTAAACTGCTAATTCTAATTCAACTTGCCCCTTTTTTTATACTGATAACAGTATTTCCACAGAATTCCAGACTACTGGCTGCAGTGTTTGCATGTAATTCCAAAGCTGCTGAAAAACAATGTATTCTGACAGACCAAATTGGCATTTTGACACAGTTATTTACATGCATGTTTCTTTCTCCTAGTCTGCAACTAGAAACCTTGCTAAGTGCCAAACTGGTGATTAGAATGTTATTTACAAAGACACACAAAATATTGATGCTGTATTCACATGCAGAAAATACTAAAATTCCAGTAAAAATAAAGGGAACTGTAATTCAAGCCAACTCAGATTACATCTATAAATGTGAATTATCTGAGATTTTTTTACAAGGGCTGGAGATCCTCTGGATTCAGAATTCCTTGTCATGGTAACTGTTTTTAGAATAAGCTACAAACCAATGTCCTGTCTATGCATTTCACATAGATTTTCCACAGCAAATAGAACTGTTCTTCAGTTAGGTATCTGTGCTGAACTTCAAGTTCAAAAGTTTTCCAAGATATTCAACTAATACAGAAATATGAAGTACAAAAAGAACATTCAGTGCACAAAGCAGCTTGGCTAATTTATGACAGATAGCTCACATGCATACAAAGGCTTCTCTGTAAAAGCTTTTTATTACCACAAAATCCAGAATAAATTCCATGAACACTTAATTGCCTGGCTATGTTCCTGGTCTAATTTCCCTGCATACAAATACTATCAGGCACTTGCATCCATTTCTGTTTTCTTCTGTTTTCAACGGAGGTCATCTAAATTTAGACTAAAATATTCCTTTGTTAATGAACAGTAACTGGAAATAGGAAGGCATTCTGTCTTGCTGAAGCAACAGCTCTGCAGAAGCATTAGAACTAAACACATATCTGGCAATTAGAAAGCACCAAGCTTTGCCCCCAAGATCGCAGGGATGGCAATTTTCCTCCTCAACACGCCCTGCTGTGGACAGCAGGAATTTAACACACCTACACATTAAGGAATAAAGGATGTGCCTTTCATACTTAATGATGGCACTTACCAGACAAGCAGCAGTGAGGTGACCACTGGTTATTGTTTGCTCTCCAGCATAACAGCCACCCTTGCTCACTCCAGATGGACTTTCCAACCACGAGAAGCAGATGAAAATGAAGCTATTATGTCCAGCCATGAGCTGTCCATTAGAAGAGGTAAAGCACCTGCTTCAGGATGTTTAGCCAGCAGTAGAGGGATAAAAGATCTCGCAGGGGAGCAGCCCGGCCATGGTTAATAGAGCAATTACTTCTCCAGATGCAACTAATGGGCAATTAGCAGGGCTTACATAAACCCTGCAGCCCAGGCAGGCAGTGGGAGTGAACCTTAACAACCTCAGCTGGAAAAATCCAGGGCAGGAGCAGAGCATCACTGAGAATGTGGTTTTAAAAGATGGAAAACAGAAACACCTCAAAGCAGCAACAAAGCGCCCAGAATTCAAACACAACTAATTAAACAAGTATTAATTAAACTCATTTGCCCTCACAAACGACACAATAGAAAAATACAATTGTTCTCTACTGCAGGACAGAGAATGAAAATAAATTATAAAACACAGCAAAGTCTGAATAAAATTACCAATATTAATAGATCTAGATTCATAATTGGAACATTCATTCCAAGAAATCACAAATCATTGTGTCTGCATACGTTTCAAACAAGAGTCAGCTGAATGGAAAAAATTGATTTTCAGGTATTTTTATCCATGCACTGACTAGAATTAGGACAACTTAGTTCAAGTATCTAAAAGACAAATGGCAGGAGAGGTAGCAGCAAACTCAGAAACAGAGAGCATTAAATGTTCAGCAAAGTGTAAATAAAAACTCCCAGAGGAATACTACAAAGAATAATGTATTTATTACAGTCCCTTGCCTGTTTTCTTTGAACTTTGAGGCCCTTCATGCACCCTAGAAAAGTGTACTACACACCTGAGAAATGCACAGGTAAAGTACCATAACTGTCATTTTTAAAAGCTGAAGAAGTGAAGTCATACTATTTTCTAGCACATTTAAATTACTGTTAGTTCACGTTAACATGCAAAGATCAAAACAGAGCTCTCAAACCACAGCCTGTTCATACACTGATTTTCAAAGAACTCGTTGGCCTTGTCAAAACAGTAATTTTCCACTATCTAGCAGGAAGAAAATAATGACGTTTGTACAAAGTCAATTGACACTTCATTTGCAGAATGTCATACAGCATCCAGATGAGCTCATGACACCTTAATTTAAGTAGCATTTTTCATATTTAAATCACTGCACTAAGCACTGTCACTCAAGAGAGTCATTAGAATGACTCTGTAGGCAAATACTACCAGAACCACTTTCACCCCCACCTACCAAAGCTACCACACCTCAGGTCTGACAACTGAGATTATGCCCTAAGTCACTTCTGTGAAAGTGTTCCATGCCAGCTCAAAAAATGTGGGTGTTTTTTACTAATGCCTCTCCTTTTGACTGGAACAGGTACAGAACCATGCCAGAAGCAGTGCAGCTGCAGTGGGAGCATGGCAGTCCCTAGGGCCAGAGAGAACACAGAAGAAATGGCAGAGTGTAAAACTACAGCAGTACAAGGACTCTCTAAGCATGTGCACAACAATAAAACCATCACATGCTACACCTGCCCTGGAAGCCTCAACACTTCAGCCTGGCCCAGCCCTGCTGTGCCATCCCCTCCCTCATTCTCCCCTTTGCCATCCCCTCCCTCATTCTCCCCTTTGCCATCTGTGCTGGCACAGCAAGATGGACACAGACTTCTGCCCAGGGAAGGGCAATGCTTTGTCTCTTCCCCACACCTGAGCAGGTGCTCCTTCCTGTCTCCAGCAAACTGCTAGAATAGAAGCACTGAATCTGCACAAGTCAGTGGGAGAAGGAATTGTATTGGGATATCATGTCACACTCCAGAAAATGGAAATCTGGAAGAACTCCTTACTGCTGTCTGCTACTTGATACATAAAGCCTGCAAGGCACAGGTCTCAATTCATCTTCTTCACAATCACTCCAGTTTTGGCCTCCTGAAACCCCAACTAAACCTAATTAATAACATCTCAGCACTTGGTGGGATTTACAAAATATTCCAACAATATCTCATTCACCAAAGTCCTCAATTGTATCTCCAGAATGTTGTGTCTTTAAGCAAATCAACTTTGACAACTCTAAAACCTTTGTGATAAAATAACTGTGATATGTGCTTCAAAATTAGGTTCATTTACATCTTGGTCTGAGTGCCAGAAGTTCAGAAAAAATGCACTCATGGAAAACCTGACTCTCGTGGAAAGCTAACACTCATCACACCATAATCAGCCAAGGAGTGGGAATCTGTGACTTACACAAAAAAAAATCTAACTTCAGAAAGTTAATTACAACACTAATTAAAGAAATGCTCCTGAAAGAACATGCAGCTAGTCCATATTATGCACTGGGAAAACTGCTTAGCTCCAATGCAAGCTGGTACCATCAAGAGCTTCAAAAAGATATTAAAGTTGTTCCAAGAAAGAAAGGGAAAACTTGAAGAAGTCTAGTCACTGTCTAGATCCTCTATAGTTCTTTCTTAGCTAACAATATTTGATCATTAAAATCAATGGCTTGAAGACCCCCAAATAAGTTATGTTTAGGGCTTGACACTAAATACAGAAAGGAGCCCAAAATCCATCAAGTACAGCTCACTGAGATTTATGTTACTTAGCCACTATGTAACAGCAGCTGCATTGTGCCCAAGACATTGACAGAATCCCACCCGTGTCAGAAACACAAAGCTGATATTTGAATAGCAGGGCTGGCACTGTCAGGCCTTCTTTTGTCCAGGGAATGTTCCAAGCCCAGTTCAATTCTTTTAAAATCCACCTGAAACGATGCCTGCAGTTTGACACCTCTTACCTCAAGCAAGGCTGCTGCAGGATCCCCCTGCAAGCTCTTGGCCAGTTTATCCACCTCATCCAAGAGGAAAACGGGATTGTTCACCCCCACAGTCTTCAGGCCATTGATGATCCTGCCAGGCATGCTGCCCACGTAGGTGCGCCTGGAAAGGAACGGGGATGGGGAAACAGGTGACACGGGGAACAGGAGGAGCAACATCAAAAGAACCACAGAGAAACTCCAGGCAAAACAGAACAAGGAGCACTGCAACGATTCCTTTTTGTGCAAAAATTTGTGGAATACTTAATAAAAATATGGAATATGTAACTGAGCTAATACAAGCAATTATAGCAGCAGATGAAAATTTGAGTTCCATGATGAACTAGTTGGTCTGCAAAGATAACCATTTGCATTAAAGTGTATCCACACTTTACAGCTTGTGGACATCTTAACATGCTCCAGTACCAACATCCTTGTACTGCAAGAACAAGTAGAAGCAGATTTGGGAACCTCATTAATAAAAACATTTTCATAATTACAATGGTGGGATTTTATCATCACAACAGAGTTCACACAGCATGTTACAAAAGAGAGCAAAATTCCAATTATGCTGAACAACTGTCATTGTCCCCATGACAGTATGCTTTAATAAACATCCACCAAAAATAACTGTATTTACTGTCATTTCAATATAAAATGAAAAGCTGAACACTGCAATGAAACAAAAAATGATGAGTTTGAATTTATTCAGCAAATCAGTAAAATCTTTTGTCCACAACACACACAGAGCACAACTATATTTTACAGATGTATATGAACCTTGGTTGCTGTGTTTTTCACACTGCTTGTGCCATAACTACTCAAAATACTATAAAAAAGAGCATGAATTTCTAAGAAGAAAGATACATTAAGTGCTGAATTACAGTACCTAGAGGGCTACCCTCACAAAGCAGAAAAGCAGAACAGGCCTGCTTTGCCATATGATCTGGTTTATACTGTCCAAAATAAACAGGATGACATTTACAAAGATGAAACTGAGAATACCACAGGACTAATTTCAAAAAATACTAGAGATTACTTTAAATATATAAAAAAAAATCCACTAAAAACAACAAAATCAGAACCCAAGCCACACAGCAATGCTGTCAGTTCCATATAACATTTAACCACTGAGGAAACAAATTGCAATAAACTTATTTAATTCTAGATCTGAGTAAAAATAAAAGGTTTTAAGATCTTCTAACAGCCAGCAATGCAAGAGAAATTCAGTTTGCCTGTTAGAACCTTCCTGAGGCAGCTGCTAAAGACTGAAGCAGCCAGCAGGCAATAGTTCCTCACTCGAGTGCTTTTGTGCAGTGTTAATCTGCAGCGAGGGAGAGGATTGCTCCCACGGAGGGCTGTGCTGTGGAGCATTCATTACAGATCAGGACTCTGCATGGGGAGCTATTACACAGCCAGCCTGCCTCCTCCTCCTCCATCTGCACACCCACTGCCTTGCCAAGACAGGGCAGCATTCTATGAAATGCAATCAGAAAACGAAGAGACTGAATTAGAGCTGGAGTCCACAGAACTGAATCACTTAGCAGCGTAAACAAATTTATCAGTGTAGCAATTTGGGCATTTCTTTGTGTTTTGGAGGATTTTTTCAGTTATAGATTTGTGTTTTTTTCTTTTTGTGGTTTTGGGTTTTGTTCTTCTCTGGGTTGTTTTTACCACAAAGTGCTCACTACAGAATAATTTTATATACTTCAGAGACAATGCAGCCCAACTGTTTCAGTATTTTGCTTATGTTAGTAATAGGGTAACATAATTAGGTAAACATCAAACATTCTTTGTTCTTGCTTCCTACATTATTCTCAAGTGCATGCTTAAAAACATTACACTTTTTTGATGCATGTTTGTGGTTTTAGATACACAAAGTTTGACTTGGTCCTTTTGAATCATATAAAGATTTGAGCTATCCATGTTCCACTGAGTTTTAAGAAAGAGGCTGGTTTATAAACTAAATGAAAGCAAACAGCTGCAACAGTCTAAATCTGTATTACCTCTTAATTTATGAGAGATGGACCAATACCTATTTTATTATACCAACAATCAAATACTCGACATCTCCAAAGTTATTAGGGAACACATTTCAACAAAAAAAAAAATCCTTGGTAAGACAAGCCCTGCAGGTGTTTACATATAAAACCAGCTGGAATATATTAAAATTAAAGCAGATATGGCCATTTATCTGTCTGGCTGTTAATCTTCGCCTTGTAAGATGTGACACTAAATGCTACTGTTTAGGAATGCTATTACTGAATGTGATGCTGATTTCATTGTCTTTGCCAGGGTTGAAAGGAGGCAAAACAATATCCTACATTGCTTTGTTCATTTTTGGATGCAGTTTCTTTCCCTGCATTAAACCCAGAGGACAGTCAGCTTCCCCTACTCAAAACAGGAAGCACATCCCAAGTTCTCTACTTACCTCACTTGTGTAGCAACACTTAAAAAACCCAACCCCTTGAGAGGCAGAGGTCTGCAACTTAGTAATCTTTTTATAAAGTTTTAGAAAAAGTACCTTTAAACGAAACATTAGAGTTGTACAGTATGTTATCAGGCATTATGTATCCTAGAAAATGCAAGAAAAACAGATGGGAAGTCCAATCTTCCTGACTCTCACAAAGTAAACTGGGAAAGCCTAGGAAACAGAACCCTTAAAGCAGTGGTAGTATTGAGAGAAAGAAACAGGACTCACTTTCTTCAGAGAGATCTCAAGACAAATAGTTTTAAACCATTTTTAACTGCAGGGGTAGAAAAGGATAACTAAGTTAACACCACTGTTTCTGAACGTCCTTGCAAAAGGTCACAGTGGTTTTTTTTTTTTGGTGCAAGGCCAGAGGCTGCATCCACTCAAGGGCTTTACAGCTCTATCTCTGCTTCCTACTCATCTAACAGAGCTCATTCCCCTCCTGGGTGAAGCTGTCTGTGGTTTGTTTTCTCCTGGTGAACAAGGCCTGTGCAGGGGAGTTGTGCCAGCACAGCTGTCCTAGTGAGGAGTCCCACCTCTCCCCAAACAGGGCACCTAAACGAGCCTTCAGCAAAGGCAAAAGCCAGAAGTGAACTGGCCAAGCTTCTGAAACTGCAAAGCACTGGTAATATAGGAAGGAGAGCTTCACATGAAGGTGAGAAAGGAGAGCTTCACACTTACCTCATCAGCACCACTATAAATAAATGGCACATTTACATCTTTCCTTTTCAGAAATAGAAAAACACACAACAGAGAACATACATTTCCTATGTGATACAAAATATCAATACTGAAACAATTAGCTTCTTGGAAAAAAGTTCTAAGTCATCCTTCAGAGCAGTTTGTGGGTTTTTTCTTTTTTTTTTTTTTTTTTTTTAATACAAGCAGCCAACAAATGAAAACCACCATACTTTAACATATGGTACAGATGAGTGGTAAGAGCAGATAACAGCTGAAGGATGTCTGATCAAGGAGTTCTGGTTTTGCACTAAGAGGATGATTTCATTTTGGGAATGCAGAACAATACTTGCTGCTCCTCACTCTAGCAGTGAAGGATTCACAAGCTCCAGGTGCAGGCACATGATCCCCAGTGAAGTGGCCAAAGGTGGGCAGTTCCAACACACATCAGGTGGGACAGCAGTGTTACTGAAACCCCACACCCCAGCAAGAGCTTTGTGTGCTGCATCTCTCAGTCTGCACCTTCCACCAAAGCAGCCCAAGGGAATGCTATTTCAGGCACTGTTTACTGGCAAGTCAAGCTCAAGCAGCTCCTTTTGAATGTTCAAGTACATTTGGTACATTCTTCTACATGTTCAGCAGGCACACAGAGTACTGCTGTCCTGCAATGTTAATGGAATCCTGAACTCAGGCCCCAAAGCCTAATAAGGAGCTTTTAGGAGAAAACCAATGTTTTCTAAGGTGTAATATTAGAAAATCAGCCTGCCTGAGAGTGAAACTCAGGAAACAACAGTCTATGTCTGCTCCACTTCTAGACCTCCTCCCTCTGACTGCCACCAGATGTACAACACAGATTCACCTGACTGGGAGTAACTGGAAGGATTTATTCACAATAAAGGACATTACAGAGCTCTACAGAAAAGCTGTAGTGCTAATCTGATTAAATCTTATTCTGAGATGGAGGAAAAGAAACCAAAGCAGAATTTAAAATCCAATATGCAACAGGTGGGTTTGACTTTAGCTACAAAAAACTGGAAAAAGCTGTTGGCTACAAAGGACTCCTGGTACCAACTGCTCTGAAGTTCATATTTAAACTATACACTTGCTTATTGAACAGTAACCACACAAAATTCTTGCTAATTCTAGATTACATTTTCCTTTGCTGGTGAAAAATAAACTCTCTTAACAAATACTTCCCATTGGCTAATTTCATACACTTTCTAATATGAAATTTATAACAGTTAGCCTCTAACATGAATTCATAACTTAATAATGCCCTAAAAAATGTGTGATAGCCACAAACACCTGAACTAAAAAGCTTTTTAGAGGCTCTCTTATATGAGTCTCCCTGTCTTTACTCTTCATGTCTAAGCACAAGGTATGAAGTTTGACATTTGTTTATAATGTCAAGTTGAAGATGTGGTTTCAGAGGATTGAGTCCTGCTCTGCTCTGGAAAAGTTACTTTCCATAATGCTGAGTATTCCACAGCCTCTAGTGGCTTCACTTCAAATAGCACATGTTGCTGAATCACATTTTAAGTTGTTTTTAGGACATTCTACATCAGGTGTATTCTACTGAGAGTAGCTGCATAGCCATTGGCAAAATTAACTGCTAGATGGCATAAAAAAAAATAACTGATAGCTTTAATTCACAGTATTCACCTACTGTTGTAAGGAGAAATTTTATTCAATAACATGCCTTAAATCCTGACTAAAATTCATTATTCCAGATTTCCCACACGGCATGCAAGAAGCACAAAGTATCTGTAATGAAAAAAAATGCTGCACTAATGTTTGGCAGTTACCTATCTCTACTGCCCATTCATTATACTTCCAGTAGTAAGGATTGAGGAATGGACTAATTACAAATTTAAAAGACTAAACAGCAGACACATAAAGAGCCCAACATTAAAAACAGTCCTAAGGAATGTCATCCTCTTTTGAAACCTGCCAGCTTAGGTGCTCTTGCATTAATCTCCTTTTGAAATAGGAAAACAGTGCACAAATAAGTCCATTGTAATTCTCTAGGAACTTTCATGTATCATTCCAAGTTTCTCCTCATTTTTTAGCTGCAAACATGGTTATGAAGGAATGTATTGCTACCATAGTTTATACTAGATAATTAAATCTTTACATTTCTCTTAAAAACCAGAAAAATCAAGAGTTTGCATTAAAATTTAAACAGAATTTTACTTCAAAGTGCTAAAATAACTGAAGATGAAATCCATCCCCTATGACAATAAAGGGCAGCAGCAGAAGAAAAAAATAAAAGCTGTTCCACAACACTAAACATCTATTCCCATTAAAATTCTCTCCCAAGTAACACCACTGAATACCAAGGAAAAATCAATAAATACCTACCATTGTTTCACAGAAGCAATATTTCTCTGTATTGGCTAAACAGTGAAAATAACCAATACATTTTGCAGAATAAAAACTGCAGTTAGAAAAAGGAGAAGTAATTACCTGTGGCCTCGAATATCAGACTGATCACAGACTCCTCCTAAAGCAATTCTGTGGAATTCTCGGCCCAAAGTCTTTGCAATTGATCTTCCAACACTGGTTTTACCAACTCCTGGGGGCCCCACGAAACAAAGAATGGGTCCCTTGAGGTTGTTTTTAAGCTGTCGCACAGCCAAGTACTCCAAAACTCTCTTCTTCAGCTTCTCCATGGCATAATGGTCATTATCCAAAACAATCCGAGCTGCACGGATTTCCAGGCGATCTGGAACAGCAGAGATCAGCACATGAACCTTCAGCATGGAAACAAGGCATCCTGAGAAACAGACCCCTTCAGCAGGGCAAGCCCCCAACTCACACATAGCTCAGACAATGCTTTCCTAAAACCAGGGTATTAAAGTGCATCTTGTATTTCCTTACTAAGGACATTAGACCTAATATGGACAGATTATAGTACTGAAAATGACACAGTTCTGACAATGACATCCAAGGTGAAACTAATGATCTTGATTTTCTATTTCTATATTCATGTGTGTTTTTATTGATTGTAGCTACAGAGTTCAAAATAGCAATCACACGGGTCACACTCACAAACTCTGCTTAAAGTAAAACCACCAAACTTCATGTGACACAGTGCAATCTCAAAAGATCAAAGAGCAACTTTAACCAAAAAAACATACTGCTAGGACATGACTGTCAACAAACATTTAACTAATTTGGGGATTCTTTGAATAATACTGCAAAGTACATTTGGGCAGATCTTTTTGCCATTTAATGATTAAAGCTGATATTTATGAGAAGATTTGTAAACAGCCAGGGCTCTATTTCAAACCAGCAACAATTCATCACTACAAACACAGCAGAAGAGTAGAGATGGGCATGCAGGTGTGCTAAGCCCACCTTGTGCAAAGTAATTCTGCCCACTTAACCTCCTTGTGCTGGTCAGTAGGAGATGTCTGTTGGTCATGTTTGGTTTTCTACTCTTCCCTCACTCTCCATTTTTGCACACTGTATCTGTATTAACAATATCAGCCTGTACTCATAGCTCCACAAACTAGGGTATGAAGCAGACATGAACTCAGTTTTTCTACTGCACCCCAAAATGTAATTATTAAAATTAACTACAATTGTGCATTTTTATCCCTTTGTTTCTTATCACACTTGCTTAAGATAAACCAGAATCTTCTCCAAAAAGACCAATGACACAGAAATCTCCAAAAGAGCTTTTTGTCTGGCATAAAAAATAATTAGATGCTCGTTTCTTTATTATTTTTGATACAAATTGGAACAAATTGCAATTAGTAACATCTTCAACTTCTAATGAAGCTATTTTTAATACTTTTTAACTCCACGTTCTTAGATATACAACTGAGCTACACAGAGTATTCAGCTCTCACTGAAGTCTAATGGTTTACCTGGTTTACAGTAACTCATCAACAATGTTTTTACAAGACAGAACTAATTCACAGTGTGATAATTATTTGTCCTAAAATGTTTGTGCAAGTGAATCATCACTAAGAGAAGGATTTACCTTTTGTACTCTTGTTCCATGGCAATTCTACCATCAGCTCCAAGTAATTTCTTGTCAAAGCATATTCTGGCATTGACTGAGGCATCTTCTTTAATCTGGAAATGTAAGTACAGAACTCAAGAGGCCAAATAGAAATTAAATCCAAAGGAAGCCTCTACTGCACCCCAAGGCAGTGATTATTGCCTGAGGTTTAAAACCATTTCAAAAACACAACCAACACAAACATATATCAAACAGGAAAAGGTCTGCAAGATTTGTTTCAGATTTTAAAAGTAACCACCATTTAAAAACCTCCTACCTTTTTATTTCTTTAAGACAAACTTTAAGAGCTTGTTCTGACATACTGGATGTTCTAATCTTTTTTTCTAGCATGACAACATCATCGTGATCTTCTTCCTCCTCCTCATCTTCTGTAATGCTTCCATGATTGATTCTTCTGTTAGGACGAAGAGCTACAACCTGTGCAATGGAAACAGAGCCACAGAACTGCACCAGGTCTTGGTTCTTAAATATGCTGTGTACTTTGGCTTTGAATGAAAATCATGGCTAAAACAGGTAAGGTGCACAGAAAAATTCAAACTCCAGAAAGTTTTACCTCCACAAACTAACTTTAAAAAGTGTTATTGGTGCTACTTTAAAAAGTTACAGTTTTTGATATATTTCCTAAGAGAGTTTATCATATATCCTAAACTAGCAAACAACACAAAACCAAGGACAAAACTGAAAGGAGCCACTTGTGATATTTCAAGCACTGCAGCCCATCATATTAAGCAAAATAATCTTTACAAAATGGGTAAAATGGGTAAATCTCTCTTATCTTTTTTCATTTCTTAATGACTTCCCAGATACTAAACTATTTAAAAGTGCAGTTAGAAAAAGCAAAAGTGAACAAATTCCATTGTACAACACCCATTCTTTGTGATTCAAAAGCTGCCACTCATCTGCAATGGCGTCAGTAAAAGATAAACTTCTTTCACTGCACAGACCAGAACTGACTGTGAACTGACTCTTCAGAGGAATCTGAGCATTTAACATCATAAAGTGCTCAGATTAAAATAAAAATAAAATTTAAAAAAATTAAAATAAAGCCTAGGCAGTTTTAAACAAATATTTTGTCTTCTGTGTATGTACACAGCCAAAGTTGCCAGCTGGGTGTTCTCTGCAGCTCCTGTGTGACTGTGATCACACACTACACAGATTAAGATCATGCATTTGTTAGCTTGTTTAAGTCTTAGTACTTATTTAGAATGTTTAAATATTCCAAATTTAAAGCTCCATACCCTTTTATCATCATCCTGCTTGGACTTTCTTGTTTTCTGAAGCAGCTTCAGGCCTTCAATCTGTCTAACAAGCAGTGGTATGGTCATCTTGAACCGTTCTTCCAGCCTAACAGCATCTAAAATCTAAGAGCAGGGAGCTGTGAGCTCACACTGATGAATCCTCACTCTGGGGGAAGGGAACACAGAGGGACTGCTACTGTCTTTTGACCAGAGGTATAGAATAGATGGATTTAGGAAAACAGGCAGCAAGAAAAGCAAGGAGAATACAGTACACAAAAATCTAGCCTCAAGGGACTGGATGCCTGAACTACAAAGCACTTTAAACTAGAGAAAATTCTCTTACCCTGTCTAGTTTTAAAGCATATTAATATTTCAGTTGCATTTTCTGTGGCAAACATCTATCAATGCTCTATTTTTCAATTACTGGGCCTCAGTAATTAACTTTCTGTTAAGAAAGTTATAACATCATCTCCTTGGATAATCCAGTGGAAAAAAAACCACCTTATGCCTTAGGGTTTTTGTTCAGAGATTTTTTTGTTTATTTTCTCTTTTTAGTATTTTGCACACAATTCAATTTTCCTATTAAATGAATTTAGTGTGTGGAAATGAGCAGAATTTTGCTTCTCTGTATTTCCACAGCTTCCACTAGCTGCTCTTTTTTTAAGAACTTCTAATAATAAAAAAGTGACATACTAATAACTAATGCACCTTCCTCCAGCAGGATATTCAGCTGTAGTACACACCTTCCCTTCAGATTACTGCATTAATTTCTATTTGTGGTACTTTGAAAGAACCTAACACATCTTTCAATTCCAGGTGCAACATAAGCAGTTAGAGAAGAAAAGGAACAACTTCCAAAACAGAACAAGCAAATAAAGAAACCAGACAAATAAGCACCAAGTCACAAAGTCATTTACTTTGACATATGTAGAAATCTAACCATGGTCTCAGTGTTTAAAGAAACCTAGACTTCAATATGTTTAAGAAAAAGATTTAATTCTAATATTAAAAATATTTTATTTCTGAAGTTATTAGCATTAAGATGTGTCTAATAATCAGCCAGCTGGGATAAGCAAAGTTTCAATACAATCTGAATGAAGATTTATTATCTTTACTATGGGAAGTCCATGCTCTACTTACTGTTTAGTAAAATGAACCATTTCCAAGATTTCCCAACTAGCTCTATTTACCTTATGTGAGTGCTGCAATGTGCATATATAAACACTTTAAACAACACCATCAAACCATTTTGAAAGCATTCATGCTCAGCTGCAAATCCCTGCTGACATAATGTTACCACTGTACAGCCACAAGTGTAAGCAATTCCAAAATTCCCTAAAAACAACTAAAAAACACAGCAACACCTAACTACCACTAAAAGTGCTGAAGAACACGATACCTGCAGCTTCTCTTGGTTGGTTGTTCGGATGATAGAGGTCAGGATATCTGGCAGAGCTTCTCTGGGCAGATTGTCCAGGAGGCGCCGGAGCTTTGCGACTGCAGGCACTGACATGTCCAGCATCTCCACCAGCTACAACACACAAGGAACAATGCTAACGGCCACTGTGTTTCTTTGGAATTATCTCAGCAGCTCTCTCACCTAAACAGGGACCTGTCTTTCAGTGTGAAGCATGTCTAGGTAGTTTGCCAAAAAGCTACCAAAATAAGTTCACCAAAAGTTCACAGATGAGGCACTAACTCAGCATAGAGCACCAAGACTTTGGGCTTTATGCTTGTTTGAGAAGTTCAAAAGTATCATTATTGTTTGCAGCATTTTTTTCAACACATACATGTCCCATTTTCCCCACATACCTAGATTAAAAACTTCCCAACTTTTTCAATACATTATTTACATTCCAATTCATTATACTTCTATTGTATATATTTTCAAATAACTCTGTAAAATTCTAGAAAAACTAATCAAATCTCTTACTAGAATGTATTTATAGTATTGCTGTATATGAAACACCAACTTATCACAGCACCAACACAAGCAGTTGCACAAGACAGCTGCAATGAGCTGTGTAGACACCCTGGAACTTGGCACAGAAACCTCAAGCTGTAACAGTAACATTCATTTCGTAGCAGTAACACTGAAACTCTGGTAGTCGCTGAAAAATACAGGAACTGGAGAAACAGAAGAGCAGATAGAAAACAAATAAAGAGCCTAAGTGCACCCACAGGTTATGTGGCACACACAAATAAAACAAATTACCTGTACTGCATACTTGTAGAATTGTTCTGACAGCTCTCCAAGCTCCTCCTCTGATTTATGGCCATTAGTGAACTGCTCAAGTCGATCTAACTGCTGCACCTCAGCAATGGGATAGGGCTTCTCCTTCAGCAGCTGCAGGATCTGGAATCGGCAGAGGCCTGTCACCAGCAATGTGTAATGGGGCTTGGGCCAGTTGCTACCAACCACCTGAACTGCCAAGGCAGCAGTGCCAATCCTAAAAACAGATCAAATCCTTGTAATAGCTGTAACCTTCCACAGAACATTTTGTGTGCTCCTTACCAGAAGCAACCAAGCTATAGATTGCAAGACTGTGCTGGGTCATAGTTCCTATCATGAAATGAAATCAAATTATCCAATTCCCTTTGCAACACAGATTACAAAGCCAAACCCTAAAACACAAACACAAATGAGTTAACTAAAAACTAAGTAAGGTACTGTAATAGAGTCATGCAATTTAGAAACATATGTAATTTATTTATAATAAAGGACCTGGCTGTGGACATGCACAATGATATTTCTGCTTAAGCAATATGCACTGGGAAATTAGAGTGTTCATAAATGACAGTTCTTCACTGAAATCCCCAACCTTGTACCGAACCAATGTTTTAGATCACAGTACCTATTTAAGCAAATTTACAACAGAAGTTATTTTCTTGCAACATCTTACTAAGTCCACTGATAGGATAAAGTTCGAAGAGTAAGGATTACATCATGTTAGTTTCACCACACATAAATACGACTTGTTTTGATTTTATGTGAACTAAGTCAATGTCTGTGTTACCTATTAGATGAAAAATGCTATGGTTAACAGCTGCGACAGCCCTTGAGCTGCGTTCTTTCGTCTCATTTTGCTCGTTCACCTCAGCCTCTTTCCAAACCTTCCCTCTGGCCTGCCCGTCCCCGGCACCGAGCCCGCTGCGCCCAAGGCTTCTCGGAGGGCCCGGGCGCTTCCCGGGGGCGGCCCCGCGGGGGGGCCCAGGGAGGAACCCGGCCGGGGAGGCCGAGACGGGCTCGGGGAGGCCGCGAGGGCGGCAGGGAGAGCCGGGCCGCGCCGCACCTGTGCAGGTTGGGCAGGTCGTCGCAGTCGGAGGTGGGGTCGCTGGTGTTGGGGATGACGCCGATGATGGTGCTCCGCAGCGAGGTGCCCTTCAGCAGCCGGCTGCGCACCAGCTGCATGTTGCGCGGCGAGTCCACGCTGGTGCGCATGGTGGAGCCCGGCAGCAGCACGCTCTCGTGTGTGAGCAGCAGCGGCAGCCGGGTGGGGATCTGGATGGCGCTGCCCGCCGCCATGGCTGCCCGTGACCC
>VZTB01012987.1:855061-975425 GCA_013397245.1 Thryothorus ludovicianus | reverse complement strand
GCGCCCCCTGGCGGCCGCGCCCGCGCTGCCCCGGCCCGAATCGGCCCCGAATGGGCTCTGAATCGGCCCCGAATCGGCCCCGCCGCTCCCGAGGCGCTCCCGCCGCTCCTACTGCCGCTCCCGGGGCCTCTCGGGTCCGGTGTTCTCGCCAACACCGAGCCGGGCCGGTTCCGCTGCAGTCCCCCGAGGCCGCTCGGCCGCCGGCAGGTGTCAGGCTGGCACTGGCAAAGCGCAGGTGGGCGCAGTGTCCTTCCAGGAGCTCCTGCGAGCCCAAAGCGGAGGGAGGAGGTGCAGGAGCCGCCATCTCCCTGCGGGAGCCCCAGGGGCAGCGAGGNAGGGAGCGCGTGAGAAATCGCCTGTTAAATGGGACGGTTACGAGGCGAAATCCCCACTTTTGTGGGATTTTACACAAATCTGCTCTCTTCCATCCGTGCTCCGGGTCGAAGGGCTCAGCATCGTTCGGGTTGGAAGGAGCTCTGGAGCCCGCCCAAGGCAGGGTCACCTGGCGCAGGTGACACAGGAACGCGGCCGGGCGGGTGAGAAACGTCCCCAGGGACGGAGACCCCACGGCCGCCCCGGGCAGCGGCCCCAGGGCTCTGCTCTCCATGGAGAGCAGTCGTTGCTCCTGTCGGGGAGCGCAGGTGGGCGCAGTGTCCTGCCAGGAGCTCCTGGAAAGCGGAGGGAGGAGGTGCAGGAGCCGCCATCTCCCTGCGGGAGCCCCAGGGGCAGCGAGGAGCAAAGGCCGCTGGTGCTCCCGCTCCCAATTCCGCTTCCACAGTGATGGGCAGCAAAGGCCGCTGGTGCTCCCGCTCCCAATTCCGCTTCCACAGGGATGGGCAGCAAAGGCCGCTGGTGCTCCCGCTCCCAATTCCACTTCCACAGTGATGGGCAGCAGCCCTGGAGCACCAGCCAGGGCACAGCTCCCTGGGACAGTGAGCCACAACAGCCTGCGCAGCTGAAAGGGCTCCACGCACTGAGACCCTATGGAGAGTTCAGATGAAAAAGCGCAGAGTGCGGTTTAGAAACTTTCCTTTTTAATTTTTCCCCCCATTGGTGAAATGAGGTGCAATATTAAAATTGCATAATGCAGTGAACTACATTAGCCAGTCTCTTGTTAATCACTGACTCGCACGATTCCTGTTGAACAAAGGTTGAATCCTGTACAGAGGGCAAATCACAGTAGCAACAAACTGACAATTTGAAATGCAAAAGGTTAGCTGCAGTAAAAACCTTGCTTAATCATGGGGTTTATTAAAACCTTCATCTGTTGATTTACTGCAAGATGCAAGGTAATAGGATATATGGAAATACCAACAATATATTTAAATGCAAGAAGTTATTACAGCTGAGAAAAATAAAGCTACCACTTCAGGTACCTTAGAAAGAAGCTAGAATTTAATATACTATTCAACATGACATTTAGAAAACATTAATATAAAAGGGCACATAACACACGTGGAAAGTGTTTTGTGAATTTCCCAATGTTAAATATAATTACTCCGTAAACATATGTTTAACACAAATGTTTAAGCATCTCTAACTGTGTTTGTTTGAAATGTGAACACTAACTAAACCTAAAGGTTAAATATTTGCTCATCACGTTTCTTGAGTAATTTTCTCAGTTTGAGTATTTTGATTAAAAATAATCTACAAATGGCATCATGTTTATTCTGCAGGCCACCATTTTTTACTTCCTTAAGAGATGACTGGTATCTGTGGTCATTAACAATAGTTTCTTCATTAATTCTAGAGCTGTATAAAAAAATCTCAATGATTGTAATTCCTTTAAAATTCCTTTCAGTTTCTCCCGAACAACTCTTAATACCCAGGGCTGTGTTTTACTGTGTGTACTAAGCAGTACCAGGGTCACATCCTGATGATGTTTAGATAGTACTGGACCCCCCAAATTGTATTTTGCTTAAATACAAACAGATGACATTTGAGCAAGAGCCTTTCAGAATGTTTTTCTAGACTAGCTGAACTTTTCTTGATGCCTGGAGAAGCAGTGCAGCAGTAGGCACTGAGATGCACAGCTCGGGGAATTTAAGATTAAAGGGACAATTGCCACATGGTCTGACCTCCTCTAACTCTCACCAACACTTACTGCATCAAGTCTACAGTTTTTGACTTACACTGTACCTCAAAGGCATCCAGCCTTGGTTATAAGTACTGCAAGACAGCATCTACCACCTCTATGGGTGTGCTGTTCAGCACTTGATTACCTGGTTAAAATTTGCACCTTGCAAATTTTACTTGTAATCTTGGCTTCCAGAGACTACATTCTGTTGTATCCAACAGACTGAGGAGTTGTCTACTATAATAAAAATCATTCTTCAGTGACCAGGACCAGTGCTCCGTGATAAGTCATGGCTTAACTTTGAGCTTCTCTTCCTCATTTTTTAAATAAAGTCTCATCCTCCTTAAAATGTGGTTAGCCTATAACTCCAGTACTCATCCTGCAGATGTCATATAAAGGGGGTAATGCCCTCTTTGTGTTTCCATTCAATATTCCCTTCTGTGAACTCGAGTGTGAAGTTGGTTTGGCTGCAGCCCCATTTCACAGCCCTGCTTTGGTGTGGGTGCAGCAAAGCCTGGCTGAAGGAGAGGGTGTCAGTGCAGTGCTCCCCAGTCCATAAATCTGTGCCCTGCAGTGCCCTGCTTCCTCCCTCTGAAGCTGGACTGCCACAACTGGATCCCACAGCTGGGCACTGTTTCAGCTCCCAGTTAAGCTTGTAAAGAGTGATACTCATTGCATGTGCTTCAGAGACTGACAGGACAGCCATGCTCTTCCTGAGCTCCTTGGGAGACCATACTAATGTTTTGCAATAATGATCTTGTCAAGACCTATTTCTTTAAAAAAGGATTGCAGTTCACAGATATCTATATTTTATGCCTGTAAAACTCATAACTTTTCCCTCTCCCCCTACCTCTGCATTATTTCCTCTGTTTACACAAACATGAGAGAGCTCAGTATTTCCAAAAACCAAGACTAAGCTACCTCACAATAAAGACTTGAGGTTAATATGTTTGAGATTAAAGCTCAGTAATTTTCTCCTAAGATGTGCAAACACTTCTCTTCTGCCCCCTCACTGGCACTTTTTAAAGCTCTCAGCTATTTTATAAAACAAGATTCTCAATCTGTCATCAGACTTTCCCTTTCTCATACTGCTTCTATTTCATACTTACAGATTGTTTGATGCAGTGATGTTCTTTAGGAATTATTTCTCTCCAGTCTCAACTGCTATGTCTATAAATCAAAGAGAAAACCGTTTTCCCATTTTCTTTTCAAATTCCCTCTCTACTGTGTGAAAACTTAAGAGCCTCTCTTAACAAATACATAATCTGGCTCCAAATCCAACAAAACAATTTTTTAAAAAGATGCTGTGAAAAGATGGTTTGAATTGATTCAAGGTCTGTTTCTATCCATCAGTTAATATGAGACATCCAAAAAGGAATATACAAGCCTGGTGCAATATGAAGAATTAACTGTCAGGATTTTGCAGTGCATGTTATGATAAAACATAAATTTTTTGTCTTCTGAGGTGAGAGATTATATGGATGCACGGTCTGTGCACAGATGGACTTCATAACTTGTCTGTTCATTAGATTATTTTCCTCAATAATATTGCCTCCAACCCAGATGCTTACTACCATCTTGGCCTGCATCACAAATACCTCAAAATCTTTAAAACACCATAATTAAAAAGAAGGTTTATGTAAAGCTATTGAAAGGATGTAATAATGTAACTGAACTGCATTTTAAAGTGCCTTTGTTTTAATGTCCATTTTTCCTACTCAGTGTAAAGCTGAAGTGGAAATTTTAAAATCTGTTTTTTTTAATGTAGTCTTTGTTATCATTAGTATCCTCACTCATTTTTCCTTCACACAGAATAATGTGGGTTTTTTCCGATCCTGATTGATTAAAAAGCTCCCAGTTGGTTATGTAAGAGCAGCACATGGAGCACGCACCAGGAGTTGCTGGCAGCACATTACTGACTAACAGAGTGAGAGACCTTTCAGACATTTCTGAAGCTCTGTGTAGGATTCTTTATGGCAACTGTAAAATGTGTTTTAGGAGTAAGTGCTAACAGACCTCACCAGAGCAGCTGAACTTAAAGGCTTTATCTTTTATTCAAAAGTATGGGTGAACTCCCAAGAAAGGGACAGGGGGAGGTACACAGGAAATGGAATTCAAAATTCCTGTTAAAAATTTGCAATTTGAGTTAGAATAGCATGGGGCAGAGAGAGTTCTCGCCTGCCTTGCCTAACCAGACATGACTTTCACACCAAGTACATCCATACCACAAATAAATAAGGATTCAGAAGAACTAAAGGACGGAAAATATCCATGGGAAATTAAAGAAATGCCATCGGTAGAGCTGTGCTGATGAGGATACAGCTGAAGGAATTGAAAGAGAATTTCACTAACACTTAGTTTTGCTGTACACAATAACATACTACCTGGAATGTTTTGGGTTTTTTTCTCTTTAATCTGCATACTGCAAAATCAGCCTTTTTAGAGAACTGCAAGTGAGAGATAAAAATATGTTTCCATTGTATAGTGCAACTGAATGAAAGAGCTGAAAAGGTGACTATTTGAGACTCAAATATATTTGGTAAGGTTTTGTAAGCCTAACCCTCAATTTTTTTTAACCTCATAAAGTGGAAAAAAAATTTGCCACCGAAGAAGAGAAACGTGGAAAATAGTGGAGTTATTGCCACAGCTTATTGAAATAAATACTCTTCTAAGTCAAACTCAATCATATTTGTAGTCAATACTTTAGTGAAGCAACAGTTTGAAGGAGCTGCAGAATCACATTTTTATGTCCCTCTTACCCAAGGCAGCATCTTCTTTTCCATTGTTCAAATGAAATTTACTGACTGCCACCTAAAAAATGCGTGCAAATGTTCTGAAGAAATTGTAGAGTTTGACCTTACAGAAAGTCCACGCAGACTGTGAGGCAGAGCCCAGAAATATTCCATACACATAAGCACAGTCAAGTTTGGGAATGAACAGGAGCTTTGCTTTTTCTCCTTAGCAACTGGATAGACTGCCTGCTCTGAATTTAGTTACTCTTCTGTGTTTCCAACAGCTTGAGAGGATATTAACTGCACACTGTAGGTCAATCAATTCAAGAATGTTTTCCTACCTGATCCCTTTCAAGTGATTCTCCACATGAACTGTGACCTACTCTGCTTTCAGTTATTCAACCAAATTTTATCAACGTTATTCAATTGTTCAGAGGTGAAACCCTTAAAAATTAAAGTTAATAGAAGCAATTACCTATCTCTGAATTAGCAAAACAATCCTTCTCATTCTTTGCTGCACTCTGCCATTTGGCAGGGGCTGTGCTACACAGACACCTCACCCTTCAGGATACAAACTGATGGAGTCATTAGCCAAAATGCTATCCATCATTTCATCTTTGAAAATATTTTTAAGCTGCCAAATATTATAAATATTGTTAGAGCCACTGCATTGATTTAAAGCCACTGAGTAATCATAACTGTGTACTCCCTGAGGACGTTCCAGGAAATTATATACTAGAACCAATTTCCTCTCTAATATAGTTGTGGAAATTCAGGTCAGGTAGCCACTGACCTCATTGTCTGAAATTCTGAAATCTCCACAGCACAAACATATAATGTGTACCTGGAAACAACACTGCTATTACATGCTGATTCCTCTAATGTACATAAATTAAGTTAAACCCAACTTATTTTACACAGAAATTATTGTATTAGCTAAGCACAACAGCATCCACAGTTCTACATTTTTCACCTGTTGGCCCTCTTGTAGAGTATTACGATTGAGAAACTATAAAACAGATATAGGTACCTTTTTTTTACCTATTGCCTCTTTCTAAAACTTTCATGTGTACAAACTTATTTTCAGTATGTATTATACAAACTAAAAATCCTTTCCAGTTCCAAAATGTCCTGGGAGTCTTGCCAAAAACTGCTGTAAATAAAAATACAGAGAAAAAAGAAGATAGGATTCTTAGACATTATAAAGTATATAATAGCTGAGAATGTTTTGTGTTTTACAAATATGAGATTTACTCTGTTGTACATAATTTTCTTAAGCTGGACAGATATTGTAGCTTCATGATGAAGCACAAAGGGTACAGCACACTTCAGAACTGGCCTCAGTAAAGACTCTTCCATTTCATTAGCAGTTTCTCTGGTACCATCCGAGACAGCATGACATGTCACCAAAATGACTTCTGTCTCTAATTCAATCACTCATGTTGGGATTATTTCTTCAGGATAGGAAAAAGAAAACACAATCCTGAATGCATGTCCAAATGGACTACAAATTAAGAGATGGAAAAACAACCTTGATTTTCCCACACCCCTGCATAAATCTTACATTTTACTCCACTTCATTCTCCTCACAGTCATTTACTTTGATGGCCTCTTTTGCCAGAGAGACAAACAATCTCTGTTGATTTATTTAGTCACCTCTGGAAAACATTAATATTGATAGAGTGAAAACATGGCAAGCAGGTTCCTTCCCACATAAGGAATTTTCCTGAATTACGAAATGCAGAAGAGGAGAAATAGAAACGCTGAGCTTCTTGTGTTTATTTATAACTCTTCAGGAAGGGAGGGGCACATTTGCTGTCAATTGCACTCGAGAAAGCCCAGTAGGTTTGATTCTGGCATGCAAATATTAACGGCAGCAGTGGCTTTGTTCTCATCCCTTCGTTTAGTCCAGGCAGATGAAATGGCTGTGCCATGCACATTCCAGAGGAGCTGTGCCACTGCTGCAAGAGGCAGAGCACTGAGAGCCCAGCACTGCCTGCTCTGCAGCTGCCACTGATAACCAAGGCTCTGTCACTAACTAAAAATGCCTAATAATAGATTTATGGTTAGCTTTTTTAAATTTAGACACAGATTAATATCTCTTTTTGGTACCAACCTCTTGTTTGTTGTTTGGAGTTTTTTTTACAAAATGTTTAGAATTTATATTAGAATTTTTTAAAAGTAGTTTCCACACAGAAACAGATGGATAGCCTGTTTTATTGCAAGTGCAGGGAGTATTCTCTTTAGCCTTATCTGTTTCAACATAAATATTTATAAATAATACCTATACTAGGTTAATATATATAGTTGTAGTATGAATCAGAATGTCCAACAGTAGGTGGCACATGTATTATGTGCAGTGTGAGTATTTCACATCTTTCTTTCTCATTTAATCCCACAATGGGTTTGAAAACATTTCCAGCACAATCGGTGAAAAGCAAATGCTTGACATAATGTAAGGGGATAATTATTTTTAATTCTAAATTGCTACATTTAAGAAGAACAGAAGAAACAGCAAGCAAGCTTTTCAGGAAGCTTTTAGGCTATACAAAATGAACTGGCAAAATATGGTGACAGCAGATACATTACAAATGCATAATTTAAAAATTAACAGAATTTACATGTAAAAAAGCAAACAGTACAGACATTAATAATCTTTAATAATTTTTTCCATCCTACCATAATATACATGTTCTAGTGTAAATTCATGCCAATTTTGCAATAAAAATACCAACTCCAGTGCCATAGGTGGTATGAAATTCCAAGAGTAGAAAGTATAATCAGGTGGGGTCTTTCTCCCTTCCCAGTGATGATTAGGTTTAAAGTATAACATTTCTTCACTGTGTTCTAAACTACTCAAAGACCAAGTTCCAGGCCAGCAGCCTCTGAACTGGGGAGCAAGCTCAGCTCTGAGCAGAATAATTCTGGGGTCTTGTGCTATAACAGTCATTCTCCAAACCAGAAATTTGCTGCAGAAATGTTATCAGTGGTTTCAATATAGCTCAACACTTCTCTTTCAAGGGGAAAGAATGATGTGGCTTGAACATGAATATAGCAGTCTGAAATACATAACTGGCTGCTGGACCATTGCCATAACAATTATAAATGGTACAACATTAACTAGGAGGAAATGTCTGGATATGTGCTCTCAGAGTCACCAACACTAGATCTCCATCAATAAATATTTAATATTTTAATTTTAATTATGATTTACTATTTGATTTAATATTTAATTAACATAATAAATATTTATGAAGACTGGAAAGAGCTGTATTGTGCCTTGATCAAATATGCAGGTGATGTAAAACTCTGTGGAGGAAAAGGATATTATGGCACTTGATGCAACTGAATTATGGTGACAGGGAAGCACTAGGAACCAGTTATGGAACAGTGGGATTTCTGCAGTGTTTGTAAAAATAGGTATGTATACTCCCTATTTGCATACATACCTTTATGCACGCACAATTTAACTGTTAAAGTACAGCTTTGACACAAGCTGACCTTAATTACAGTTTAAAGACTCTTGAGCAGAGAATTCTGCCTAAAGAAATGAGGTAAGGTAAGCAAAATAAAAAGACTAGGGGCTTAATTCCAAAGCACTACTGGGAAAAAATCTCACTGATTCCAGTTAGAATCGACACAATCCAGACACTGAAGGGATGTTTTTAGGTATAATGAGCGTGGAGCAAAACACAGAAAGGTAAGAGACACAGGAAATAAGGACATCCTAACTGAGCAGCAAGACAAAAAAGGATATAACATATTTTTTGTCCAGTTAAGTATCAAGTAATGAAATATGAAGATTAACTGGAAGAAACAAAAAGCAGACTTTTCAGAAGTTTCAGACTTCAGGTAGAGGTCTGATGAATCCCTAGAACAAAACCAGACTAAAACATAAATAATACTAGTTTATCTTCAACCTAGACCTCAGAAAACTATAACAACCTGACCATGGGGAGTGAATAAGGATCTTGTAACACAGTAACAACAGGAATAACAATACCAAGCAAGCAACCATTTATGTACCACAGCTAAAAAATATATATATATGTATGTACGTATGCACATACTGCAAAATGGGCATACAGAGATTTACAGTACAACTGCACCAATAGTCTAGAGGAAAACATCTGCAAGCAGTAAAATCTGCACAACAGACAAAGCATTCAGAGCAAGCAGGAAAGATGTCCAGGGAAATTAAATTTATCCTGCAGAAAAAGCAGAAAGTGTCCCATCAAACCATAGTGATCCTGCAGAGTTAGGAAAAATATGCCTGGCAACAGTCAGAATTCCAAGAAAACAAGGTAAAAACTACGACAAGATGCTGTGGGAAACATAAAACACTAAGGACAGAAAAACAGTTGTAGGGGGCAAAAAAAAGCCCCCTTTAGTTCCATCTTTTCTCGCTGAAGAGCTCTCACCTCTGGGCACCCTGATTTCTGCAAGTGAGACCATCAAGAACTAAGTGCTGACTATGAGGGATGGGGCCATGGCTTTGTTCCACCGATATTTTATGGGAAAGTTAGGGACTCACACACTGATATTTTATGGGAAAGTTAGGGACTCACACACTGATATTTTATGGGAAAGTTAGGGACTCACACACTGGACATGTGTTGATAATGACTGACAGCAATTATGAACTAACCACTGGCCATGTGTATTGTACTGTTACTGGATATCAATGTGATTAATTGTTGCTCTGAAATTGGCCTCATTTATTGGCTCTCTATAAACATTCCCTGTACCATGGCCTCTAATCCCTGGGTACATGCAAAGATGCAATGCATATACACACACGTGCATATAATGTGTTGGAACATCTTCTGTATTTATCTCCTAAGATAACATTTTGTCATGACTGGAAAAAATCCCAGGGAGATTGCCACCAGGTTTAAACAGGTACTTAAAAGTTTTTAAAGCTATTTTTTTTTTCAATTTTTTTTCAGTTTTTGCTCCAAAGAATAATCTGAACAAGGACAAGAAACTCTGGAAATGGAATATTAACAGAATGACTAATTCAGCACCACATAAGGCAGATGGACAAGTAAGAGCTCTGTTCTTCAGAAATATGAACCTAGTTAAAAAATGATAACTCCTACCCCCCCATAGCAAACTAAGTTGCATCTGAAACTGAAAAATCAAATGCAGAAACATACCAATGAAATGTCATTAGCTACAATATTATGAAATACTATCTTACTTTAGTTTGTTTTTTTATTTTAAAGTGGGTCAGTGTGTTGCCAAGATAATGTTTAGCTCCAACCTGAGCTGACTTCAACTCACAGAATATGACATTTCTGCCTCGTTGAAAGGTAACAGGGTAGATGTCCTAATGCTCTGTGCACGTCCTGTAGCAGGAGGAGAAGGACACAGGTTATTTGCAGCAAATGGCAGTTTTCTTAAAAAGGGGAGCTTCTGTTGGCTCAGAAACAGCAGGCACTGGAAGGAAGGGCTTTGTTCATAGCCCTGATGTGACCTTAATTCACCATCAGTGGTGTGTTCAAGTTGTTTTTCATGCTCCTAAGAAATGAATGTTAATCCCTATCTGGAAGTGTCAAAATGTCTTTATATGCTTCAGAACACATTCATTTCTACAGTTAACATTTTTAAGGTCAGTGTGACAACCATTAAAGGAACTTGGTGAATACTTAACAATATCTTCTGTTTTCCCTTGAGCTGCCTGTTAATCCAATGGATTTATCTCATCTGCTACATATTATTGGCTTTCACCCTTAATGATGAAAGGATATAGTCATAGCTGCTAGCTGCAAGTTTTGTGCTGTTCTCATTCTTTAACTTATTCTCCAAAAATAAAAAAAAGTTGGAAGCACATTTTATTTAACATATAAAGGATATTTAACATATAAAGGATATGTTTATTTAACATAAAGGATAAGCAGAAGTTGTGCATTATATGGTACAAAAAAGTAGAGAAACAAACATAAAAGTAAAAAAGGATTGCTTTAATCCTCCTCAAACATTATACAAAAAGATCTAGTCTCTACCCATAATGAAAAAGGCTATGAAAAATTCCTCCCCAAATTCATCAATTTGCATATCTCGCCAGCCAAATCACCATATGGACCTAACCAAAATTCAGCAGAAGCTGCAAATGTTTTTTGTGCAACCTGAATATGATCCAAAATTCCTGCTCATGACTGGCATGAATACTTAGGAATAGTTTAATATTTATTTATAACCTTAAATTCATGTTCATTACACTATGAGGTCAGATGCTCAGAATTTTATCGTATCAAGTCCAAAGCTGTTTCTAGTGGTAGAAGCAGACATTCATTTCTATATTAGCACTCTGTGACTTCACTCCATGGCTTGGGAAACAAATAAATTATTTCATCTACTGTCTTGGTTTAATTTAAGAGCCGGACACTCCCAAAAAAGTTAGATCCCCTTCTTTAGCTTTATCCACTTCCTTCACCAACAATAAGAGATGAATACAAGTGGATATGAGTGAAAAGGAACAGTTAATTAAAAATACATAAATAAACCGAAACAGCAACAGACAAAAAATAACAGATATTCAGTAGTTCCAAAGTTGCTGAAATCTGCCGGCCCCCCAGGATCCAGGAGGAACAAGAACAGCGGCACCCGTGCCCAAGATGGCGCCTGCGTGAGGGGAGACTGAGGGGAAATGGCGGGCAAAGCGCTCTGGGCTCAGCCTTCCCGCACAACGGGAAAGCGGGAAGGCAGGAGCCTGTGGAGCAGCTCTGGCAGCAGCTGGGAATGTGTGGCATTTCCTGGAGCTGCGGCCCCTCGTGTCCCTGCCGTGCCCACGGTGGTGCTGCCCTCGCTGCCCTCTCCTGCCCGGCGCTGACTCCATCGCTGGAGCGCGGCCGTGCCTGAGCCCCTGGGCTCCTGAGGGGGAAGGAACGGCCTCCCCGAACCCCAGAAATGTCCCCAGGCCGTGTGAGAATCACCCTGGAACACCTTGGCTTGGGGAATGGCCGCTCCAAAGCAGCCCAAAGCAAAGCCCTGTCCGAGAGCAGCGTGTGCCCCGTGCTGCCACAGCTCTGCGGGCGCACGCAAAGGCGGCAGAGCACGGCCTCGGCCCATAAAGAGCATTCCATTCATTTCAGGGGTGCCTCTGTCACAGCGTGCTCCCTGCCTTACTTCTAAAGATGCCTTCAAATAAACTGCTTGACAGTGCAAGAAATACATTTCATTTCTTAGTTTGTTTCCTACAAGGAGGTCCTACAGCATTTGGGTATTGGAAGAAATCAAGTCTTTCACTTTTGAAACAAGGAAAGTTTATTTATTTGGAGTTTCTAACATCTTGAAAAAGTACAGCTTGCAAACCTTGAACCAAAACAAAGGTTTAATCAAGTAGTATGGACATTACAAAGAACAGGACTTTTAGTGGATATCATAGCGTTATAAATGAGTTCTAAATAATTGACAGGAACGAATCTAATTAAAGCCAATCAAATTTATTAAGCAAGCGGCAGTGAGCAAAACAGCTGCAGGGTGGCTGAGGAGTCTTCGCTCTACAAACAGCACGTGCTTCTCCCTCAGTTTGTTCCTCTTTTATAGGGGTCTCTTCTTCGGTGCTAGTGGACTTCCTGGTGTTTTCTGCACATGTGTCTCTTGTTGTTACGGGGTCTTTGTTTTTCTGGTGGTCGTGAGGGAGGAAGACTCATTGTCTTCTTCAGTGACCTACAAAGGAGCTTCTACATATCTGGTTAAATATTCTGCAAGCCTTCAGATTCCCCCCCATGTTTTCTTGTCTTAGTTCCTTATCTATATTTACATTGTGTTTACTCAACCAGATTCCTGTGATTTTGCTGTTAAAGTGGCAGTGCCCTTCTGCCTTTTGTAAGAAAGGTTTTAATGAACAAGGGCTATTTACTACAATAGCACATTTAGTTAGCATTACTTTTGCTACTGTAATAGCTCTAAGTTTGATACTCTATTTATGAACAATTTTACCAACATTCTTATATTCTATACTTAAAATGAAAGCTTCTTAAACATCTGAAATACAATCTGCATTTAGAAAGGTAAAATAAACACTCTAACAATGAATACTACTCTATTCCCTGGCTGCAACCCTGTGCATTATTTAGTTAGCATTACATTTGCTACTTTAATATCACTACTTCCTATTTTTCAACAATTTCATTAATATTATTATACTCTATACTTAAAATTAAAAATTCTTAAGGATATAAAATACAAGCTGGTTTTGGAAAGGTAAAAACGTAGAGCTTGAATCCTAGTGTTTTCCCTGGATGCAGCTCTGTCCAAAAGTTTCTTGTGGGAAGGGCTTGGCAGATGCGTTGATCATCCCTTTCATCCTGTCATCCTCTGCGTTCTACATGTCCTTCCCCTCCAAGCACAGACTGGAGTCCTGATTTGTTCCAGCTTGTCACCACAGTCTGCTGTGCCACACATCTTCTTCCTCCTTCTCCTCCTCCTCCTTCTTCTCTTCCTCCTGGGCACTGCTGGAGTTTCTCCACAGGCTGAGCTCTTTCAGCCGCAGCTGCCCTGCCTCCTGGGCAGCCAGTAGAAGCCACAGAGCAGGAGCAGCATCTCTGCAGAGGCCCAGAGGCAGCAGTGCTGGCAGGCTGGGAGCAGCAGGCTGTCCTGGGTGCTTTGGGGCTGCCCTGGCTCCTGTGCTCCACGTGCAGCAGACAGGCCATCTCCCTGCTGCGCTGCTCCTCGTGCTGCCGCAGCAGCTCCTCGGTGACCTTCACGGTCTGCACATCTGCCCGCAGCAGCAGCTGGAAGACGCCCAGCACCAGCACGATTTGGATGAAGGTTCCAGCCATGGTCTGCAGGAAGAGGCACAGAAGGGGCTCGGCAGGACTGAGAGGGAGATGGCTCCTGGATGTGCTGGGCTCTGGGAACGGCTGGGAGAGAGCTCCAGGGGAGCTCAATGAGCACTGCAGCAATGAGGCCACATCCCTGCGGCCCCAGGGTGGCACCTGCCCTGCCCAAGGTGGGCTCATGGCCCCTGCAGCCTCACCCCAGCCCCAAGCCCCCCATGGCAGCCGGCCCTGCTGCCCCAGCCCGTGTCCAGCAGAGCTCTGCTCCCGCCTGCCGCACTCACGGCTGGCTGGAGACGCAGTGAGTGCCAGCGCTGCCTGCCCGCTGCTCCTGCAGGGCTGTGACAGTGCTCCATGGCCTGGCTCTGTGATGGCAGTGCCCATGGAACCCAAAGGCACAGCCTGGCCACGGCCCTTGGCCCTGGCTCTGCATGGCCATGGCATGGAGCACATGGATGAGCCATCCATGGACACTCAGAGGCTTGCAGGCACCTTCTAGTGCCGCATCACTGCTGTCTCCAACAGCTCATAGCATGGAGGAGGAAATCCTCAGAAAATTCTAGAACATGCAGTAGGACCTTGTGTGTAAAAAATCCCTTCATATTTCAGTAGTCCTACTTCTCTAGGTTTATATATTTCTATATATCTATATATATCTTAGGATTGTATCATGTATTTTGTAAGTATTTTAAAATACATTTATCTTCCTAATCAAGCAGTTGTTAGCTAGCAGCTCTTTCATTAAACAAGCCGCTTTTATTTTTAAAGGCTTTTTTCCCCACATTCCTTCACTTGCACACAGCAATGATTATAAAAATGGGAAGCTTGACTATTTCTTAGTGAGCAACAGTATACTCAAAGAAAAAATAAATCATCATACAAGTCACAGGAACAAACAAATATTGAGTGGCTCTATTGGGAGCACATATGCTTGGAAAAAAGCATAAAAGGAGGTATCACAAATATCACTTTTAAAAGTGTGGCACAAGGTTCATAACATTTCTCCTTTATAACACTCATGTCCAATTATCTTTGTTTATGTTAATTTTTTCTCAGATATTTTAGTATAAAGGAAATATTTCAACAAGACTTTTACAGCTTGATTACAGATGAAGATGGCTAAATTCACAACTGAATTTCAATGAGCAGGAATTTCATTAACCGATAAGTGTACCCAAATAAAGAATGAGATTTTAACATGCATTAAATTGATTACAATGTACTATTGGGAAACAGCTTTTGAAACAACCACCTAAGGCATAGAAAATTGTGATTCAAATAGTGAACACAATTGTAATTGTGGGTTTTTTTCCAGTATCAGTTCACAGAAACAAGATGAATTAATGTAGTTTCTAAAACACTTTATAAAGAAGGATCTTTTTATATTCCTCTTCTGGGATCTCTCTCCTAATAAAAGACAAAGAGAACAAAACATCAGAAATAATGTCAAGAGAGTAGTATTTTTTTGCTACGTCCCAGTGGAACAAAAGTCCTCTGTTACAGATCTGGAGATTCAGGCACTACAGATTTCTTTTCACAGTTCTCTGAATTTAGTTTTTCTAAATCACTGGGGGCCTTTTACAATCTGGTACAGTTTTGTTCCTAACAAAAATGAAACCAAACCTAAAAAGAAAACGAAACCAAAACACTGGTCTCAGTTTTGCTAATGCTTTCTCAGTGCCTGCTTTTCCCTGTTATCTGGTGGTACTTGATTCACATCCAGTTCAAATGTTCACAGCACCTAAACTCATTATACTCATAATTCCAACCATTTTAAAATCCACACTCTCTGTTAACAACCATGACAGACAGTGAAATGATAAACAGTCTCAAAATCATATAGTTCTTCAGAGACTTTGAATTTTGTAACTCTGATCTTGAAGCATGCTAAAGGTCACGTGCTGGCCAAAGACTTTATTATTCGTACCATTATTTTCTCTCTGCTTTTCAGATACCTGCTTCTTTTCCTTATTCTAACTAAGTGTCTGACAGTCCCTTAACAACTCTACTCACAACCTCTTTGCTGTTAAAGAGATGTGGACCTTTATGAAAAACTCAGATATTTCTTTAAGTCTCACCTATTTAACTCAGCCTTTTCTCACAAATCATTCCCTTATTCTCCAAGTAACTTTTCATGCTGTTTTTGAAACTCACTCCAATTTCCCTAATAAGCATCAATCTTGAAATACTGATAGATAAATAGATAGATGGATAGATAGATAAGGAGAAACACAGTCTTATGGGAACTGTAGAACTGGCTACCATGCCCATGTTGGCTGAAGACAACTAGCAAGGCTAACAATGTCTGTGAAAATAGGATAAAAAAGGCAAATAATCCCTCTGATCAATCTGTAACTCCACTGCTTGGGCAAACTGGCCAATTATAGGAAAAAAATCCTGTACGTTGTACATTCTAAGTAAAAGCTTATGTCAAGTCAATAACCTGTTGGTTTGGAAGTGCTCAAAGTGTGCTCTTGTCTAAAATGTAAGCTAGAAAGTGTAACAATTTATTTCTTCTCATACAAATCTGTAATTGTAGAACTAAAGATAATACCACAGGTCTCACAGTAGGAAACAGTTGCAATTCTACAAAGAACACATAAAAGCAAGATGAAGGACTGAATCTTAGTCATGGAGCTGTATGGTTCAGAGCACACACACTACAATTAACAAAAATGCATGAAATTTTATTTAGATGGTGAAAAATAAGAAACACTGAACTCTTACTTTCAGAAACAATTTGTAGTCTATATACAGCCTGGAGTTAGGTATGAAAATTCTTCCTCATGGAGCTACAACTGAAGAATTACAATTCATACTAAAATGCATCCAATTATACTGTCATTTAAGAAAAAGGGAGAAAAAATAAAAGAGAAAGACTAGATTTTAAATTGCTTTTAATTTTTTATGTGAAGAGAACCAAAAACTGTATTGGAGGAGCAATCTTATTGTAGCAAATTTATTAATAAAATTAACCCTAAGAAGAAAAATCTTCAAATATAGCCACCTATTTTGTGTGTCAGGATTTCTTTTACACACTTACGTATCTCAAAAATTCTGCAGAGCAGCACGTGCTCAGTTGCACTCGGGTCTGTTTCAGACATGATTTGTAGCCTGTCAGAATCCTGCCATGGTCGGAGGCTGAAGGATCCAACACGCCCTTGGTTGTATCCATGTGCTCTCCTAAGCACAACCATCCTCGGGATATACTTTCCTTATACTGGTGGATTTGCCTCTAATATCCTCAAATAAACCATGCAGTATGTACTCCTTTTGAAGGTACTACTGCTTATGAATAGCTCTGTGTTTTATCATCTTTTTATATTTTTCTTCTACTGCTAATAAGGTTCCATCACTTCCTGTCAGATTTAGCAGTCAAGCTGGTAAAACAATGAAACAGAGAGAGGTTCACTGAGCATCTTCAGAAAGGAAACTCTCATTAACAGGCTCAGGACACTGATTGTATTCCCTTCTGCCATTTCAGTGTGACTGCCTGAGAGCCATTTATAGTCCATTAACAAGGGCCAGTGTCTCAGCTGGGCTACACTGAAGTGAATGAAGCTATATTACATTATAGCTGCTAAGCATCTGTTACTGAATGTTACAGTCAGTTATTTCCAAATGGTGAATTAAGTACAGAATTTTGCCTTTTTTTTTCCTCTGATCATGCATTTAAGAGCAAACATTCTGAAATGTTTTGAAATTAGGCATTTTTTTTAAGTGACTAATCCCTGATCTGCATTAAGGGATTCAAAATGCAAATGAAAAATTATGCTATGACTGATTAAACTAATCCAGCTACTCCAGAGGCATGCATTTCAAATTATATAGTTGCTCCTAATAATCAGAGCAAATGCTAATGTGATCAGTCACGAAAGGGATACAATCAGAGCACCCTGGTACACAGCTGCTTTGTTCCCCTTAAGATTTCATCCTTCTCTTGCAAAAAACTTGGAATGAGAATGACCCACTTCCAAACTGCACAAGAAGAAACCTCTCTATGCCAGTTTATAATAGATCAGTCATTCCCTGACCTGACCTGTGCTGAGAGAGGTCTCTTCTCTTCCTTGGCTGGAGAAGGAGCTGTCAGAAGGATACATTTAAACAGAAGGTTTACATATTTATATCCTCTTGACTCATACTGAAGCTCATATATTAATTTATCCAAGTGTACATCCTGGCTAAACTGTTGATAACTGCAACTATTATTTCAGATTTGGGAAAGATGGGATTAAAGCCTTCAAAAAGATTTGTGATCAAATGCTGTGCTGTAGCCCAAAAAAATTGTTAAATCTGAGGGCCAGCTGAAATCATAAAGGACCTTTCACCCCATTTTCCATCTGCCCCTTTTACTACCTGCTGATCATCTCTGAAAAGTACTGATTGGCTTAACCATTTTGAAAAATAAAAAAAATCTCATGTCATTCCTCTGAATCAGATAAAGAACAATATGCAGAATTTTAGTAAATATGCAGCACTTTGCCTGAGCAATAGCCATTTTGTAGAATGCTTTGAAGTAATTTTGAATGGATGTTACTAATGCTCTCAAGATTGAATGCTGCCTCTTCTTTTTTCCTTCTCTTTAGCAGCTTTCACAACCTTTTTACTTTCTTGCAGAATTCCCTGCACTGATATGTCTTTTTCCATTAAAAATTGTAATTTTAGTGACTCTTAGACTGAAGATGGAACAGTTGAAGTAGCAAATGACATAAAATTGAAGTCTAAATTTGCTGCAGATTTCCTTAAGTTTTGGGATCATGTCTATGGGGCTATGAGGGAATAATTTCTTATCATTATTAGCAAGATCAGGATGCAGGTGCCAGTGCTCTTTTCTGAAGGTGTGAAACATGAAAATCAGCAACTCCAACAGTAACAACACGGAAAGAAACAAAGGCACAGAATAAGCCTTCACAAAATTTTTGTGGGATTGAAAGGTTATGCTCCATGGAATGCTAAGCCTGTATCAGGTAAGTAAATCCTCATCTGATTATGAACACAGCCTTATAACCATGGATCAGTTGTAATTATGCTGTAACAGTGTTTTGTCTAGGTGTCTATCCTCGAATTTTGTAGTTTGCTCTCCCCCTTGGATAGATGAAAGAGGTCTGGTGAATAGGAACAAGGAATTATCTTTGTGCTTGTTGTTTATGCCAATAGATATATTTATTTTGCCGACAATCCCTTACCAGCAGTTAATGCACATGTTGGAAAGCTTATTTTGGAACAAGGCATAAAAGCTGTCCTTAAATTAAAAATAAAAATAAGTAAAAACAATACTGTTGGCAATGCATCAACTACAGGAGGTAAATAGAGGTCTTTTTCTTTCACTTATAAATGTTGTGGTATAAAGTATACAAATGTATTTTCATAAAATAGTAACATTTCTTTAAACATTGTATGCAAATAAGCATCAGAGAGAAACCACTTTCCTTTTAGAAACAGAACAGAAAACAAACAAAACAAACAATCTGAAGATTGTTATAGAGCAAGTAGGAGAGGGAGTAGCAGGTAAATACAAAGCAAGGGAAGAGATTTTTGTGACAAATCCACTATGAAGATCAGTAACAAGATAATATTAACATTAAAAACTGATTTTAACTTCACGTTGATTACCTGTTGAAATGGACAGAGCTTATGAGTTCTGTCAGTCTCATCTCAAGAAAAGACCAGTGTACATTTGTTTCTTTTGATTTTGAGTATTTTTCATGGCCCTTGTTTGTTTGCAAAGAGCATGTGCCTTTCAGAAAGTAAAAGAATCATCCATAAAAAACCATTAGCTGATGTACAAATGTCCAAGTGCCAACAGTTTTGGAAGATAAATCATTAAATAAAAAGAGCATTTCCCTTTTATTGTGGTTGGGTTTTTTGGCCAATGTGGTTTAATTATCTTGGATCATCAAGGTAAAAGAAGGACTTTAAAAGAGAGCCAATACTTACCAGCCATATCAGCTGTGTGTTCTGCCCACTGATTGTTCCAGAACAGTTTAAACAAAAGATGAAGCTGTCTGTCTTCACTGACAAGTCATTTCTTTAACTTGTACACTAGCTTGACCTGATTCCTGTTTTGCCCCAACACGATCCTGGAACTGGATATTTCTAGAGTTTCAGTAAACAGGCAGAAGCACACCTCCACTTCATTGCCTCCCAAGCAAAAAACAAGTCTTTATGAGATCAAAAACATTTTAGCATTCTATCAATGACATAGGTTGTGAGATTGAGTTTAGCCATTTGAAGGCCATATTAAGCAATTCTGTAACTAATTGTAGTTTCTACAGATTTCTTCCTGTTGAACTTGGCCAAACAGCCTTTGGAACTACACAGAGCATGGACAGTAAATTCTGGAGATTTACTGCCTATGTTATAAAGAGCCCATCACCTTTGGCTCAGAAAGGTTTTGGGCATCCCAATTATCACTGACCATCTAATTCCTACCCATCTTCTTTAGCTTGTTCTCATCTTTTCATATCTCTATTACATCATCCCACAGCAATTTTCTTTATAGCTTGAAGGTTCATTTCAAGATGACAAATCACTTTTTAATCTATAAAAATTCTGCTCTACCAGTTCAATTCAGAAAAATAGAAAAGGGGGAGGCAGAGGGGGAAATGGATCTATAACTTCTTTTCCACGGAACAAAATTTGGCTTTTGCATTTCTTCCTATTGGCATTTTGTTTTGTCAAGGATGAGAAGGGGGAAAATGGAATATCAATGCAGTTCTGTGTGCAGGCCTACTGATCATTCTAAGTAAGTACATATAATTTATTATAATTTGTTAGTCAGTCAATAACTGCTACAAAATGGAAGGAGTACTTACCATACAGCAGCATTTAGCAAAGGACTATGTATGAATAAGTACATTGGACAAAATGTTCCTGTAAATCACTAACACAAAGGCACTCTCATGTGGCTATTGTGCTAAAATATGCTTAGTATTGGCTGACATTAGTACAAAAATGACCACATCTAGCTCTACAAAGCATTTTGTATTGCAGCTCCTGTAAATCACCTGGACAGTGCATCCAGCTCCTGGCTCCTCAGCACAAGGAAGTCATGGGCGTGTTGGAACTGGTCCAGAAGGGCCAAAACACAGTTCAGAGGGATGGAACCCCTCTGCCATGGGAAAGTGAAAACTGGGGCCTGGAGAACAGAAGGCTACAGGGAGATTTTATTGTAGTGTTGCAGGACATGAAGGGGGCCTATAGAAAAGATGGGGACAGACATTTTAGCACTGCCTGTAGCTATAGGACAAGGGGCAATGGTATTAAACTAAAGGAGAGTGAATTCAGACTAAATTTAAGGAAGGGATTTTTTATGAGGGTTGTAAAACACTGGCACAGGTTGCCCAAAGAGGTGGTACATACCCTATCCCTGGAAACATTCAAAGTCAGGTTGGGTGGAGCTCTGAGCAGTTTCATCTAGTTGAAGATGTCCCTACTCATTCCAGAAGAGTTGGATTGGATGAGCTTTAAATGTCCCTTCCAACCCTACACTACTCCATGGTTCTATATAACTTGGCAAATGCATAGGGGGCATGTGAAACTAAATGAAAGGAGGGAAGAGATGCAGCAACAAGACTGGCAGCTGCAGATATCTACATTATAGATACCTGAAGCAGATTATGTGAATTACAGCCTTTTACATCAGGTTTGCCGTTATAATACAAAAAGTACCACCTATAAAAGCTCTTACCCAGTGAATCTTCATAAAATGTCTAAAAGTCTCTAGCAGGGTGTCTCAGTGAAGCCATCACTCTGTGTAACCTCAGTCTGTAACAGCCTCTCTAATCTGCTTTCACTTAAGTTGCTGTTATTTGTGTACAAGACACAGAGCTAAGTGGAGTTTTAGATTTTGCTGTGAAATCATCAAATCCTCGATATCCTGACTCTTATGCTTTTCTTTATTTTTCCTTACCTATGAAACAACAGGAAGACTTTCAGACTTGAAGTTTATTTTCCTTTCATGCATTACTTATGAAGGTGCTTTATAAATGTTCATATTGTAAAAGCTGTAATAAAATTGTTCGCTTCTCCTATAATTTTTCAAACTGTACCATCTGATTCTGTTCTTTCCCTCATCCACAGATTTTTACAGAGTCCAACGAGTTTCTCTGATACAATTCCCACTGGCAGCTTAATGAACCATTTCTGCTAATAATACACATGAATTGGATGTGAGCCTTCCATCTCACACTGAGATTTTTTTGCAGCAGTTTGAAATCTTTATTCTAGTCAAAACAGGTCTTGTTTTTGTTTTTCTGCTAATTGCAGTTGCTATCATAGATATCAGTTTGGGGTTTTTTTTATTCTGCTTAAATAAGTTGATGTACTATTCCTCCAAGATATTTTTAGTGGTTTGATTTGTCCCTTTTGTTTGACCTACAGAAATTTACAGTGCATGCTTTTGATTTTTAGCCTTAATCTTCAACACTTTTGTAAAGGCTTATCAGAAGCTGAGAACTGTAGAACCACGTATCTTACATTCAGCATGGCAAGCTGTCAATTATTCTCTGCTTTTTGTACAAGGGGCTCTGGTTAAACCATTTTTTCTGATGTAGTCAAGTCTCTTCATGTGTGCAGAGTGTGACTGCAGAGGTTGGTGTCCAGCACTGCTGCCTGTTCCCCCGGAGTCCTGCAGCCATCCACAAAGATCCAGAAATAGGCCGGGTTAGAAGAGATGGCAGACTCTGAAGTGGCTGGAAATTCATTGCTGTAGCACACGGTAGAGAGCACCCAGCAATGCAAGAATTTAGAAAATTCTAAGATCCTTTCTCCCATTCAATCATCACTGCAGAGAACACAGGTGTCCTGTTTTAAAGAGTGTATTCTTGATTAGGTGTGTTGCTATTCTTCAAGTGCCTGTCCCCTTCTGACAATACCTGTTAAAGCATTTTCACTCTCTTGTATGTTTTGATTTTCACTCTCTTCATTGTATGTTTTGATTTTCACTCTCTTTCTTGTATGTTTTGCCACACTTCAATATGCTCAAAACAGCACTAATGAAAGGACAAAAAATAATGTAAGAGAGGTTTTTCAAGGGAAAATATCTTTATTATTTTGTTATTAGTGTATTATGGATACTGAAACATGACAGGAGATTATGAATACAAAAAGGGTGTTAGTAACATTCCTCTATGCTAAAAGCTTCAGGGAGGATGTGGGAACAAAGGAGACAGAAGTAGCAAGTGCAGACAGAGTTTTCAACTGACCTGAGATAACCTGAAGGGAGCCAATTCAAGTGCTGGTAGCTACTCCCTCAAACAGATTCTTGAAGGCATCCTAAGATAGATGTGTTAAAACTGCAAGTTGTAAGGCTGTCCTAACTCTCTACATGCCAAACCTACATAAAAATGTCACTCTGCTCAGGAAACACAGGGACTACCTTCTTCCTCCTTGTAGGTTTCTGAGGGTGCAGGGTATTTTAAAACCTAATTTTTCACTAAATTGAAAGCAGAGCTTAGCTGATGAGGAAAGTCAAAGCAGGGCAGAAGAACATGTAGAACTCTGCATTCTTGGGACATTCAGGAAAATCATACAGCACAAATGAGCAGAGAGCTGTCACTGCACACATTGCAACATTTCAGTTCAGACCACCTGCGTGAGACAGTGTCACTAACAAATCATCAGCTGTGGCTTACAGCCAGGGTACAGTTAGTATATTGCATTTCTACTGTTTCAGTTTTTTTCTGAGAACTATCCAAGAACTAACAAGAATGAAAACCAGCAGATCTCCACTGCTGTCTCATCCAGACTCCTCTGTGCAAGGTCTCACTGTAATTCACACTCATGAAAAAAGACAACTCTATGGATCAGCAAGATAAATACAGTTGAACATTCTGTATTTCATTTTTGTCCTCATTTAGACAGGCAATGCTGCCTTTAAATTCTGCTGATTGTGGATACTCTAGGCTTATAACCCCACTCAACAGAGTGCTAAAACAGTTTTTCAGTTTTTCCATCAGTGCTACCATGGTACACAAGCTGCAACAATCCTGGAGCCTTTCATATTTAGAAATCAAGCAGCCACAAGAATGCTACCAATTTCCACTACAGACCTTCAACAGGATTTAACACCATGAAATCCATTCTCCCTTTGCCAATTTTTAAACATAGCATGTACTTTTACCTTTGAGTTTTAAGCAACCTTTAGCAACATTTTAAAGAGATAAGGTTCAGGGGGTTAGATGGATCAGAGGGTTCAGGTGCTGCTAACATGGATCCTCACAAAAGCTCTGGCAAGGTTTGGCCAGCCCCAGCATGCAGGGGAGTGGAGAGTTCACTGGTACCCAGAGCTCCACCAGGCCAATTCAAACAGGCTGATCCAGCAGGATTGCAGAGACACCAACACAGTCAGGCTGTGCTGTGCACACCAGGGGTGCTCTCGCTGTCAGACAGAGACTGGGAATGGGATGGTGCACACCACACAGAGCTTTGATTCTCAGAAACACAAAACTGCAGCAAGACAGGGTTATTCTCCTCAAACTCATCATCTCCAGAGTTCCTTACTAACCTTTTGTCTAGTCTGTAGACAGAGATACACATGTAAAACTACATGCATAATTTTCTTTTCTACATTTGAATAGAACTTAGCTTCAATTTCCATGCTTGCAGAGAATTTCTTTCACTGAGTTTACTGAGGTAATTTACACATCAATCTGCCAGACTTAGTAAACAACAGGGAATATTACCATATTAAATGTTAGTCCTTTTTATTCAGTAAATACAGAAAATAACAAGTATTTCCCAAGAAAATGCTTCTCAAAGTGTAAACATTCCATTGGAAACAGAGGGCCTCTTTCTGTACCTTGGAAAAGGATGTTTGCTCTTTGACACAGTTATGCATGCTGCTAATCTATGTGCCACTATTACTGAATATGGATTTAATCTCAAATTAATGCCCTTCTGTAATATATCAAACTTGCTTGTAATATCTTCTTAAAATGAATTTGGAAGTATTTCACCAAATGCAAAGCATAGGCTGTATTTTCTTTCTGTATCTGTGTCCTTTTTAGTACAGTATGTTCCAAATCTAATTACTTTCTTTGAGTGCAGGTAAAAAAAATCAACAAAAATCCCAAAAAACCCTGGGTGTTTAGGATGCATAAACATAACTCAATTTTTTTCAGAATGTGTGAGAAAAAATGAATCTCAGTTTGCTTCATTTCATAAAAGGAATTCGAATGGCTTTCTTCATAATAAGTAGAAATGTTTTACTATTGTCTTATCATTGTTGTGCAATCTCAAGTTAGTGCCTTGGTTGGGGAGGGGAAGATGTTCAGTTTTTGAGGATTTTTATTCTTAAACAGTGTTTCAGTCTGCAAAAATTTCAAATCCTAATAAGACCCTAACATGCAATAAGTATTTTTTTCCATCTTAGCCTTTTTCAACTCAGTCTTAATTCTATTTATATTTAAAATTCAAATATCTACTAAAAATAAACTTTGAGAAATAAACTCACTTTAGTAACATATACTATTTGATTGTTGCTTCTATATACATTTAGTAGTATATATTTAGTGCTTCTATATAAATTTAGTTTTAAAATTCACACTAAATGTACTGTTTATTGCCTTTTAATAACTACATGGTATGTTCTTAAAGCAAGAAGGGAGGCCAGGAAAACACAAGACTTCACATCAAACTGTGAAAAATATTTTTCCAGCTACTGCAGCTCGTCAGTCTCCACAGGCAGTTCTAATAGCCTGGAAATTGCCCTGGGCTCTATTGTTAAATTCTGTTGTTGATGAGCTTTTGTATTGCTTCATTCTTAAGCAGCCTTTTACTGGATTAGTCACTTTTCTTTCCTCAGCAGAGCTATTACAGTTAAAATGAAGAAACAGTGATTTTCCAATACTTATATCAGAAGTTTTTTTCTCCTTAAATTATAACTGAGTTGTCTTCTCCAGGTGTGTGTGAAAACAGGAACTGAACCAAACAAAATCTACTTCACTTGAAGAGATAATGGATTATGCCTTGCTAAGACTGCCTGTAAATATGGCAGCAAGACTCCAGTTTACACAGACCCTTCACATTCTGTTAAAAAGTGAGAGTAGTGTTAAAGGCACTGTGCATAATAACAGACTTTTCCCCACTATTTCTGAGACATGTTCCTGACACCCCAAAACACTGAGTCACTGAACTCTCCTAAAGTCTGGCCAAGTCAAGTAGAAAATGCATTTAAAGATTATCAAATGAAATACAGAGAAAACAGTTCTAGGATTCTGCTAGTATGCATGTAAAAATTTAGTTTTTTCTTTAGAGTTGTTATGGCTCCCAAAATGTTAATATTTAGACACTGGGAGAGCAGGTCCTTTCATCCCCAGTAGGTTCTGTAAGTATTTGGGTGCAGAAAAGCAGGAAAATGTTAATGAAAATTCTGTATTATAGAAGTAAGGTGCATGGTTATGGTTATTTAAAAATAATTGTCAGTAATCTGACTTTACTACCTTGCATTTTGTCTTTTTAAAGGTTATCTCTTTGCCTTTTAGCTACAATTTAGATTGTTTCAGCAGCTCTAGAGACGATCAGATCTGGTAAGCACTTGAAAGAACGTTTATGAAAGACACAGAATGTACTTTGAGGTTTCAGTCTGTTTCCTGTTAAAAGTACTAAAATGAATTATGCCACCTAATTATCATGAAGGCTATCACAGCAATACTAAATGACTGCTCTCACTAGTGCCAGTGTGCTACAACCAGAGTGTGCCTCCCTCCTCTCACTTTTGTGTGTGTGCTACAATACAGCCAGAGATACCAGACACAACTGTAAAATCAGACAAATGCACAGTGGGGCACAGCCAGTACAGAGAACATAAGAAAAGTATTGCTTTTTAGTTTTTTAACCACCCTCCAGATGTTAAAACTGCCAGGAAATCTATAAGCAGCTACTGAAAATGGAGGGGCACAGCAGCTACTCTGCATGGCAGGAGCACTGCCTCAAAATTCAGAACTAATTGAAATTAATGTAGTTGAGTAAAAAATTTGACCCCTGTAATTACCTGAAACTTCGAATCAAATTCCAAATCAGTGGTGCATATAATTCCACAGGTTAACGACACTAGGAGGTGTGAAGTGTTGCATTACTGGTCATACCTCATGTATAGTCTATTTTTCTTATACTGTGTTAATTATGTAGGTTTGAAATTATACTGCACAAGCTGCTTAAATACAGAAATTATTTAATCAAAGTGAAATTCACTGCTGATAGCTCAAAATTCAATTATTGCTTCCAGATGCCAATATTTGCCCGGTTTCCTTTACAGAAGGAATCCATGGATTACCAGCCAAGCCCCATCAGCTGCACAGACAGTGATAGTCATTCTCTGAGTAGCTACCAAGATAGTTCACAGGAGGACCAGGTTTAGCAAAGGCTCTCTAGGGTTTCTCATTTATTTGCAGGACATTTGTTCAACCAAACTGGCACACACAGACCAGCAAAGCCTCCAACGATCCTCCCTCTGTGCAGCTGTGCAGCCTTTAAACTCCATGCAAACAAAACCATTATTACATTTCTTCTCCTGACTTTTGCTTATCCTCCCTCAGGGCTACTCAGACCCTTTTCAAGTTTTGAGCCTGAGCAGACAGCTGAAAGAGGATCAGGGAAGCCTCTTCCACTGAGAAGCTGAAAGCTTCTGACATTTAGTACTTCAGCCCAAAACACGGCTTCTCCCAGTGGGGTTGGCTGGCAAACACTGCTCGGTGCAGCCAGCTCCAGGAAACAGCCAGTGGCTCATTTTCTCATTTTCCCACTTAGCAGCCCCATTTCCAGCCTCAGAGCAAGTCTGTGCTGCAGGATACTGAGCAGCAGGTGGTGTGCAAGGAATAGAGATTTTTATTTTATTTTTTATTTAAGATTTAATCTTTTCTAATTTTGTCTCTGAGCTATATAAGGCTGTGGAGACAATCTTTTTGGGTGTCCAATGTACCTTCTAAATCTCAAAAGCCAGAAGTATTTTTTTAATGCAGATATGGAAGAGAAGTCCAACTTCAACGAAATGAACATTCCTCAATTAAAACTCAAGGCCCCAAAGATGTGCAAATAAATGCTCCTGCTGCCTGTGTATAGACTGAAGAGAGCAGAATACACACAGATAATATGTAAAGTATTACTGACAAGACTTGCCATTTATAGGTCTGAGTCCCACTCACACAAAGAGATGGATTTCTCTACCAATTTCTGTAACAACAGCCAGACTAGTTCTCTGCCTCAGTTTATGTATGTCTAGAATGTGACAAATAGCACAAACTAGATTTACTTAATTCCATTCCCAGATGTCCAGAATGCAGAGTCCTTTGCATTCCCATGGATGATCATTCCCCACATTTCAGATTCTAAGCAATTCCTATGGGCAGAGATTCTCAGCAGCTAAATCCGAGACAATGTCTCATAACAAAGCACTGGCACAGCCACTCTGAACATCCAAGCCTCTCCTACTGTTCACAGTGTTCTTTTGTTTTCTTCTGCTACAATCAAAATGGACAACTTCACCTGTTCCATATTCTCAGTTATACAAAACCAGCTAGCCACAAGCCATTGAAACATCTGCTCCAATTAATTTTTAAGGCAAGTTTGTCGCCTTATCCCTGATTCCCCCAAGATATCAGATATGTAAAAGTCAGCTGCTGTTTGGGCTCTGTGTTTGCAACCAGTATTGCAGTACAAATACAAAGGGGCTGGAACTGTGTGAAGCCTTTTCTTTTACAAATAAACAAACACCCATTCCTTTATGAGGTAGAGAGTCTTTCATTCACTAACCTCACTTGACCAGAATAATTGGCATAAAAATTACACATCTCTGTGTTTAGCTCTGTTAGAATAAATGTGAGCAATGTCAGTGTTAATTAAGTGTAGATCAAGAGCTATCGTTCCACTATTCAAAATGTAAATTTCTTCCAAACGAGCTGTAAATAAGCATTTACTGCTTTACACTGCACAAAACTGTAACTGGGCAAACCTTGAGAACCCCAGAGCCAATGTCAAAGAGCCTTTGACAAATCAGTTGGGCTGAAGATGGAAATAGATTTGTAGATTCAGTTATGCTCATTTTTCCCTTATTAATAGTCCTTTCTTAACAAATTAATTTCAGAGAGGCATCTAATGCAGCCTCCAAATCCTTTCTTGATTCTAGTTTTTCACAAGTGTCCAGATTTTCAAAATTTCTTATACCTATGTTCATGTATATACAACTGGAAAGGATTGGAAGAAAGATCCCTCAATTCTAGCTTTAACATTTAAATGAAGCTAAACTTTTAGAACTCATCAGCTGCTATTGTGATAGTCAATGCCAGTTTTTAAGAGTTCAGAATACAATTTTTCTGAGGGTTATTTAAAAAAAAAAAAATAGAGGAAGTCTATTCTTAGTCCTGTATCCTGCTGAAGTGCTAGAAGCTTCCAAACAGACTGAAATGGCCTTGCTTTTTGCTTTTGCAAGTTGTTACACTAAAATCTACTGGGCTCTCTACAACCTTAAGCAGGGTAAAAGCTCTGCCATCTAAGATAAAAGTAGAAAAGAGAGGGATAGGATATGAATGACATTTTCTAGCTCTTCCCCCAGTATAACAATCTAAACTCATCCATAGTTCGTGGGAGATACACAGTGACTGAATCCCAGTGCAGAAACTGTGTACAACAGCTCACAAGGTGTTTCTGTTCAATGCAGAGGGACAATATCCTGAGAGACAGGCAAACAAACCCCTGGATTTTAATGTCACTGTAACTGAATGAGAGAGGGAAATTGCTCCAGGTATGGAGTGAATACTGGTTTCTAATTGGAAACATAGCTGTTGTATAAATAATATTTAATATTTAAGCATCACATCTTCCCTTTTTTTCTACATAAAATAGTTCTATATCTTAAAATATGTTCAGCATCCTGCTGAGCATCTGCAACTTTTTTTTTATTTTTCAGTTTCACAGACTTCAAAGTGCTTCTCAGCTGCATCACGTCTGTTCCCACTGAGATTTTGAGCTGAACATTCCATGAGACTTATTTTGGTGTTTGCAATCAAATTGCATTTAAGGTACTTCAGCAGAAAATATTATGTAAATGACTGTAGCATTTAACTGAGTCATAGTAATTGTGCAGTCATTGCCATGGAATTATGCCGTGCATGATCAGAAAGTCTCTCTCCCCTACTCACCAAACACCCAGACCCTGCTCCTTTTCCAGAGGTGGGTATTTTTCAGCCACTGGGTGCTGCTCTCATTAGAGAAAAGAGAACAGAACCACGAAAAGAAAACTCAGTGACCACTTCATGGCATGAATGTGTAGCTCCACTTCTCTATCTAATCAGCTTTCTCCTTTGTAAAACAGCTTTTTAAAAAGCTTTACCCCAGGTTTAACTCAGAGGTTGTTCCACTGCTTTCTTTTAGTCTGGGCTGTGACAGATCTTCCTTGAGATGCTGAGAATTGATAACAGGAAACCTGATTGTGCTCTAACACTTTCTTGCTTCTTACATTGCAACATGTAAAATTAGGCTAAAAAAATCTTTATCTTTACAATAAATTTACACACATTAAAGGACTCAGCAATTTCTTATATTTCTACCCCCCAAAATTTGCTTGATCAGCATTTTCAGAGATGATATAACTTTATTTAAAAAAAAGGTAAGGACTGTAAAGTAGTTTCTTATCTCCTATCAGTTTCAATTTTTATGTAAATTCAATGGAAGTCTTATAACATCATTCCAGCTTTTTCATTTTCTCATCACAAAATCTTTCCTGCTAGAATTCATTGTACACAGAAAGAATTGTCTCCTTGCTAGATCAGAAGACTTAAGGAAGGTACAGAAAAATGACAGATTTAATAATTTGCAGAGAGCATACATTTGAGTCTGGGATAAAACCACTGTATAATGAAAAAGGAAACAGATAAATATCTCTTATTGTCTTCCTGATATGGCCAAATACAATGAATTCTCTCTTTGGAAGAAGACTCTTCACAGACTTGTCCCACACAAAAAGTACAGTATAAAGTCAGACAAGCTTTTTTTCCCATGTACAATCATCAGCCAGCATTCATATCTCAAAAATCAAACTCCAAGCCTGTCATTGAGAGGAAAATCACCTATCTCAATAATCATTTCAGAGAAAGCATTTACTTCTCTTTAAAGAAAAAAAAAAAATATATATACTTTAATAGAGTAAAACACATAAAATAAACCTAGGACTCTGTCTTGGACCCAAAATACACTACTTCTGCTTTTTATGAACACAAATATTATACCTCTCTGGGATTTGTGAGACTTCTGCTATTTATAGACAAAACAAAGTTCCACCATGACAGATTTAAATTACTGGTCATAACAAATTTGAGACCCAAATAGGGCTGCATCAGTATAAACATATATGTACAGATATCTGCATAAATCCCTATAAAAACATGTACACCTATAAAGAGGTAGATCACGTGTATCAGAAAACACACATCAGGTATATGAACTAAGAAGAGAATTTGAATTTCACAGCCTTTGCATTGGAAATAGGTGTTCCTTGGGGCTCAGACTGCATCTTGCTATGCATACATTTTCTGGGGGGAAAAAAATCAAAAATACACTCTAAAAAGAGAGAATTTCTATTCATATTTGTTTAATAGCACTGTGAATCCAGATTGTAATACAATCATCTGTCGGCTGTTCCATCTCCTCTAAATCTACTCTTCATTGGAACAAAATGGAAGAACTTGTTTCTAGATGGAGGTGACACAGTGTGGCAGGACTTGGCAATGGCAAGGGGACTTTTCCTGCCCCAAGAACTACAGTCTAAGCCAGCAGAGGAAAGGATAAGATGAAATAAAACACAGAGGTAAAATAACTGCCCAAAAATCCCCTTACAGTTAGGCAAACTCTTTTTGCAATTTTTTATTTCACTGTTTTTTTACTGCCTATTGCCCCACCCTGCTAACACCCAGATATTTTTTGCTGATTATGTAGATATACCCACTGTAATATTCTAGGATAACAGAGTTGGAAATACAGTAACTTTTCCCACTGCCACTCAGTGTAAAACCATACTATGGTTTGTTTGCTCCAGAGTTTGTGCATGTCGCTAGGGAAAGCCTGAGTTTAGGGTTTAGGAGGAGAAAATGTCAGATTGCAGCCAGCCAAACATGGAGAGTAGAAATAACAGTAACAGGGGGAGCAGTAACTGAGGACACTGTAATTCACTGTGTGTGGAAACCACACTCAGCATCCTTGTTATTCCACAGAAGCAAAGGGAGGACTCCAGATACAAATCCAGGACACAGTAAGGAGTATTCAGATCCACTGTTTCCAGATTTTTGGCTCATTTCAAGCTGCTAAAATGAATTAACATTTGGTAACGCCCGAGCAGCTCTTTGATATACAACAGAAGTAAAACATGTCTCTCTAATTCACTTTTGATTGATGTTGCTGAGCCTATGGGAATAGGAACCATACAGCTGTGGCTGCAGACAGCTTTATTACTTTATTTATCCCTGTTCATTATGCTGAAGTGACAGAGAGAAAACTAGAAAGAGCTGTTTGGGATTCCTTTTAAGGGTTTCCTTTCCTAACTTCTACATCCCCTCCTGCTAAGGACTCCTCAGAGGGTCTGTCCTGATCTCATATCCATATAGTAATAAACCTGTTTAAGAGCATGGCAATAAAATAAATGAGCATGTCAAAGCTCTGTTGGGAAAAAGTGTCACTCTTCTCCTGGCTGTTTCACCAAATACAGAGCTATGTGGAGTTTGAGATTTAATCCCATCACCTCCTTGGGGCTTTTGTTTGTTTGCTTTAAAAACACCAGAACTCAAGAAGAATGGCCTCCTTTACATCTCTTATACTCTACCCTCAAGCCCCTGGGCCCATCTTATTTGAAGGAAGTTCATTCTACACTGAGTCTTTGAAAGAACCATTTGCTGTTTCCAGGATTCTCTAAGTAAAAAGGCCACAAAAAGCTGAAAGCCAGAGCTTGTGTCACAACTGGCCTCATGCATTTTACAGACTTCATTAGTGCCCACAGTCAAATTGGTCTGTATTTCCCAGTCACCAGTTACTGCACCTGAGCTTCATGAGCTGGATTGAAATACATGGTCTGATTTGACTGTAGGGATTTTTGTTGCTGTTGCTTTTGAGTGCAAGAGCACGACAAGAAAAAATGAAGCAACAATGAGCTGATTCAGTAACTAATCATGGGCTCTTCCAAGGCTCAATAACAAACAAGAAAGCCTAGAAACATCACTGGAAGTGATCTGTAACTGCTGATGTCAACCTGTAACTCAGGATTTATTTTTTATTTCACTGTATTTTCACCTCACCTGTCCACATTTTCTAACATTCGCCTATGATGAGCACACACAATAATGCATGGAAGAGCACAAGCAGCAGAGACACAGAAGACTTTTGCTGAACAGTGACACCATTCATAGATATGAGTGAAGTAATTTCATCCAATGGAGGTGGCTCCGATTATCAAGTTAATTGTTACAGGCTATTATAAAGCCTTCTGTCCTGGTTTAGGGCAAATTTGGGAAGCATCAACCCAGGACACCTTCCTAAATAGTAATCTAACAAATTAATATTACTACATTTAAGGTGCTTAAATCATACAGTTTCCAAATTTTCTTTACTCTCTGCTCTTTTGTGTGAATTACAAGAATTAGGAAACATTTAGGGCATTAAGCATTCATTTTGATTCCCTTAAATGTAGTATTAGTCCTTCAGTCGTGCTGTGTCTGTAACAGTCCATGACACACAAAAAGGTGATTTTCTTGTGCTTCACTGGTGAAAGAGAAGGTCAGGCAAAGAGGAAAAAAGGTGGTTTACACTTCTTTCTTGCAGAGTAGACAAGCACACAAACAGAACACAATCTCATGATTATTTCCCATAGGTTAAAGCATTGGAAGTGCAGACTGTGAGCAGCTGAGCTTTGTTTAAGCAGCTGGTACCTCTACAAATGCCTTATTGGGGTAGTGAGGGTGTGACATGAGAATCTCTGTGCCCTGCACATGGATACCAGATGAATTTATTCCAACCATGTCATGTCAGTGAAAACAGTGCATTCCAAATGAATTAGTGCTGCCAAGGATAACTCAAAATGTCCAATCAAACCTAACACTGCTCATTTCAGATGGGAGGGCCAACACTTCTGCACCCCAGAACACTGTTTTTAATTCAAGTTAAATTATATGCTCAGACTTTCTTGTTATAATGATTTCTTCCTTTTGAACTACTTTGACCTCCATAAAGTCTGTGCACATCTCAGGAAGCTGGAGAGCTGGAGGCCACAGTAAGAGCATCGTTTGGAAAATGTAAAAAGCAATTTAAAGAAGATGTTTTGCCTAATCTCTCATTCTCTATAGAGAAGTCCAATAAGTTACCAATAAACCTGAGATTAGTTTTAAGTGAAGTGTCCCACATCCCCATTGCCAGTGGAATTGCTTGGTTACTTTTCTTAATCACACAAGGAAAATTCAAATCCCCCAGACTTTCCTTACAGTCATCCTGAAGCATAGAAAAATCATTTACCCAACACATAGCTCATTATGCTTTTGGAGATAACTTAAAAATCTCTTTTAAAATTCTACATAATGTTGAAAACATCACATTAAAACACTACAGGAGAATTCTATTTCAAACACCAATTTGCTTTGATGTTAGGAATAGTTAAGCTACATTGTGAGCTTTCCAATATGTTCCCAGATCTCTTGTCCTCACTGTGTTTGCCAGGCCATATTGCATTGAAGTCTCTGTGTGTGACTATTTGGAAAGTACAGCTCTGCTTAGTGGTAGGATTTATAGCAGAATCCAGTTTGGGGTAAATCAAACTACACAGTGCTTCATTTTGAAACCAGCCATGCAAAGTAAGGAGACATCACAATCCATTCCACACCCTGAGACAGGCAAAGAGTAAACAGAGAATCATGGAATCATTAAGGTTGGAAAAGATCTCCAAAGTCACTGAGCCCAACTGTTAACCCAGCACCACCATGTTCACCATTAAACCAAATCCCCAGTTGCCACATCTTTGGGACATTTCCAGGGGTAGTGATTCAGCTGCTTTCCTGGGCAGCCTGCTCCATTCTACAAACAAGCAGGGAGAGCTCCTAGGTGATATGTTCAAAGTATCAGGCATGAGCATGCTCTAAGATAATTAAATCTTTGAATATTTGTATTTCTATTTATTCCTGCTGTTCCTTTACAGCTTAGAAATATAGTATCACTGAAAAAATATTCAAAACACTTTATTGAGTATGTGTGTCTGTGTTCCTGCTGGATTTAACATCACAACAGGCTAAGAATTATAGTAAAGGAATAAACCATGTTTTTCCAGGATTATTTATGTAGACAGCCCAGCATAAGAAAATTCTTACTCTGTGTAATGGTACAATTAATGATCCCTCTAAAAGCCCCCTACAAGTGCAGCTGCACTAAGCTGCAGCTATAGAAGTTTCTGATACCTGCAACAGCCAGCTGAAATCACTATCTACTACTCAACATCTGCATCCTTCAGTGGCTGGAATGGTAGGTGGTCCTAGAATCCAAGTTTTGTAGAACAAAAAAGTGGCCTAGCTCTTTCTTCGATGCAGATCCCAAATTAGACTCACAAAAGCAACTACCTGACAGAAATAGTCTTCTAAAATACATCATAAGTACTCACTGGCTTTAATTTGCATCAGGCTGCCATTTACATACTTCATCCACTGCTTGAACAGCTTTCTTTGGTCTTCAGGGAACACAAACCCAAGAGGCAAAAACAGCACAGCCCACAACAGAGCCATTCATTGGCAACACTCCTGAAACACATCAGAGAAATAAGAAAAAAGTCCAGATTTTGCCTTGCAGTGCGTGCACAAACTGCCTATAAAGCCATTAAAAGTTAGATGCAAGCAAGCAGAAACAACTAAGAGAAATTATAATTAAGAATTCATATTCCATTTTATATCACTGAAACATCGTCTTAATTGGCAGAATCCCAGAGCTCCTATGCAGGGAACACCAATCGCTCTGTCCCTGGTGCAGTGCCCTCCCATCCAGAGTCACTGCATAATAGGAGAAAGCAAATGAAAAAAAAAAACAAAACAACTATAATATTTCAACCTGCCTTTGCACATGTGCACAAGCATACTGGAGTGTGAAGGAAAAAGTCAAGGACTGAGCTCCTTGTATTTAGATATTATATTATCAGGAGGGGTCTTCTGTGGCTCTAAAAATAGAGCGTGGAGTAGACTGTACCCATTTCATCTCCACAACCTTATCTGCCAGTTCCTGTGCCAGAAATTTCTGTCTTCCTCCTCTATCCCTGTCTTGCCCCTCAGCAAGGAGCCCCATGGCCCCTGTGCAGCAACACAAAACTACAAGGCACAGAAAAGTGAAAGGTCTGTGCTCTGAAAACTGTACAGTCTTTTTAGATCATAGAAAAAGGCTGGACAACTGAAATAAAGTGAAGAGCTGGTCAGATAAAGAACACGGAGAGCAACTTGGTGGAGAAAGGATTCTAGACACATATACAATTTAAAACATGGCCCTTTGCCATTAGGTTTCATTTTTAAATCTTGTGGGAGGCAGGTAGGGAGAAATGAGGGACATTACACAAGGTACTACTTGTGTGAACCTGAAAGCTGTAAAGGACAAAACTGAATCCAAGTTTGTTTACTAAACAAAGGCCTGATTGAATTTTCTGGTTATTTGCAGGGAAAAAATTGGCACATCTGCATGTGTGTATTTCAACACATTGGCTGATAAATAACTATTTCTTCAGTTCTGTGTTCAAAAAGAAGAATGACAGATGTACTGTGAAAATAAGACGTGGTCCCCACATGAAGAAAAAGGAGGAGAAGGATGAATCACAATCATGAAATGGGATCCTACAGTGACATTCAAAGAGTTTTTAGCTGTGCTCTTGAAAAGGAGAGGCATGAAAGCAGTGAAACCATTAACAATTACTTCTACATACCCACTGCAAAGCCAGTATAAATGAAAAGTTAACAGGGAGGCACACATAACTTGATTTAAAATGCAGTTCCAGGAAATAGACTTTTGTAAAAAAATAGCTTTTTAGAAATACTGGAGATAATAGGAACTGTAGGTGGATTCACAATATTATGTTCAATCATATTTCTGAAAAGCTTAAGATGAAATATAAAAAGTTATCTTAAACACCAAAGACATTTCAAAGCAAAAAGAAGTGAAAAGTTAATTTTCAGGGAACTTCTCAAAGTAGATCACTGACAATGAATGAGAGCGTTAACAACTGAAGAATTTTTCTTGATCTGGATTTTTCCATTTTTCATTAGAATTGTTAAAAAGCCATTGATAAAGAAGTTAATTTCTTTAGTGTCATTCCCAACTCCTATATTTCAAAATTGCCTCTCTTGCAGGACACCACTTGGCAATGAAATTGAATATTCAACAGTATGTTGTACATGAGACGACTGGAGTTCACCATTTAGATCTTAATAAACAATGGAAATATCCCATAATTTACATTTCACACCCACCAGTCAGTCACTTCAGGAAAATACCTGACAAGCTTTACTGATTGTATCAATAAAAACAGCCATTCCCAGCTTCCAAAACTGACATCTCAAAGTTTCGTGTAGGAATTAAGGTAGCAAGGTCAGAATTGGAAAACATATTTTACTTATGGAAGTAATATGTTCTGCTCTAAAACACCAAAGTGATTTAAAATTCAGAAGGACCAATACAGTGTTATTTTTCCTGAAACACTTAAAAGCAGCAAGGAAATTGCATAAAGTTTCTCATCTTTTTCTTGAAATGTGAAATCAACTTAATCAGTAAGAGAACTAAAAATTAATTTCATCCCTTGTATTTTTTGCCTACATTGCTCTTCCTCTTAATTTTTCTCTCTTTTCTTTGCATCTCCTGTTTTTTTTATCACCAACTGTTTATTGTCCATACTCTCCACCCATTCCCCATGTTATCTTCCTCACCTTTTCTCAGTTCATCTCTCCCCAGTGTAGATACATCTCTTGTGTGGCACCCAGTGTGGCAACACTATTGCTGATCACAACAGAAATTATATTCTGGCCTAAAGATATGATGCACCTATCTCTTGTGGCAGATAAAGAAAAAATGGAGCGCATATGTCTTAATACAGGCAGTCAACATTTTTTTTAAATCCCATATGGCTCCTTTACAGTAGAAAGGAGAATATTTTCTACATTTTAAGCAATGCAAGTTGAGAATAATTTAATCCTTTTTCGACTCTAACAACTTAGATTTTTAGAAGTCCTAAGTATATTTGTGCATCTTTTGCAGAGGAGGACTGTACTGCAAAGCATTGAGTATTAGACATATTTAAAACTAGAGTTCTTTGAATGAATCTTTTTTATCCAAGATTTTTACTATTTCTTCAGATTTCTCCCTTTGACAGCTACACACTTTGCCTTTATGAAAAACAGTGCCTCAGAAAAAAATTCAGAAGCTCTTTCTCTCAGCCATTGTTTCACTTGTATCTTTATTTCAATTTTATATATTCTTAAAAATGAATATTATTAGAGGCTTTAATATTTTGCTTTCCCTCAGTATGGGACTGATCATGTCCTTGTCCAAAGCAGGGGGGCTGGAATCAGGTGATCTTTAGAAGTCCCTTCCAATGGTTAGGTAAACCAAACAAGGATACTTGATTTAATACGATATGGCAGGACAGATCTAATATTTTTTCAAGTGCAAAACGGATATTTAGTGTGGTAATAGAAATCCTAAATAAGATGCCAAGATAAATAAGATGCTAAGGAGGTATCTTACTGTTTCACTTGTCTAAGTACATTTCAATACCTGATGAACTCCTACTACCTGGTGAATTCCCTTTGCAGCTGTTCTCAAGCTGGACAGCAGAATAACAGATGAGCACACGAAATGCTGAAGTCTCAAAAGCTGTGATTTTCCCATAGGAGTAGTTGAGGTCAAACAAAAACTCTGAGTGTGCATTAATTACTTTGCAATAATGCAAATGAATTCCAGTCAGGAAAAAAAATGTACATTTCAAAAGCAACAAAGAATGCAAAACTAGCAAATATTTCATCAGCCACTGGCAACTCTTTTAATGTAGACCACAATGGAAACTTATGGAACATCTATTGCACTTGACTTTACCTTATAGACTACAAAATTTCCATCAATTTAGACTGCAGATAAATTCTGAGGATGACATTTTTCAAAATGTGATGTGCCATTTTAAGAACCAACCATAAATAACACCTATTTGAATAAAACACTGCAATTACATGAAAATATTCTGCCAGTTTTCCAGTCACTATAATTTTAAATGCAAAGAACAAGTCAGGACTAAAAAACAAACAAAAATAATAAAAAAAAAGCCTTACCCCAATTCATGCTTTTGTTCCTGCTCAGGGAAAAAGAGCTCCGTGAAAGTCAAATCAATCACATATAAATCAGAACAAAATTGAAAGCAAATAATGAAATTTTATGTGGCAGTTAAACACATGTATTGCCTTTGAAATAGTGAAGGGGTTCAGATACAAGGCATGGAAATGGAAGAAGGTCAAACTGTCAATAGGTCCAGCACATATGGGATGCCAACAAAACTGTAAATATTTATGAATTCACAAGAAAATTCATTATTTAGGAGTCAGCAGAAGGACCCAAGTCTATGGACATTCAAGCCCACTGCAGTGAGAGCAGATCAGAGTAAGAGAACAGAATGCAGCACTTCCACCCAGGTGCTGCACCAGCCAGAAATGGTGTTTCCAGTTCAGCCCAGTCCTAAGCCCCAGCTCAGCAAGGCTTCATGGAGAACTCAGGACCAGCATTTTCTTAAGCATGGCTGCACAGTTCCAGTTTGCATCTGGAGAGCTTGAAGGCCAGACAGAGCAACCAGCATCTGCTTCCAAATATCACATACACACACACTTTGGGTAACATAATTCATCATGGTTAGGTCTGCAGTCAGACCAGAATCAGCTGATAGCCAAAGTCTAGCCTTAACTCTAGTCTGGCCTAGGAAAAAATTCCCCTAAAGCCTTAATAATAGTCAGGCCTGTTAATATTGAATGTTTTATATCATAATGATTGCCTTCATGGGAAAACAGCTATTGCAGAACCAGACTAAATTAGATAAAAGACTTAAGTTCAAAAATAGGTTACCTACAAAGTGTTTGCTCTTCCAATTAGCAACCCCCCTCCCACACACACTGATTTCTTAGCACTTTGCTGTAGGCTGGAATGGGACATGCTTGATTCATTATCATGGGACTTAAAAATTAGGTTTCTGTTCGATAACCCTTAAAAGAGTAAGAGAGAAGGAAACAGAGGCTTAACAGACTAACTAAACAGGAATACTCATCCTTTATTCTGGCATAAGAAATCACATCTGCAATTTATCATGAAAAAATCCATTAAGAATACCCCATAGCTACAAAAAAACTCAAGCTGGTGCTAGCTTTTGATTACAGAGGAATAAAGCAGCTGTTCATAGAAGGAAAACAAGAATACTTTGCTACTCTGTTCTTTTTCATTTTGCCAATAATATAGCTGCATTTTCACCTTCAGATTGGCAAATTTCAATACCAACAACTAGGTCAGTAATTACCTTTTCTAATATTTTTTTTTTATTTAACAGAAAAGCCTACTGAGATTGTGCCAATTGTACCCTAAACTTCCCTTTGTCCTTGTTCTAATGTACTTGATCCATTCAAATGTCACATTTTCATCTCCAAAGTACACAGAGAACACTTGCAATTGGGTCTTTGAGCAAAACCAGCCAAGGTGTCTAAACTTGTTTCTTTCTTGTTCTTTCTTCATAAATGATAGGAATTGTCTTAAGAAGAAAAACAAAAGCAGATATCTTATCTTCCCAAACAAGCCACTTGCCTCAACTTAATTATTTTCATTTCTTCTCAATATTGTGCAGTCTGATTTTCCCAAATCCAAGAATTAGCAATGGCTGGAGGTCTGGCAGGAAGCACTCAAGAGGAAAGCACTTCCAGATGTCAGTAAAGACTCTAGTTGGGGTCTCCACAGATATTCTTTTTCCAGAGAACTCAGCTCTGCCGTGAGTGCTGCACTGTTCTCCATATTCACATACCCTCTCAGATCTGCTGTGTGCCACAACCCCTGCTTCTCCCCTTAGTTTCACCCCTTGCTTTCACAAATCTCTACCTTCTTCCATCCACACTGGCTTAGTCAGGATATTTTTGGAGATAGTTACTTCACTGTTACTCAATTCTTTTCAGTGTGCAGACCCCTAAATATTTCCTGACAGAAAGCTGCATCCTAGCAAGTGAAATAAACTGAGAGGAATATGTTTTGTCACATTTTGAAACAGAGCACGAACACCCCTTCTTCTGTGGTCTCTAAACATATGCTGAAATCTCCTAGTTCTGAAGGAATAGGATCAGTAAAAAAGTGCTCCTGGCTTGGTCAGCAGTTTGCTGGGTTACTTTTTTAACCTTTTTCTCCTTTGGATTCTTCCCTACAAAATGCAGAGGCAGTACTGCACTCACAGCTCTCACGGCTATTATAAAAATGAAGTTTAAAATGCTCTGTGCCTTTTAGATTAAAGGTGCTAATGAGATGAGAAGTGCAATCATCATCTCAGGCCCAGCCTGTTGCACTTAAGCTGTTCATCCTTTGCTTTGATTACACAAAGCTTTATCAATGAAGGTTTGGCTGTAGCAGCAGTAAGAGAGCAGTGGCACATGCAGAGAAGCACACTGCACATCAAGGGTCTGATTTTTAAAATGCATGTCTAATTTTCCCAGGCCAAAGCATTCCCATGAGCTATTATTCAGCTGCATGAATGACGCATACAAATGAGACAGGACTGCAAGTCTAACAATTTGAAAATCAGGTGTTATATGCACAACATAGGAAAACCTTCCCATCTTAGACTGTCAAACCACAGCTTTAGTTACTCTCAATACAACAATATGAATGTACCCAGCTGAAAATCTGAAACTGCCTGGAAATTTTTCTCTAATCATCAAATGATCAATGAGAACAGGCTGCTACTCTTGACCTGATTGTTCTCTCTCTGCTTGTCACATTCTTGCCATGACTGAATTCCAGGACACGTTCTCTGGCATGCAGCCCTGTCTTGTCTGCATTTAATTTCAACTCACTCATAGCTGGATTATTTTAGATGATTATCATAGAATGGTTTGGGTTGGAAAGAACCTTAAAGGTCATCTAATTCTACTCCCCCTGCCAGCAGCAGTGACACTTTAAACGATTTATCCCCAAACTCCAGTGCAGATCACTTTGGAGGGCTGTATTATTCAATTTCTTATTTTTTTATAATAACTCTTTGTCATTAAGTGATGTACCCTATGCTGTCCCATGAAAAGATTGTTTTCCCATATCACTCATTCCTTCTTTGTAACTCTGGAAAACTGTAATATTCTACAAAATTTCCCTTACAATGGGGACGTGGGAGAAACACTTCCTATTACCAGGTCTGATCTGACTTTGTGGGACACTTGCAGTCATTTATTTTATATGTACTTCAAATTATTAAAATAAAATAAAAAGAAAACAATGTAATATGCTTAAATATTTTTGCATGTCAAAATCTGTTACTGCTCTTGTAATTTCTATCTGTAAATCTCTAAAAAGACAACCTATTAGATCAAAACTTTTTTTTAAAAAAAACCCTAAACTTTATTTTCCCTACTGCTTTTTTCTAACATAAAATTTATGGCCAGTTACTGATCCAACATCATTATGGCATCTTTTTTTCTCTGAAGATATAAAGGACCAATTGAGATAGTATCCTAAAACAAGACATATAGCTAGCCCAAATGGAACTGGCACATAATTATGATGATTGTATGACCTTCTGTGAATTGCCCTGAAAACCCTCTCTATGATGCTTTTACAAACTGATCTCATGCTTGTCAGTCACAGCCAAACTGTGAGTCTGATCAGTGCAGCCCTGTAGTCAGTGAGAGAAATGAGCTCATACTCTGTGACAGATTAGCAGCAGACTTTCACACAAAAGATTAATGAAAAAAATGTAAAAATAGAATAAGCAGTTGCCAAAACTGCAAAGGAATGAAGAAATGATCTTAAGTGGCCAAACCCAAAGCCTTAGGACAGAAGGCTGAAATATCAGGATCACATGGATTAACATTAAACAATGATTGTCTTCCAATCTTCATATGGTTGTTAATCTACAGACATTAATATCAACCTATACAATTGACAGACATTAATCTACACCAGCCACAGAAAAACCAAACACTCCTGTAACAAAGGTAAAGAGTCACTTCCATGTGCAAGAACTTCCACACTTGCAATTCCAGAACTGCCCTCTAAATGCAGGTATCATACTTCTCACAATCAATATAGAATTGCTTAAGATTATCAATGCTCATCAAAAATCAGCACTTCTGCATTTACTTGATTTAAACAAGTAAATGGCTGTTTATTGCAACATTCAGAATACATATTTGGTGGGGCTTGAGTTTTGTTTTGCTTTTTTAAATATAAAACCTACAAGGCTTCTCCCTAACTGTTCCACTATGCAAAGCCTGCATTTCCCACAGGCAAAGTATTCTTTAGCATTTCATTAGATGGACAACATTGAACTTACTTTAAAATAGGCAAGCAGTGTCATAGCTCATTTGCTTTGATGCAATTGTGAGAAGATAGAGCCTGGATGCCCAACCACAGGGAATATTTGGCATAAAAACACACAGCAGGAACAATGTTTTTTATATAACTAAGCACAATGGTTTGGCAGGAGGGAGTTTTCATGCTGCAGGCAAATGGCAACCTACACCCCTTTTGTTTCTTGCATTGAAGCCTTGGCTGAAATTCAGGAGATGAGGCACTTCGTGAGTTTTGGGAGTTTTCATGGAGACAGTCATGCAATAATTGCTTGCTTTTAACTAGCAAAAACATCTTACATGAGATGGTATTAACTTAAACCAGCCCCAGCAATGCTGAGAATTGTTATTTCAAGTGCCTCAACAAATCTGTAGAGTAGGAAAACCCACACAGACCCAGAAAACAGTGGCAGAGTAACAAAGGAAACATTTGAGTTTGACAGGGTTTTGAGTCACTTCTGTAATAATATGTATAGCATTTTTCCCTCCTGTTCTTCATACCACTCATTGTTCTCATTATCCTATTATGTTACACAGAACTGACCCCATGCAACAAAATCATGTATCTGAAGGGTCCTTGCTCCCTAAAAGTTTCACATGTGCAATAACAGACTGCACACAAGTGATATTCCCCAGTATGAAACATTTCAGCAAACCAGGTTTGATGAGAAACTTTCCTTGACTGCCATCACAGCAGGTTCTCTTGAAGAATCTCAGCTTCTTTCAACCTGCAATAGAACCATGACAGACTTCTGACAGAGCTCCAACAACTTTGTCCTGGAAGTGGATTATTTGGGAAGATGCAGAGTCCACCTTCTGTGGGCAGACACAGACAGAAGATCTTGGCCATTTATCACCACCAAGATCACTATAGCTGCTGAGCTAGAAATTATATAATAATAATAAAATTAATCAAACTGTGTGTTTTCCAGGGTTACAAGTCTTCCTTTCTGGACCATGAGCAGACTCACTTCCTAAAAGATGGCAGGTTTTTTTTTTGTTAGCTTGTAAGGTAATTAAGTGTGGGGAAAACCCTGATTTAAAATCATATCCAATTACACCTGTGTCTTTTCTATATATTAGACACTTGCTGTATATCACATGATAGGAATGCTGGTCTGCAATTACTGCTGTCCTAGAAACATCAAAAAGTATTTTGTTACCTAGAAACACACTAACCAACCTGCAATTTGCTGCATTACTTATCTGAATGCTTATCTTTTTTTTTCATGTTTCATGTTCATTGGGACAATCACATCTCCAAACAGTCCATGAAAATATGCACATATAGAGGGTGATTATATACATAAGTATATATAAAATGAGCATATATAGGATTCAAGTAAACTAATAATACCTTTTTCACTGTGGCATGGTGCAGAAATATTTCACAATAAACTATCATTAAACTCCTTAGTGCAGCTGGCTTTCAGCCTCATGAAACACCTTTGCAGTGCCTCAGACATTTGTTTTTTAAACTGATCAATGTATGGGTTAGCTTCTTGGTTCTGAAATGAGCATAAAGTGTTTGTTCAGAGGGGAAAAAAAATCAGTGAGGAATGTTCAGAGAGGAAGTATTACAAGAGCTTAGTAAACAGATATAAAAGTACAGCTTGAGGTAAGACTTTAGACAGCCACTGCAATAATAATGCTCTAAAAAGAAGCAAAACAAGATTTAGAGATACTGTGAGTATAGATTTTAGAGCCAAGAAAATACAGACAAAAATGGAAGGAAGCCTTATGAAATGCAGAAATGCTGGGAACCCCAGAGGTCACACATTATAAGAGAGCCATGGGAACTGTGTGACTGGCAGGAGGAAATGAGAGTGAGCAGTGATGACAGCTGTGAGGCAGTAATGCCTTTAGCCACAAGGGTAATTCGGGCACATGCAGGGAAGGCATTTTTAATCAATAGTGCTGAGATCCTGGAAACAGCTATCTGATCCTAGGCCAGCAAAAGGGAGACATTAACAAGGTTCTCAAAACAAGCAGGAGGTGAGTTATTCAGTCAAAACCCTAAATACACACTTTCTGAAACATAGGTTCTTTTTACTCCTTGTAACGCCCAAGAATTTTCCTGCCTTACAAAAATTTATGGATGAAACTTTGACAGTTCATACAAAGCATTGGGAAAATTTGTATTGATTAATAGTCAGCAAGAACTGAAGAGTACATGCTTTTGTTCCACATGTATGTGTAAAGACACATCCCTAGCAAGTGTCTGACTTCTGCATCTCCAAATTTCTTCAGTTGTTCTCTGGAAGTCAGTAAATTCATGTTGGGATATTAAAACCACCAAGACTGCAGTCTTCATAATTCTCTTAACAAGATGTTGCTGGTGGATTATTTCTCAGCCCTGTCTTGTTAAGCAAGAATGGAGAGTACTTTATCAAATCCACACTTCTGTATTCATTGTCTTCTCTTGTTCTTTCTAAGCTTGTTTTGTACCTAATCTGCATTTAGATATCCCTGTACACATATGGCTTTTATAAGGCATAGAAATCCGAGACAGCACCAAGATCTTCCTTTAGTAATTGGGGGCAAAAACCCCCCACATCCAAAAGATTTATCAAAAGACAAATAGATAAAGCAAAGTTCTGAAGTGATAGCATCTGTTTTAATAACTCTGTTTTGCTTCAATTTTTTCATTATTGAAAACAGGGGCAGGCTGCAGAGTCAGTGACAAACTCCAGTGGGGAACCAGGAGCATTTGTGTAAAAGAATAAAAGACTCTGCAAATAAGGCAAAACTGAGGGCAACAAAAACCATACCTATCTGGCTTTGAAAAGCTTCCTCTTTTGGTACCCAAAAATAACATTTAAAGTAGCTAACTTTTTATTTCTTTTAACAGCTATTCATTTTTTTTTTCTCTTTCTCCTCATGTTTCTTCCCTTTCAGCAAGTCCATCATGTCAGTATGTGTAAGTGTCCTCAGGAGGCATTTTCAGTGGGAAAGGCCAAGCAATTACGTGTGAAAGAGAAAGGATCTCCGTGTATTACAAGTATAAACAATGCAAAAAAGCACTCCCAAGTGAATGTGCTAAACCAAATAAATTCCTGGGGTTTACCACGTTCACTTACATGCACATTAACTCATCTCTAACATCACTTTGGTTTTTTCAGGAGATTCCTAGAGGCTGACCTACAAGACACAATATGGGAAAAATTAAGCTGTATTGGACCTTTAAGAAATCAAACACCAGTAAGTGATGTAAAGAACGAATCTCTAGATAGCAAGCACTACAGTAAAACTACAATAGAACAATTCAGAATGTAAGAAGTCTTACAGATGGCATGAAGATAATTTTGACATGTAATCCAACATAGCATAAAACTAAATTAGATCTGTGGGACTTGAAAATTATAGTTCCATATGGCTGCCGTTACACTGAACCACAAGAGATTACTATCAAGTTTGTCAAGCTACTTAAAATAAAAATTTATTTTCTAAACAAGTAGGTTATAATAATTCTTCAGAAAAGAGCCTAGTAAAGAAGTTGAAATTGAATGTTTAACATTTGCTGTGTTACTAAGAATATATGATTGACATTTTTATAAGTCAACATCATTAAAAGATTATGTAGAAACTGATAAAAACATTGCAATAATATAAAATGGGTGTTGTGCATCAGCATTGCATAAACAGGGACAAAGGAGCAAGAGATGCTAAAATTAGCCTGCAAAGGCATTCATGTGCTCTGTGTACCAACAAACTGTGGGCACCTGTCCCCTCACAAAAGCATCCTATGCTCAAGCAGGTGATGATTTTTCCACAACAGGAATTACTATCGGATCTATTTGGTAATAAAAACATTTACAATGCTTTTCCTTGATCAGCAAATAGGCCCTAAAAATCCCCAAAGCCACAAAAGGGGAGATGATTTCAGGATGCCTGCGCTGCCCAAGTCTTATGGGAGAGAGGAAGAGACCCAAGCAGAAACTTGTGACAGCACTGACACGTGGAAAAGATTGCAGGCAACTGCTTTTCTCTAGAAGATGCAAGTAGATGACAGGGCTATAAAGTCTGCTGTGAGAACAGCAGATGGAAAACTGTTATATTTTTTAATGTGCATTCTAGAGTATGTGTTAAATGGAAGCAGCAGGTCACCAACAAGATGTGCAAACAAAACCCAGCCAAGTGATTCGGCCTGACCTAGAAAGTGAAAATTCACAGGAAATTTGTCACATTGAGTGCCATGTGCTGAATCAGAAGTAGGATTTCCTGCTTCCTATCTTTCCTTTCTTTCCTCCTCTATATAGACTACATTCTTGCTGGTTTTACTATCTGCATGACCACATATATTCAGCAAATCTTATTCATTTGATTCATCCAGCCTTCTCTAGCAATTAATCAACAGTAACTTTGTTTTTTCTTCTTTTTAAATTTTCTTTTTTACAAGATTGAAACATATTAAAAGATGTTTTACATGCCCAGTCTCACCTAAGCATTTTAAAAATTCAGCTACACAAACTCTGGTAAAGGAGGTGCCCAAAATTAATGATCTTGGCCTCCCATGTTGCCAAACAAAAGTGGCATTTTCCCTCATCTTGCTTTTTTAATAACAGGCTGAAGTAACAGGAATAGCATGATATGGTCTAAAACACACAGTAGCTATCAAATGCCACCTTGATGATTTACTACAGCATTTGCAGACATTTGGGTGTATTTACACCAAGAGTAACTCAAAATTCACCTGAATCAAGCCAACAGCTTTAAAAACACATGGAAGACATGAGTAAGCAATTGTAGAATGCAACTCCACAGCACTGAGGAGCACAATCCTCCAGTCAGACAACCTGAATATGCATTCAGAAGAGCAGTCATAATTATGTTAAAAGAAACAAGGGAGAGTCCTATAAATTATTCACCATCAGCTATTTCCCCAGCCAGCCCTTGTGTTTCACACCTCTTTTCTCTCCCCAGCAGGAGCTGATGTGCAGCTCTGAGACCATCTGCAGAGCCAAAGAGAGGTTTGAAGATTCTTTCAGGTCTAATACGTGGTAAAAGAGGAAAGTTCTCCCACAACACAAACACTATTTTGGCCCTTCATTTGGCTTGCCAGTCTCTGCAGAGTCCTGCAACATTCATGGAAAAATAGGATCATCTAGAGAGGAATCCTGAATCAGGTTCTTAACCACCATTGAGATCCTCTCTGTCTTCTGTGCTGGCTATAAAGCAAGTCTGTGACAGCTACCTTAAAAGCAAACAGCTGGAAAGCAGAAAAACTTTCCAAAATGTCCACCCAAGATACATCAAGAGCAACCACCACTCCAAGTGATAGCATTTAATTATGGACAGAAGAAGATGGTGCATGAAGATCAGCTCAGAGGCTGTGAAAACACAGCAGGGATCCTGAAGAACAAAACAACTGAAGACACACAAATGTGACGATGAATTTGCTCTAACATTACACATCTAGACACATCCTGAACACCTTGTGTTTGGTGTCCCAATAAGCTGGGAAATTAAAAGCAGCATAACACTGCAATAATTAAGTAATGCTTTATAATTTATGTATAGCTATGGAAATGCAACTGTACTAACTGAAATAATATGATTTCTGTTGTTATAATTAATTAATCCACCAATCTATAGCATATTCAGTCCTGATTTCATGGCCTCTGTTAAATGCTCCTCCAGCATGAAAAGATCCCACTGTCATGGTAACTGACCTTCGAAAAAAAAGATCCAAGAAACCAAACCAAAGCAAAACTAATCTAAAATATACCACATATACCACAAAGTGAAATCTTTAGCACTAAAAAGTGCTAAATTGTTGGGACACCTTTTATACATAAGAAAAAGAGGGGGAAAACAGGTAAGGAAGTTCAATTAACTAGAATGTACCCTTTTTGCTACTCAGAGCAGCAAAACACAAAATTCATAGACTGAATAAATACTTCAGAAGTTTCTGATAAGAAATATAACTCATGGAAAAATAAAGTACAAATGCAAGTTCTGAGCTGTATTTTAAATTCTCAAGCTCTTCTCTTAAAAACACGTGGCAAGAATGGAGGTGGTTGGGTAGTGATTGGTCCATTTATGTTTCCTGTAAGATATTCTTTACATTCAAAAGTCTTGCTGCAGGGCAGGGAACCAAACTGACACAGGATGACACCAATTGCCCATGTGACAGAGCAGACGCTCACCAAATTTCAGAGATCATTATGTGCTGGATGCTGATTGCTTGCCTGCTGAGCCTGATGTCACTTAACTGTTGCATTATGTACTCTGATCAGGAAAAGCGTTGGCAATTTGTTGAATTACTTTTTATTGAGAAACTGTCAAGACTGCTGTTCAGACCTATAAATTCTGCTTGCTTCTCAGCTATTATTTCTGTGCCCAACTCAAGAAAAATGACTAACACATAAGGGTCATAAAATGCAATAGGCAAGAATCAGAATTATTTCCTTTTTGTAATTATTTTTAAAAAGCCAAGCCCTGGATGCCAGAGATAATTCTCTCTGCCTTCTCCCTGGTTTGAACTTTTTTTTTTTTTTTTTAATTTCGAAGCAAATGTTCAATTAATGTCTCAGACTAGACAATATCTCCCCTGTTCCTCTACAGGGTCCTTGTCACTTAGACAGCAGCTTATTTTCTTTGGTACGTACTCAGCTTTGAATGCTCAACTTTATATGCTTCAGTCACTCTGCCTCCTCTGTAAAATCCTGTGGGTACAGCAGGGTGAAGATCACTGGGCAAAGAGGTGTAGGACAATATTTGGATGACAGTTCTAATGTTCTCTCACTAACAGTCCTTTGGTGCAGTGCTAAGAGCCTTTCCTGAATAGAACAACATTCAAAGTGCAAAGAAAGTTGCCCTAAGACAGGCTCTAGAGTGGTCATTGAAATATTACATTTAATAGCTGCTGCAATTGGATGTAAACATATCTTTAACATCTCAACCAGTATCAGTGATGATAAACCAGTGAGAGAAACTGGCATGAACACAAGAATATCTTAAAAAAGATAAAGAAACTATCTTATCAGCAAGAAAATCTAGACCATACTTAATTAGCTTCTTGGAAATCTCTAATTCTGTAATGAAAGTTGGAAAAATAGAGTCTTACACAGAGAGCTTAAAGGAAAGATGACATTAATCTGTCCAATTAGTAGCTGAATGACTTCAAATGCTCATTATGACTTGATAGACAAAGTGTCAGCAATATCATGTAGATTCTTTTTGTTTTCCTTTTGGTTCTGTTTGTTCCATTTATATGGAACCTTCACTGCCACTTAGCTATCTAAAGGAGTTCTAGTGGAGTTAAATTCCATGACATAATTCACTTAGAAATCTACTGACAGCAAGCATCTATTCTATTCAAGAAATGAAACTGTTTCACTGAGTCTGATATCAGCAGTGGTCTGGCCAGCAGGACCAGGGCAGTGCCCTTCCCCCAGTGATGGGGAGACCACACCTCAAACACTGGGGTCATTTTTGGCCCCTCTCTGCAAGAGGCATTGGGGGGGCTGGAGCATGTCCAGAGAAGGGCAGCTGGGGAAGGGGCTGGAGCAAAAGTCTGATGAGCAGCTGGGGGAGCTAGGTGTGTTTCGTTGGGAGAAAAGGAGGCTCAGGAGGACTCCTTTGCTCTCTAAAATTCCCTGACAGGAGTTTTTGGTGATGTGGGTGGGGGTTGGCCTCTTCTCCCAGGTAACATGCAACAGGACAAGAGGAAATGGCCTCAAGTTGCACCAGAGGAAGTTTAGATTGGATATTAAGGAAAATGATTCACTTATGAAAAAGAAAATTATTCAATTATTCACTTTTGAAGGGGTTCTCAAGCATTGGAACAGGGAAGTGGTGGAATCACCATCCCCAGAGGTATTGACAGACATAGATGTGGCACTCAGGGCCATGGTTTAGTTGTGGCCCTGGCACTGCTGGGTTAAATGGTTCTGTGATTCTGTATCTCCTCTACACCATCATGAGGCTGCAGTGATCGTACAGACAATGACAGAATATCGAAACATTAGAGAGCAGTAATAATAGAAATGACAAAGTAGTTACTCTGCCTGAGAGGAAGTAATCAGTTTTGAAGCTCTTTCAAATTTGTCTTTATAAATTTATAGAGAATGGATTTTATTATATACAAGTGTTTCAAAAATTACCTAAGATGGAGAGAACATATTACTCTTCAGCGAGATAAATGTTAAATGATAAACTGCTCCAGTGCTGACACAACATAAATATGCAGTATCCATCAATCCATAAATCTGAAAAGAGCTAATGTAAAAGCTGTGGATAACAACTTTAGGAATAGCCAGTTTATGTCTCCAGTGATTAATATTGCCATGTATTACATGAACATAAACACATCTGTCTCCATGGAAACACAAGGCAATGCAAATTTCAAGTCTGCTTGTAGTATACCAACTGATAAATTTCCACTGAAATGAACAGGAATGCTTACATAAAAGATTCAAAAGAATGTTGGTAAAGGTATTTTTTCTATAACTCTGCTCAAATTAATCTTTAGGAAGGGATGACCAAAGCTGATGCTACCAACAATATCAAGATTCTTCACCTTCTCTTCAGCTACCAAATCAGATAATTTTCAATAGTTCATCATGAATATTAATACTCAGTTATGGAACCTTGTTGTCAAGAAAAATAATTTTTCTGAAAATTCCTTGTATTAATTTCCTCCAGCCACCCTTTCTTTCCTCATCTCTGATTCCCCTCATTGCTTGAAGAAGATCCTCCACTGTAACTAAAAAAGAAAATATAGAGGTGGAGAGAAATAAGTAAACCTTTCTTAGTTTTTTCCTCTTCTGATTCTGAGTCACACTGTTCCTATCAGCTACAGCCTTTAAGCAGGCTAAGCATGCCTGTTCAAGTCACAGCTCAGGATGATGGGGTGACAGGTACTGTGAACAAGGGCAGTGGATGTTGTACATCTCCACTTTATCAAGGTCTGACAGACTCCTTATCCCCAATTAGTGCCTTGCCAGCTGGATAGTGGGCAGCAACGTGCATTGGAAATGGTATGGTCTGAGTGTCAGGCACAAAGTCCAGCTGGCAGCCAGTCACAAACGACAACAGATCCCCAGGGATCTGTGGAACATCTTCATTAACAACCTGGATGACTGTACAGAAGGCATTCTCAGCAGGTGTGTGGGTGAGCACAAACAGGAGTCAGTACCCCGGAGTGCAGGGCTGCCTCTGAGGGCAACATGTGGAGGATGGAAAAATGTGGGGACAAGAACCTTCAGGTTCAGCAAAATCAAGCACAACTTTTTTCATAAAACCATGGAATGCTTGGGGTTGAAAAAGACCTTAAAGATCCAGTTTTGTTGTTGGCTGTAGTTCCAACTACCTGCCATGGGCAGGGACACCTTCTGCTATCCCAGGCTGCTCAAATATCACCCAACATGGCCTTGAACACTTCCAAGGATGGGGCATCCACAGCTCCAGTGACAATGTGTTCCAGTCCTCAGTGCCCTCACAGTGCCCACGTGGGATGCAGTAAATCCATGACCAGTACAACTGGGGACCGAGTAGGAAGGGGCTCTGCAGAAGGAAGCTGGGGATCCTGGTGGGTGCAGAGGTGAACACAAGAGAGGAACACAGCCTTGCTGAAGAAAACAAACCTCCTGCAGCCCAGGCTGAGGGCAGCTGGAAGGTCCAGGGAAGGTTTCCCCTCCCTCTCTATTTGGTACTTGTGAGTGAATCTGGAGTTCTGTGTCTGGCTTTGCAGGACCAGACACACCAGAGGATGTTCAGTGGAGGGTCACTGTGATGGTCAGGGACACAAGGACCCGGCAGGAGGATGCAAAGAAGACAGAGACTCTTCTTGGAGGTGCACAGCAACAGTAAGACAAGTGGTGCAAAGTCAGAAGAGTGGAAATTCCTTTTTAAAAGTTTTTTTAAGAAATCACATGGGTCAACTATTAGAACAGTCACACTGAGAGTTTATGGAATCTCCATCCTTGAAGGTGTTCAAAACCAAGCCGAAAAATTTTTCTGAGCAGCATGATCTAACTCAGTCTGGTTTGAGCAAGGGGATAGAACAGATGGGGAGCTCTGGAGGTCTCTTCTAACTTAAAATGTTACACATCCAGACTCCTGCATAAAGATTCTTATCTTGTAATTGATTCTACACACATTGGAACCCTTCACAGAATCCCAGCCCATAAGTATCACTTCTGGCTGCTTTCCTCAAGCACCTTGTCATTTCAGATTGTGCATTTTATCCACTTCTGAGGGAGAACAGTCAATTGGAACACAGACATTAAACTCTCCCAAGGACTCCCAGGTCTCTAACTTCAAACCAGGGTAATTTCCAAATGAAACACAGACCCTACAGCCTGAAATGAATCCTACAGACTATAGAAGGAAATTGAATTTACTATGCCTCTCTAAAGGCTATGGCTTAGTTTTCCCTTCCAGTTTCAAAATCTACCAAAATTAATGTGAAATGGTAAAAGTAATCCTCTGTATAAGTAAGTCATAGCCTGAGTCTAAGGGATGACCTGATGTCAGTGAATATATAAACCACAATGAAGGAATTTTATAGTAACAAAGAGAGTGTGAATATAGCAGAAAGTAAGGGATTGTTGCCAGAGAAACAGAGATAAGCAAGGATGGTGTTGCTATAGCAACTGGGTGACATCAGAGTTTTCCTATTCAGTGCACTGGGTGATAATGAAGTGGTGAAACAGCAGCTTCTCTCTCTGCTGGCTCCCAGGAGGTGGGCAGAGCCCCAAGTTTGATTGTTTCACACTTAAGACATGTCTAATTAGGAGGTTTACAGGTTTTTGACATCACTGTGTTAGATCCTCTAATGTCTAGCTCCTGTGTGGGAGTCCGAGGAGAGGCACATTCATTCCAAAACAAAAGAATAGCCATTTCTTTGTCCCTCAGGAGCTAAAAGAGAATTCTAAAAGAGAATGAGGAGAGTCAAGGAAAAGATGGAAATATGGTCCATAGCACAGCACTGTGCCTCTCAGGCATCATCAGGCCACAGCTGATCAGCCAGCTGCACAACGAAATTTAGTACAGGATAAAATAAATTGCCTTTTAACTCCTGCCAAATCAATGCTTATTTTTAAGCTTGTACATTTTCCAAGGATAATGGTGTCTTCCTGGACCACCTTGCACTGTAATGGAGAATGCTTTAAAGACAGTTATTTTAAACTTTTTCTTTAACCTTGGAAAAACCTCTATGTTGGAGGAGTAAGATATTCTCAGTATTGTAGAGGGAGAGCAAATGGAAAAGTATTTGTGAGAATATAAACAGATGTTAAAAAACCCCCTTCATAAAACCCTCTTCATAAAATGCATAGAAAAACAAACAATATTTTTATTTCAAATAATAAACACATTCCCAAGAAGGGACTTATATCAGTTTTGTCTGTTTCAAGGACTGAAAAAGCTGTGGTTTCATAGCTGTTGCAGAGAAATCCACAATATGACTTGACATTTACTCTGCAAGAGGGACTACTGAATCTGCAATAAAAACCCAAACTTCCCATCCACCTAAGCCTGGGATATAACTCCTCTTTATTAAGTACACAACAATAAGCAAAGTCTGGGCTTCATACATTGATAAGTTGAGAGTTTTGTTGAATGAAATTGTGCAGTTATTTTAAATGGGCTGCTCAGGCACCAGCAGCAAAGTAGCTACAGGATCAGTCCCTCAGTGCAAGCTGCAAAACCTCTCGAGGAGCTGAATAAATACCCAAAGAACTCACAGTGAGTTTCTGTCTGCAATGCTCCCAGTGAGACAGACAGATGGACAGATACACAGGACACACACCCACAAGCTGTCTGGCCTGGGCAGAGCTATGTCACAGCAATGTCCCCATCACGGACATCCAGGTAAGAGAGTCCCAGCATGAAAAATTTATATTATGACAGGATAAAAAACAGGAGAAAATCTAATAGAGGTGAATTAAAGTTCTTGGTAAAGTAAGGAACAATATAAAGTTTTCTTAATAATTCTATTATTTAGATTGTGTTAATACCTGGCATTATCTAAACTTCTGAAATGTTTAATATGCTTGATTTATATAAAGTTGTATAAATGCAGCTCAATTTGCATAATTTCTTGTTATTTGCAACAGACAAGAGGAAAGAAGGAATAATACAGAAAGAAAAGTATCTGACAAGTTTTGACTTCTGATCTTTGATCTCTCAGTTCTGCCTGGTAAGGAAGTAATTATCTGTAGGCAGAACTGAATTTCATTCTTGATCCAAAGGTGACAGTCCTGGTGGATGTGACATGAATATCTAATGAGAAGTCCATGTGTTAAGACTGCCTTGTGACAAGAATATTTTGCCATATCAAGTGAGTAATCAAGGCAGAATTATCTCCTGTATAAAACAACAAGGAAAAAGGGCTTTGCAATATAAAACACCCAAAGCATCATAGCCAAGGCGGTCTCAGTTCAGACAAACTTATCTTAGAATATGAAAAGACAAAGAGCTTAGCAGAGAAATTACTCAACAAATCTCAGTGTGCTAATACAGAGATAGATGTATCCAGCTGCAGTAGGGTACTGAAATCCATTTCTTGAGCAGCATTTTTAGCATTCAGATACCAGTAGGGATGATTGTAGATGGTTCAGTTCCTAAGGGAAAAATCCAGGAAACAGACTCAATGATCCATTTCTGTCTTTATAGGATACTGCAAGCACTTATCTTGTCATAGGTATTTAGCAGTCATTGAAATAATTTTTTTTCTCCTTTTTAAGTGTTCTTTGCTGGTATCAAGGAGTCATTTTGCTGCCAAAGAGCTGGATCCTGCCAGCCCACACTAACAAGGAACAATGCAATGCTGAGGTTTAAAGGCCATGCTGAATCATATACCAATGAATTCTGCAAACTGTGGTCTTCCAGGCAGTGGCAATTTTGGATACAAAAAAAATTACAAAACAAACAATATAAATCAATATTGCAAAGCTTAATCAGGTTACGTTTTAGAAAATGAAATTAACTTTTTAAATGCAATTTTACAACAGGAAACCTTTTCTGGTAAATCTGAGAAGTGCCCTGAATAGAAGCTTGGAGGTACACAAGGGCTGAGTTTAAATTTTCTAGATCACTGTCAACCTTTCAAGTAATGCAGCCAATTCTGGATAGCAATTCCTTTCTCCCACTGTACCTTGTTTATAAATTAACATCTGATAAGCAACACATCTAAACAGATTGCCTTTGCATGAAACACAACTGAAATGGAAATAGTTTTGTCTTGGGAAATGAAGTGAGGACTTAGATACAACAGCTTTCAGTGCTCTTCCTCCCCGTGCCTCCAGAGACAGTGGAAATCTCACTGGAATTCTGTCACCACTGTTACACAGAATATCCCAGCCAGCAAAATAAAGTCACTGATTTAAGGATCTAAAAGGTACATAGAATGTCTAACTATTTCAATGAGAAGTGCTGCTGGGGAGGATTTGCACATATCCCTCGTGCATTTGGGACCAAGTGTTTTATCAGTTTGTGAAAGGGGAGGATGAGCATGAGGAAGGGTTTTCCCCAGGACTGAGCAGTGAAGAGAAATGGTACAATCAGAGGAAGATCACATAAACTGACTTGTCTAGACAGACATCTCTCCTGAAGATGATGTTTGCACACAGTTCTGGATATATCCACTACTACACAAGTTGCTCTGCAAAGTAGCTATTAAGATCAAAAACTGGTGGAATTTATGTGGAATCTTTCAGTTATATCAACAGGCCCCACAGCTTCTTTATTTTGTCAAACAGGTGACACATTGAGCAATTTAGAAAAGATGAAGCCTGGCATTTCCCACCTGCAAACCATCTGTATCTAATTATCACAACACTAATTAGAATTATTATCAAGAGAGATTGAAGCAACAAAACCTGACTCTTACAGTACACTTTACACTTCTGGAAAGACAAGGCAAGGTACAATGCAGCTTAAAGGAATTTGTTCCAGTTACCTCTTACATCTGACATCAGCTGCACAAGTGGCATCTGTCTGGTGCCATGGCATCTTGAATTTTTCATTGAAATTATACTACAAAGGCTGAGAGAAAAAAAAAAAGAGTTTAAAATAATAAGTACCTAGTGAAAAACATTGTAATTTCTGATAGTCATATGCACCAAAATGAAAATGTTCATTTTCTACATGAAAAGTGTAGAACAAGATATGTCTTTGGGAGTTGTTCAGTGAGAGACATTATATACATCATAAGGTTCATTCTGTGCACATTATAACATTGCTTTTTTGACTGAGGAAACACTGTAAAATCGAAGAAGATGTTTCATTTATAAAGTACAGGTTGATCATTTCTTAAAATTGTTCAGGTTCGTACAAGCACATTTAAATAGATCCCATAAGGAGACATAAATGCTTTCTCAACAGACTCATTAATAGTGTTCTGGGATATTTGATCATGTTTCTTTCTGTATAGGTATGGAAAAGTATTCCACTGGTTATCTCTGAAAAAACCATTGTATAACATTTCTCTCACACTCAACACACATATATGCAATATATCCTTTCTAATAAAAGGAAGCTTTGTTTTCTGATGATATGCTAATTTCATTTTTATTAGCTTCCCTGGAACTAGTAAGTACTTAGGGGTTCATCTTTATTCACATTTTTCCAATAAGATGCCTGTACTTTTCAGAACAAAAAATTTGATGCAGCTGGAATGAATCAAGGTATTTTTAATAATGTGATTCATGCTGACTTATGCAGAGGCTTTCTAGAGAGCAATGCTGCAAGCACGACTTCTTAATAAACATCAGATCAATAGACAATGCATGGCAACATTAAGCAATTATTCACTAGTAGAGCAGATTAGAAAAATTTAATTGGCCCTTTAATTTCCTAGCTTCAAATTTCTTCTTTACTTCTGTATATTTTATTTTCTTTTTAAAAAAATGATAATATACACTTCCACTGTACTTTTTCTAAAGGAAATAATGTTTTTAGGATATTTGACTCTTTTTTTTCTGTAAGCTTTTATTATTTGGCATCACAAATTTCACATTTGGAATCACAAAGTTCTATCTTGCAGATAAAGCAGTGGACAGGGACTCTTTAAAATCCCAATTACCATTTCAAAGCTTTGTCTTCACTCGTGTATGCACAGCCAGCAGTGCCTGTGTCCCAATCCCAGGCCTGTGAGACTTTAAAAATTATGTTTGAGAGCAGTTCAGTGGAGGTGCCTCTCTAAGCACACTTCCCAGAGGACATCCCCAGCAGTCACAGCTGCTCCCTCTTGGACCACGGGACAGGCAGCGTTCAGCTGAAAGCTGACACACACAGCTATGTCTGAGACACTGGAAAGCAAATAAAAGCCAAGGAAATTCTGTTCCAGTGCCACATCCTCCTCACTCATGCTCTGTTTTGTGTTGAAGGCCTGAGAACGTCTGTGGTCCCACGGGCAGGCTTTTGTTTGGATCACCAAAATCCTGCAGTGAGGCTTCTGGAACTTGGTAATGCCATGTGAGGTGGTGAGAAGCAGGACTATAACTAGCCTTGCTCTTTTATGGAATATTTTTCCCTGTTGAGTGATTCTTTCTGACTTGGACAGTAAGTGACCACCGCAGTCTGTGGCAATAATCATTAGAGTTACCTTTGAAGCACCATTTTCTAGCTTTGTAAATTACAAGTATAATTCTTACACCAAACCTCAATTTTAAGAGTTATAACTGAATAGAGGTAAGTAAACTTATTAATTTTTCAGGTTATCAATATATTAATCAGTTCAAGCAGCATATGGAATCACTGAATAAGCAATTATGGTGTGTGACCATCACATGAACAGCCAGTTTTGTTTCCCAGATCAATGACAAAAATTAACCTTACAAATATGAATATCATTGTTTTTCTCCTTTCCTTGTTCCTTCCCCTCTTCCTTCTCAACATGAGCAGTGAAGACACACAGACCATTTCTGAGTACTCAGGGAAAGCAACCAAACTGGTTTCCCATCCCTTCATCCTCCATTCAAAACTGCTCAATCTGCAACAAAAAGTCTAATATAAACCATTCCAATCTAAAGAGTTCTTCTACAAGAAAACAAAATTACTTCTCAGATGCTAAAAAAACCCTTTTCTCTGCATGAAATTTCTTCTTTCCACTAAGAGGGAGAGGAAAAAATAAATCATCATTTGATTCTTCTCTTTCCCACAGCGGAAGCAAAGCACACTCAGTGAAGGTCGTTTTTCACTTTCTCCTTTGATTTACCACACAATTAATCAAAATGTGAGGTCTGATTTTAGTTCTGGGTTTCTTATGGCCGTATTACTAAAACATTTAATAGACTTACTCTATGAATTTTTTACAGTTCTTGAATTCCATTTGCAGGGCCACATAATGTGCTTAATAAAGCACCAGACAAGCCTCTGACCCCAGTACAAATTCACCCTAGTGGACAGAAAAACTGGGGAAAGACAACAAGCAAATTTTCATTTCATTATGGAAAAATAAAAAATCTGTTCTTCTGTTATAAATACTTAATACCTCCCCATTTCTTTTCAAGTTTAAATTCTTCATTCTTCAACATCTTTAAACAGAAAACTTTTGTCAAGTTTGTCAAGTACAGCTTTTTTTCTTTCCAAGAAAGGGGTTTTTGAACTAGATTCCAATAAATTCAATGCTTACAAATTAAACTTGCAGCATAAACATTGTTGAACCTCTCACTAAGGTGGAAAGTTACAGATGTTGCAGCAGTTAAATCTTTCCTTTGGAACCAGCAGCGCACAGCAGAGGGAGCCTGAGGAGGGAGGGAAGCTGCTGTAGGAGAGTGTGAATGAATCTGAGCCCCAGATCTCTCAGTGCACCCTGCACTTCTTCGGGGACAATAACAAAGCAAAGTGTTCTGTAAGCACTGACAGGCATAGGCAGATCTTGGCCATTTCTCAGTGCACCCTTCAGTAAGGCTCTTCCCTCCATCTGTAGTACAAAACCCATCTCTAAACCATAGTTCTCCCACTTTTTAAACTTGATTCCTTTACAAACACTAAATCTGTTACTACTGTGCATCTTGCTGCTCTCATGATCTTTTATTTCCTTCCTCGTGCAGCTTTTGACGTGTCCCTACCAAAGCAATTTGTTGCACCTCTGCTCTGTGCTATTCAGTGGTGTTTAACAGGGAGCCCACATGAGAACCTTGCTCATCCCTACATCCCCTGAGTGCCACACAGCCTGGGGAACAGCAAGGGCTTTTGAGGCTGCTTTGGGTAAACTGAGGAAAACCAGTTTGAAGCCTTTTTAGTACTGGCCAAGTCCTACAGAAATTGCTGCTATGTCTCAGTATATTATCAGACCCCACTTTGCAGATACATTTGTAGAAATATGGTGTTTTCTCCCAGTTGACAGGTGCCACTGAATCACAAATTCAGCAGCAAAACACTTCATGTAATTAGGACAACCTCACTCCAGTGTGATTAAATAATTATCAAAGTAACCTGGTAGAAAGAGCACAATTCTGAACCTTGTGAAAGCACCTCTAAATAACCTTGGATAAATTATTATCTCCTTTGGTCTCAATAAAATAGAGATAATGGTATTTCCTTGCACATAGGGGTACTGTTCACCTGAATGGAGGCCCTTAGGGAACAAGTGTAGGCCATAGGATTGCCATTCTAGAACACAAATGTTGCACAAGTTCCCCTGAAAAGTCACATTGCTGAAAGCTGTAAAGCATTGTTACTGACAAGGAGTTAAATACTTTGCACATAGTCTAATGCAGATGATTATTAGCAGTTTTCAATGTCTTCAAATCACTGACAGGAATAGAAACGTTCGTTGTAAAGATGAATTAACACAAATAAAAAGGACAAAGAACTAAAATTATGGTAAGAGTTATTTTTCATTAGCAAAGGGGAGCACTCCATTGAATACAATGTCTTTGTTCCCTTGTGAATGTTTTTGTGAGCCTCTTAAATTATAAGGCTAAATATATGGTGTTTAGGATTCTTTATGGAAAGTTAGATGTAGTTAAGCACAAAAGTCATTCAGAACCCCTTTTAGACAGTACAATATGGTTCTTGGTCGATATTTTGTGTAATACACCTTTTGACTACTGGATTGCATTACTCACATTCACAATAAATTAAAAATAAAAAGGGAAAAAACACTGGAGCTAGATTTATCAAGTACAGCAAGAAACTAAGGCCAGTAACTACAAAACCAGTCTGTGAAAAGCAGCAGGTTTTATTGACTAAAGGCCTTTTTTACTTTTAAACACCAGAAACTGTACATGTAATTATAAAATCTTTTCTTACAACAACACCCAATATAATACCACTTAGATAGGAAGGAAGGTATTTGTGATGCTGGCCTCCAGTATTGTTCAGAGATCTTTCTCAATGCTGACAACTTAACAATCCCCAATAGGTAGGAAAAAACCCTCAGAAAAGCTCTGAGCTCTCGGGTGCTTAACACTTCACAGATGCAGCCATAGCTGAAATAAAACTGCCTTTTACTGCAAAGCAGCAGAAGAAAACATCTGTTTCTAGACTTCATCTTAAATCTTGTTATATTAAAGAAAAAAAATGGAGGGGAGGACGGGAAAGACCACTATAGTAGTTATGGAACACAGTCATATCCATAAAATGTTAAGATACATTCAGATTCACAGAATTACCAGGAGTATTTTTTTTTTATAACTAGTATGAAACTGATGCAAAAAAAAAAAAATCTAAATCTGCTGGAACAGAACAGAGTATAGAGCACTTACATAAAGGTTAAGAGGTACTGTAAAAGGCTTAGGACTAAATGAATTATCTGCATGGCTAAATACCAGCCAAATTTTACAATATTTCCCAGTTCTTCCAGGCATATTTTCAAAAATCCCAAATTCTACATCTACATCTGTATGCAGTCCTGGGGTACAATTCCATAGTGACACATCTCTCTTTTAATGACAAGGCTTTGATTGAGACCTCTTATGGCAAGGATCATTTCCTTCAAGTTTAGATGATATTCAAATCAAATCATGTTTTGAAGGAGGAGCAAGGAAAACAGAAGAAATAAATTCTTTTTTGTAGAAACAGATGGAGAAAATGTAGAACATTGTTATATTTCATGAAACTGCTGTCTGTGTAAGAAATGAAGCACAATTTATTATGTATTCATTTTGCCCATCTGCTAAGTGTATCATTAAGACAATGAATTCAGTTCATTTCCTTCACTCCCCAGCTAAGCAGTGCAATTAGAGTTTTAGAACACAGCTACTGATAAAAGGAACTTTTTTCTATTATTGTCTTTATTCCAAGTATTCTGTCACTGAATAGCTTGAAAGGCTTTCTTTCCCTCTCTTATTTTCTCTTCCAGTCTTACCAACTTCTCTTCCATATTTTCCCTCAGATTCTGAGTTGTAGGGTTCAATACCGTTTGGGGAATTTTTTTTCCAACTGCATTTCTAACCACTTTAGAATGTCTAATGGGATGGAAAACAAAAACATTATCACTCTTAACACCACAAAAAAGCCTGTTTTGAGTTGCTGAAGTTTTTTCCTTTTTTTTAAGAAACAGTGTAATTTTCTGTAAAATATTACACTTTAGAGATGATAATGACAATGGTGGAATATGATAACTCAGACAGACAGGCCTCTTTATTGGTATTACTCTATCACTGTCATGGAGGTGAGAGAATGTAGGTAAGAAACAATAATAAATTATAAATGTCTCCTCCTCAACATGGATTCTCAAAGGCTCAGGCATCACAATATGGCAAGAGGCAGGATCTTACCTGCTCCAGCACGGGCAGTAGAAGCAGCTGGAATAGAGGATGGAATGGGAACACCACCCACGAGGCTTGACAGAGCACCACAAGAGTTACACAGACACTGTGCCACTGGCAGTGATGAACATCAAGCCAAAACAGAGTCAAGCTGGGCCCATCCACAATTTTCTTCCAACCTTTTTACTGTTTTAACATAAAATAGTAGGAATATTTAGGTACATGCAGGTGAGGCATTAAAAACCCCAAGAACACTTCAAAGCTACTAAGGTAAGACCTTTGGTACCACAATTTCTGCTATTGAAAGTCTTGGGCCTTGCTCACATTGTAATGTCTCATCTTGATCTGTATGAGGATCACAGACACAAGAGGGCTGTAATTAGCAGCATCATCACAACCTCATTTTTGGTAGTGGAGAAAGCAGCTTTTGTCAGCACAGTTACATTGGACACAGATTATCCCTCAGATGCCATAGTCATGTTTGTAGGAGTGTGGTTTAGACACCAAGCCAGACCATCCAGCTTCTCAGCAATCCTGTTTTGGCAGTCACTCTGAGAGTTAAAGCTTCATCTTTGACAATTCTGGCTTTGCCTTTACTGCCAGGCATTAAATATGTTATTTCATTAACTCCTCCAACAATATAAAGGCTTTAAATGTAAAAGTACTTGCAACAAAGTGATCAGGTGGTCTACTTCCACAAAAGAACCAAACAAACAACAAAACAAATAAATAAAAAAAATCAAACCATCAAAAAATATGCAAAACAAAAACAACTTTAAAAAAACCAATACAAGCCATACATACTAACATACAAAAAGCACATCGTTGTCTCAGGATAATGTGCTCCATATGGCTAAAACATTAAGGATGCCAATCTTTGTATATCAAGAAAATTGTTCAACAGGATTCAAATATACTGCTACAGACAAATGATTCACATTAAATCATTTTCAGCAGAAGTTCCTACTAATATATGCCAGCCACAAAGTTTTCTAATTGTAATCAATGTGCACTACATCAATTCAGCTCAGATGCATTCTTTGTTCAGCTTTCTAGCTGTTCTGACAAAATCCCTCCAAAAAAGGACTTGAATAAGACAATTACAAATTGTGCTAAATGTCCTTTTCCTCAGCACTTACATCTCTAATCAATAGTTATCATTACAGATGTAAGCATAGCAGTGATCTCTTTAAACAAAAACAATATTCACAAAAGCAAGAAAATTCCTAATTAAGGTTGATACTTCTAATTAATTCTGTCCACCCTAGATGCCGTTGCTTTCAGAGCCCATCAGGTCTGAAGCCTGAAGCTGCATCACAGGATTCAGCAGGAACTGAGAATGATCTGTTTTGGAATCCTCTCACTTTGAAATGGACTTGAAATTATTTCAATCAGTAGTGGCTCTTGTGACACTTAAGATTTGCTTCTTAATGAATTGTTTTTTCTTTCACAGTATCCAAAATGGCCTTCTGCACTAACAACAGAATTAAATTCTGATTTCATGCAGATGTTTGCTGTGACTCCATTACCACTGCTGCATTTCCATGCATGTACTCCTCCTTACCTGCTACCCCACTCACTGCTGAGGGCTGAATGGTATCCTTGGAATTCAGCAAAGCAGACATTGCTACTCTGAGTGAAACAATTTTTAGAAATCTGATAACAATAACAGGGTTGCTTCTTTTTTTCCAGGAAGAGCTGACATTTTTCAGGCAGCTTGATTACACCTAGATTTTTCCGAATATATCTAAAGCCACTGAAGACTGAAGCAAGCAATAAGTTTCAGTCAAGATGAAGTATTCCATTGTATTTATCTATTTGTGACATTGTAATTAGTAAATTAGACACTTTTTTTCAGAAGACAAATGAAAAACTTGAGGGGAAAAAATCAGGAGATTCTATGTAATACCCATTAAATGTCTAGGCAGAAAAAGTATTTCGATGCAAAAAAAAAAAAAAAAGACAAACTCCTCATGGTTTCCCTCATTTGTTTGCATTGTTCCACCATATTGATTAAAGGAAGTTAAGAAAAATAGATCAGGATTGAAGTTATTTGAGAGCACTCCTTGCATCAAAGTGAGGGAAATAAAGCAGGGAAAAGCTGAGTGAGGTTAGAAACTGCAGGGTCAAGCCTTGGGTTTACAGTTCTAAATGTCTGGTTTAGCTGTTGAATGCCTGAAGCTAAAAAGAAATGGTAGGAAAGAATATGCTTATGTAAAGAGAAAAATCAATATAAATATCTCTTGCATTTGTCAAAAGGCAGGGAAAATACCCAATTGAATAGTGAGGTCATCTTGTTTACATCAAAGTGCTGCATGGCTTTACTGTTTAAACTGGTAAATCTGAAACTGGCACAAGTTATGATAAATCCAAAAAGCAAGACTATTACTTCAAAGAGGTAAAGTACCAAAGCATTCATTCACTTAATAGAATTTCTACACAAAAAATTCATAAGCCAGCATCTTTCAATTTTGCTGAACTGTAGCACAGAGTGTAAAACAATGGAATCCCACAGTCCCATTACCTAAAGGCAGCTCATCCCTCAGAAAGAAAATTATTTATCAGTGGGGTAATTGTTTGATCAATTCCCATGGCAAAACAGGATACCCAGATCTAATTTTTATTATGCAAAATTAATTCTCCTCTAGAAATCTTGCTACAAAAAAAAAGGTTTTCTTGAGCCAAAACAGTCACATCTTAACATAAATTGGGATTACAGTCTAAAACTTTTTCTTTAGTGGAGGCCAAACAGGATTTCCCAATAATGTAAAACTATTTCTGATAAATTAATAAAGAGTGATTGTGGCTTTATTGACTCTTGAGCTTTTGCACTATGTTCATGCCCAGTGGCTGTGTGTTTTGTTTCACAGCTGTCAGACATTCTCAGCACCACTTGACCAATATCATCCACTCGTGGGGTGCAGTATGTTCATCCCATGACTGGCAAAGTGGGATTTGTGCATATGAAACCTCAGCATGAGGAAAAAGGTCTCACTGAAACAAGAGTATCAGGCTGCTAGTGTAACTTAAACAGACAACTCATCCAGGACTAATTCCTCATTTCCTAAAAGACAACTATGCAGTGTTAAAAGTGACAAAGTGTTACAGCCTGAGGCCCCAGGTGTGTGGGTACTTGATCCTCAGCTTCCCCAGGGATGGGACAGCTGGGGACAGGGTGGAGTGGCTACACCAGCACACCCTTCAACTCATTCTTGAAAAACAATGTGAATTCTGCTGCAGTGAGAGCTCATTAAAACAGGTCACCTATCCAAGGAGAAGCACTAAGTGTCAGCAGCCTGGAACAGAACTAAAGCAGAACTGCCCTAGCATGGCTACAATTTTGTGAAAATATTTAGTGCATACACTTTTCTCAAACTGTTCTATTGCTTTATAAATTAAAACAGATTCATGAAAGGTTCTGCTAGAATACTGATGAGTACAAAATGAATATTACTTTCTGGCTCATTTCTTGATATTAAAATATTCCCTACAAAGCAAAATACATTTTTAAATGACCCCTGAAAGAATAAGCTATTTTCCAGGTATCAGTAAACAAATGTGGTTGTGCCATTTCAAACTGCTGATTTCTGAGGCAGATCTCCAGCACCTTTATCACTACAGACCTGGCTGCAGTTTCCTTCTAATGCCTTCAGATAGAATCTTTTTTTAGTTGGAAATCAATAAATCAGTCAATCTTTGACATGACAAATGGTTTACTTGTATTGTTTCTGTGCTGGTGGAAGTAACCCATTAAAATAATAATTTTTTTTTAATATGTGAGGTAACTTTACAGCTTTGGTTACCAGTAAATAAGACCACAGCTGAGAATCACATTCTTCCCCTTTTTCTTTCCACTGGCAACAGCTTTCCCTTATTAATTTTATCCACTAATGTTTCCTGAGTCACTTTATTTTGCTGACAAGGATGGTCCCTCCCCTAATGAAAAGATGTGCAATCTATTGCTCACTAGAGCCATTTTATTTCTGACAATGACAAAATACCTATTTTATGTCATGTTCTAATGCATGGCTAACAAGAATACAACACAGGAGCTGTACATCTGTATTCTTAAAGCTTCAAATTAGCACAATTTTTAATATAATCCTATTAGCATAATTTCTCTGCTGTTGAATGATAACACACTCAAGTTAATTTTAATGGCTGAAATTATAGACTTTTATAGATCATTAAGACTATTAAAAAGACCAAGCTAGCCCATTCTTGATCCAAAATTACATATCAGAGTCACCCTTACTATGGTTTGAATGCAGACCCAAATAATCTGATGTAATTTTATCTAATTGTTTCCAATTTGCTCTGTTCTAGTCCTTTGCAGTTTTGTAATCTCCACATTAATATACCTGTTGCAACCACGAATATTTACACGTGGCAGCTGATAATAAAGAACTGTATAAACATTTTTGGTTCAGTAAAATCTGTTGAAGGCATTCACAAAAAACTTTGGCAATTACAGTCTGATCATACAGTTTGAAGGTGTAATTTTGAAAAAACAGTTACGCTGATGAACATCACTGAAACTGATATTTAAGTTAAATAACTCAAATACTCTTGGTTATATGTTTATATCCTTTAAATGAAACATGTTAGGTGCTTTTCTTTGCTGGAGTGTACAAAGTAAAAAGCACAAACATTAATTTTTTTGAGTAATTGCAGAATTTTAAGGCATCTATCTTAAAGCATCAGTTCTCCTACATTTTGTTCTACTTGTTTTTCTCTACAGAAAGCATACACACATATGTATTTTATTTTTTTAAATTTGTAGTTTCCCAAATCCTGAGAAAGACTCTGTGGGGCCTTAGAGCTCTGTGGTGTCTTGTTCCTCCTCCTCCTCCCTGAGCAAGGGCACTGTGGAAAACGAAGTTCACCTTTTTGGTAGGATTTAAAAGGATTAATAAAAGATAATAAGGACAAGACAATAAAGCAAAATACACGGCTGGGGCGTCTCTGGCCAACAGCACACGTGTCCCAGAGAACCTCCCTCCTTAAACATGCAGATTTGAACTTGTCTAAGAACTCATTTCCGTGTTTCTAGGAGCTGTTTTGCATGGCCACTCCTTGGTCCCGCCTTTTTAGAGCATGCATGTTTCTTGGCTGTGGTTTTAATTAATTCTTATCAGCCTTAATTTGGGCCTTGGTCTATAATTTCTGCAGATGGTCAGTGTTGGTAGCTGGGATATCAGCAGCAGATTCTTCATATCCACAGCAGGGTCTGCACTGGGTGTGATCCTGAGCAGGCAGTGTTCACTCGCTACAAAGACACTTTATGAACTTCCTTTCCTCCTAAAGAAAACTCTATCTTTAAAACCATTTCCACCCCACACATCTAATATCCACCCTATACGGGTGCGAAAAGAAAAACAAAAACCACCCAATACTATAATACATATTTATAACAACCTTACGTGTACAACCTTCATCTGAATATTTGCGAAAAGCCGACTTTATAATCTGCGTTTATAAGAGGCACCATGACTGCTGGGAGCCCCTCCTCACCTGCTGGCACCGCCTCCATCCCGCCGATCCCTCTGCTCCAGGTGCTCCTCACCTGAGGAATGGAATCCCTCCTCACACCCTCAGCGCTTCCTCACCCTTTCGAGGCCGGGCGTTTGGAAGGAGGAGAAGGAGAAGGAGAAGGCTGAAGGGCAGCCCTCAGGGCAGGCCTGCTCCGCTCCCTCACCACAGAGCCCCAGGTACGGACTGGTTCTCTGGAGTTTTTCCCAAAGCACGGCCTGAGAAGGGGCCACAGCCGCAGAGAAAAGAGTGAATACACGGAGGGCAGCCCGCACGGAGCTTCCCCGCTCCTCCGGCACCATCGCGGCCCTCAGGCGGGGGGAGCCTCGCCGGGCCCCTCAGCTCATCCCGGGCACGGGGGGATGGCTCTTCCCTGCCCTCACTGTCCGAGGCTTTCCCGGACAGCTGCCCCAGAGCGCTTTCCGCCTTCCCGGGACTTCCCTCGGGCTCCCCGACACGGAGCCCCGGCGGCCTCTGAGCCCTTCCCGGGGCAGGCAGCGCCCGGTGGCCGCCCCTTCCTCTCAGAGCCCCGTTTTACCATTTAATCTCTTGCGAAACCCTGCAGGGGGTCCGGGGGGACTCTGCCTCTCCCGGGTGCTGTCAGTCCTGTGTTTGACAAGGTTTGCTTTGGGCAGGTGTGCAGCTCCCTCTCCTCCATCCCTCAGGGTTCCTGCTCGTCCCCCTGGAGCTTTCCCCGTCACTCTGCAAAGGGCAGCATCGAGGAAATGTCCTAGGTACAGTTCTTGTATTTTTCTTACTGTATGTGTACATGGTGTTTTACTGTCCTGGCAAGCTAGCTGGTTTTTTAGATGTATAAATTTGTAAATCTCAGTAGATAATTTGTATAAGATGATGTATAGAAAGCCCTAGGTGTTGGTGGCAGCACTTTAGGTGCAGTAGAATGAAAATTATTGCAGCTGGTAGAAGGGAATAAAGACCTGTGGGGTTGGTTGGTTGGGATTTTTTTTCTCTACTGCCACATTTAGTTTGGTTAATGGTTCTGCCAACAAAAATCTCAATAGTTAAAGATCTTGGCTTTTTCTTATTTTTTTATGTTGTGCAAGATTTCTGCCCTGACAAAATCATAAATGCATAGAATGGACGTTGCTTCAACCACTCTAATTTAGCAGAAATAAATGGGGGGTATGGAAATGCTATAAGTAAGCAGATATCTTGATTAATTGTTAAAAAGATACAAACCTTGAAAAAGAACATTCTTCAAAGTAAATAAATTTTCGTTCTTTGGTATTAGTAATTTATTTCTTCATCTGGCCTACTTTCAGACAAAAAAACCCTGAGTGTCTTCTCTCTTCCATTGGCAGGTGCTTACCTTGTCTTTGCAATTTGATTTATTCTTGCTAGGTTGCTATTCTGGACTCCTTATCTTCTGTACTTCTGGGTTTTGGGGGGTTTTAGGGTTTGTGGGGGTCTTTTTGGTTGGTTTTTTTTTTGGTAAAATCTTGTATTTCAAAAATCATAAAATATTTTATTCTGACAATTATTAAATTAGTACTTTTGCCCAGACAGGAATTGAATGAGATCAAAAGAGTGAGTTGTGATCTGGTTTTTGCTTAGGTGAGCAGTTGTAGTAGTGGAGAATGCTACTGGCTCTCAAAGCTGGAAAATCGAGGCATTAATGTTCTGGATTTGCTAAACTTAAAATAACTAATCCATGTGACAAACCCTCATTAAATTTTTCTTTGGTGATTCAAGTCATTCAAATAAAAAGTATACCTGCTGTGCTTTAGATTACAGCAGAACTCTTCACTTTGAAAAGTTTTGAGTTCAAGACCTACTATTCAAAGACTGTGATCCATGTCTCAAAATAATGAAACCAACCTGTTCCAGACAATTCCATTTAAATAATTAGTAATTCAAAGTTGTAGAAGTTATTTTTGTCTATAAATTTCACACAATTATAGCATCAAGAATTTGTGAATAGTTAAAAAGAACTTATTTGAGTGTTATTATAGTATTTAATATTTTAGTATTGTTTGACAGTGCTCACCAAATAGCCTGGAAGAACCTCTTTGTATGAAACTCTGACAAGGTGCTCTGAAGAGACTGAGTAAAATGTTTAGGCTTTCCTAACTGTCAGATTTGGTATTTGGTATTTGAATGTACAAATGAGTAATACAGCTGTTGGAACTGAAATTTGTAAAGAAAGAAATGAGCATTCTCTGTAACACACAAACAAGGAATGAGGTAAGGGTACCAATGCAAAGCACTTGTGCTCAGTGAGCCCACCTGTGAGCAAACTGAAGTGTGAGGGGGTTTTGCTTCATGGAAAGAGTTGATTTTTAATCTTAAGCAATGTTCATGGAGTAACTGGCTTTAGGAATTAATCATGGAAGTTAAATATGACCTGAAAAGAAAATAGTGACATTTTGTCCAGAATGTGAACTTTGTCCTGAATAAATGGCTGTTGCCCTTGCTGACACCTTGAAGAATTTTTCTTCATAAGGATATTACATTCCCCTACCCTTCTTTCACATCTTGTTAGTCAAGGTGTTTATCTATATTAGAGTGGCTGACATTATAAGTTGTGTAGCTAGCACAAATAATGAGTAACACAGATAGAAAGAAGAAAATGAAGCTCTAAACAAGGCAGTAATGGCTGCAGAGCCATTATGCAGAGCACAGCAAGTTAATACAATTTTTAAAATTACTGTAATTTTCTTTCAAATCCATCCACAGCACTCATTCCATATTGTTCTTTCTCCAAGACAGAATACTTCTCTCATTTCTCTTAATTCATTGTTCTTATCTATATTTCTGTGATGAGCACGTTTTTACAGCTGTCTTTGAGGCATAAAGAATAGATGCAGGTAGAAAGTGAACTTTACAGGATGAAAGCACTGATGTTTAAGAGCAGATATGAAGTTGGATGTACAACTCAAAGCTCTGCTTCTGTGCCTGTGTAGGGCTGTGCTTGGCATTAAGGACCAATTGCTGCTTATCTCACTCCTAAGCCTGATAAATACCCCTAAAGAAGGCATTTCTATTCCCAAATCCAACATACAAGATCAGTAAGTGTTGAAAAGCACATTGAAGTTGTGCCAGCAGGAGTGGTTGGTGCACAAAACCCACTTATTCAAAGAACAAGGTGACTTATATTAAATTTGTGTGGAGGGAAAAGAGCTCAAGACCTCCACTATCAGATGAATTTTTAAGTTTGGTGACTCAGATTGCTCTAAGGAAGTCCTAGTTTCAAATTTAAGACAAACAAACAAATCCAAAAACAACCAACCAATGAAATGAAAACAAAAAAGTCAAACCCCAAGAGCCACAAAAGCACCAAGTATTTAATTCTTAAGGGAATGTTTGGCTTACGTAAGATTGCACCAAGTGCAGAGAGGGGAAAGAAATAAAATAGACCTGCTACTGGTTTCCATGCCCTGACTGGTAGAGGTGGAGATGCTATTCTAAGACACTGCACACATATTTAAGAAATGTCTAGGAGTAATGTTTGCAGACAAAATTAGGAAAATAGGAGGGAGGAAGGAGGTCATAACTTCAGAAAAGCTTTCAGCTTTTAGAAGTGATATGTCCTCTTTATCAAAATACCAGGAAAAGGTTAACAAAACTATCATAATCAAAGTTTTATCTTTTTGCTGATGCTTGAGTGTTATTTTCTTTGAGCTAGCTGTGCATTTCTCCTTCTGTCTCCTTGTAGTTGATGCATAACAATTTTTAATTTTAAAATATTACATCCCCTCAGTCTGTAAATAGCAGTTTGGCACCTGCGGCTTTTCCAGGACTAATTATGGAGTTTTATTTCCTGATGCTTTAATTAATCTTGTGCAAGCTGTAAATGTCAGTACACAGTTTTACAGCATCTTTGCTGTTGTGAAGTCAAACAGTTGAAGGATTTTCTAACAGGATAACTTCCTCTTCCCTTTCAATTTCCCAGGACTAAATTTATGGCAAAATGCATCTGCCTGAAATGACTGCAGTGATTTTAGTGGAGTTCTGCATTTCTAAGCCCTGTTTCTTTGCATGCTGTCACTCCCTGGGTTGTTTGTACTCCAAGTAGAGATCCAAGTGATCTGTGTTCAGACTCTGTATCCTCTTACCTTCCATTACCAGTGCCTTCAGGCTGGAGTTGCCCTTCTGATGTCGATGGAACCTAAAGTTTTTCTACTCCAGAAATAAAAATAACGCTTCTGCCCAGTCACAGTTGGAACAGTTGTTAGCCAGAGAACTGCATAAGAAGCAATTTCCAAACTTGTGTCTCCTCTGGCTATGTAATATCAGAATTATGAGAACCTAATGGCTAATAATGAGCTGCCTGTTTTTAATGAAAATTATGTGCCAGTCTCGCTGATAGCTCTTCCCAGTCCTTTTGTCAAAGACTTTTGGCCCCTTTATATTCTGGATAAAGCTTTCAAAATGTACCCAGAGGGCTTTTGGACTCTTCTTCATGTGCACAATCCATGAAGCAGTACATTTTCTGGGAATTGCAGCAGAAATGTCACTATATGAACAATTGACAATCAGTAAGCTGTTAAGCAGTTTGCTAAACATTATACATGTTAAGTCTTATGTATTGTCCTTCCAAAACAAACCCAACAAAAAACCTGCAACGTTTTGCTTTGAATAATTTAAGCTTTCTCTAAGGGAATAAACCTACATTAAATCTAATTAGGTAGTTATGTCTTTGGCTGACTAGAAATGTATTAAACCTTCTTAAACCTAAAATATATGTTATTTTAACCCACCACTTTAAATTCTAAATTTCTCACCCTGTGAGATAACACACTTCTATTTAACTACACACTCACAGACTCAGTGCTGTCACTGAGTTTTGGAAGCCTTTCCATGGCCTCAGGTCAAATGCAGTGTATCTTTGAGGATCATTCCCTGTCAGCACAGAAAGCCTGAAATTCTCTGTCTCCAGGTTTTCAACACTGCAACTTTGTGATGAAACCTAAAAGAAAATTGGAGCAAGGTAAACTCAAAGATTTTGCTTTCAGGCTCTGGGTAGCAAATAACTTGTGGCCACACGTGGAAGCAGATTTCCAGGAACAGCTGCATATCTAAATGAGGATGCCAGCAGCATTTTCCTGGTTTTGGAAACAGTGATCTGACAAAAGATCCTGGGTTACTGGACTTTGGATGTTCATATCAAAACATCTTTGCCAGCCAACTATTATAACATCCATGATAAGCAGATCTGAGTTTAACAGTTTGTCCAAGTCCTCTAGTAAAATATTTTTCCAAAACACTCAACTTGTTTCGTGCTTTTGTGTGTTCAAGGGGATTTTTGGAGAACATTGCCATATAAACAAATACGTTAACATCAAATATTTCAGTATCAATAGGGACCCATAGGAATAAGATCAAAGATTATTTTTTTATTTCATGAGATAGAAGCTAGACAGGGGTTTATGGTTCATGTCATCAATAGGTAAAACATGGAAGAATCTAAACATGAAAAGCTGTTTTCTGGTTTGACTGCTTTGAAATGGGACATACCAAGACCTCTTAGTGAGCTGGATTGTACAGTAACAGGAGCTACTGAGCTTTTTTTCATGTGTGTGAAGTTAAAAGTAGTATTGCTTTTCATCTTGCTTCTCTCTGTGAGTTCTACAATATGCACTTGCATTGATACATTCATAATGTTCAACATAGTTTTAAATAAAATGCATTTACATCAATGTATCTGAGAATTGCTGAGAAAGATGCTCACTTGTTATTTTTAAAAAAACAGCATGTCTCTAAATAACTTCAGGTTTGCAGTGTTGCTTTCTGCTTCGGTTTCTCCTTTTTTTTTAAAATTTTGTGATATCCAAGTGTCTGTACATCATTTATTTCCTACCACATTTTTTCCATTTAGTGCTGGGTTTATCTCTTTTCTGCTTTTCTCTTAATTTTTCTTTAGGACTATCTTGAGTGATTGATTTTCATAGCAGTCTACTTTTAAAGCTGTGGTTTATAGGACTGTGTTGCCATCCAGAAACATCTTTCTTTTCCCTTCCCTGCTATGTTTTATCAGCTGTGCTGGCAGAGATGTGTGGGAGCGAGGCAGAGGGTTAAATCAGGCAGCAGCCTGAGGGGACAGCCGAGGTGGCACTTCCACATCGGGATTGGGATGGGCCCTTGCTACAAGAGAGCAAGGGGCACTGGGCTCCTCTGCTCACTGCCCTCACCTGCTGGAGAGAGCCAATAGGGTCAATAGGTGCAGACTTTTTTGCTGGAGTGTTGCATTAAATTGTGTGGAGAGTTGGGGGTGCTGTGACCTAAGAGCAGACAGAAATGAGGAGGGAAGAGCAGAGTAGAACAGAGCCATTTTGGGGATCAGAAGCTGGTATGCTCCTTGCTGACTCCTCTCCTGGAGCCTCCTGCTGTTGGATGAAGTGTCAAAAAATGTCTGAACTGAGGCTGTGGTTTGCTACCAGGGAGAGCAGAACCACCTCTCACGTGGATTGACTTTAGCAGCTGTAATTAGGAGCCAATTTGGCTCATTAAATTTCCTCATGAGAATCTTAGGGAAATACAATGAGCCCATGAAGAAGCATCTTGTGGGATCGGATTTTTTTTGTTGTTTTTTTCCTGGTAATGGGGTCATGTAGCACTGTATCTTCAGCACCACCAGTGGTTCATGAATTGACTGGCATTATTAACTTCACCATCACCAAGGGTAGTAGGTGACAGATTAAGGGCACTCTGGCAATCTGTACAGACTGCAATGCGTGTTCAAATGCTGCATGCACACTTTGTATGTTAAGGTTTTAGTTTCATATATATATATATGAGCTTTATGACTGCCATTGCATTAACTACAAGTGCAGATACACAAGCTTTGGGAGCAAATATTGATTTGTTTCACTTTAAGAAACTTTAAAATTCTGTTCAGAATGTTGATGGTATCTAAGTACATTGGTCACAGTAGGGTGGAAAAAGGGGTGGAAATCTGTTTCTAACTGAGCTTTCCATGTGTGATTGATGCTGCTGTTGATGTGTATTCATAGATACGTGGCCCTGGATTATGCATGACCTAATGCATAGAGCAGAAATGTCAGCTGAACTGGTATGGAATTTATGTACCCCTGTGCAGGAGAATGGCCATGATGGTAATGCAGTTGCACTGTTTAGAGAATGCATGTGTCAATGAATTATTTTATTTGATAGTGTTTTTTGCCTCAGGTATTAAAAATAAACTGATGTTAAAAATAAAATATGTTTCATGTCACTGCAGCATTAGAGAAGAGCTTTTTCAGATTTTACAGATGACGGCTCAGGTTCTGTTAAGTCAGGACGGATTGTGTCAGCCCCACTCTGTTACATAACAGGATGTGAGTGATGAAAACTGACAGTATGCTGTGGATGGGAAATAAAATCTAGTTTCCTCAAACCTGGAATAGAATGAATGCAAATTCTCATGAAACATTTTGGTACTCTTCTTGACACGGAGAGGGCTCTTAAGCAGAAATAACTCTGCTGATGTCTTGGAACTGGTTCTCTGCTCAGTACACCAAGTGCTGCTCAATGCAAATAATTCTGCTCCAGTGGTACTAACGAGAGAGAGTTTTGTTTTGCCTTTTATTTGTGTCTTTAAAGCAGTCCTTTCAATAAACATATTTAACTCTTCTTAGTTCAGAATTTAAAAATGAACTATTTTGTGCTTAGATTATTCTCCTAGCTTGCTTTTATTTTTTATTGAATATTCTTTCTGAGTAGCAACTGCAGCCATAGAAACAACTTAATGGCTCATTCTGCTCTTTGTCCTCTAATATCTCATTTCTTTTTTTGTTTCTGCATGTATTCAGAACCTACAGCATGTCAAATACCAATCTCCTATTTTTTGTCCAATACAGATTTTTCAAATGTTGATGTTTTAATTTAACATAAACCTCTTAAATCTTACTGTATTATTCTTTGCATTCTCAATTCTAAATCTGTTAAGACAAGTAATTCCTTTTTGTTACAGATTCATTCCTGTAAATACTGTAGATATTGTACATACACAGTTTCAAGTATAAGAGATAAGCTGCACTAAACCTTATTTTTGAACTGGGGTTGGCCTAATGATGGTATGCAATGGGCTAAAACAGTTCCTTGTCAGACTGGGAAATTCTCATTTGGTGCAGATTGTTTCCTTCCCAGTGCTGGGTTCTTTCCTGTGGGTGACCTGACCCTGTGTATTCTGCAAGCAGCACTGTGCAGTTTGTCCTGTGCTTTGGGAGGGCTTTTTCAGGAGTTTGCCTTAGCAGGGAGGGAATAAACCTATTTCAAGGCACCTGCTTTTTCTTGCCTCTGTCTCTTTGAACTTTTAATTGATCCCTCTGATTCTCCTTTATGTGGAATTCTTTCCTGGCGGAACGGCACCAACCTCCTTTCAGGGTTAATTCTAGGCTTAGTGAGAGAGACAGAGCAGTCTGGGGCACAGAACAGCTCCAGTGATGCCCTAATTAGTCTCAGAAGGAAGGCAGGAGGGCAATTGCAAGGAGAAATATTCTGAGTCTGTGTTGGCTTCAAGAGTTGTTCTCATGGCAGATAAGGAACACGGCCCATGCCTGTGCAGGGCTGTCGTGGCTGCTCTTTTCCTGCCTGTCCCCTTTCCCTGAGCATTGAACACTTTGGCACTTCTCCTGTCCATTGTGTCAACAAGGCAACACCTTCAGCACAGACACCAGCTCAGTGTGAGCCCTGCACGGCTGCTGGCAGAGCTGGGCAGTGGTGATGCTGCAAACTGCTCCCCACTGGAGTGGGTTGCTGCTGAGAATGTGCTTTTCCTCTGTTTGTTTAAAAATCATAGCCTGCCAGCTGGGATTTAATGTGGAGCATGAGGGCTGCTACAGTTTGGGCCATTTTCAATCTCTTCCTCACGCGTGGGCAGCCTTGGAGGCTGAGACAGTTCCTGCTGCAGTGTTGGTTATGTGTGCTGCAGCTTGCTTTAATCCATGTGGCAATGCTCACACTGCAGCTTCCAGCTGTTCTTCCACAGCATGCTGAACAAGTTTAGGACAATATTTGGTGTTTGAGTGATCAAACTCACATATTTATTTGGTTGGAATCATTATTGTCTCTTTATGGTGGTTTTTTTAACATTGATATTACGTGTCAGTCATTTCCTTCCATCCTCCCAAACCATTAAAGGTGTCTGTATCAATGAGAGCAGCAAGTTCAATTCATGAAGGTATTGAACAAAAGTACAGGGTGTGCCCTCTGCATGCACTGCATCACCTGTGCTCTTTCTTTTTGATACTGTGTGTGTGTCCCTCCTCTCCCTTTTTTTCCCACTTTGGACAATTAACCTCTTACTCTAGTTTCCAGCTGTGACCTGATTTTGGCAACTGTATATAAGAAATAACACAAAAAACCCAAAAATTTAATAATGGAAGGTGGTCTCTTTTTTATATTCTTTTGGGGGGGAGGGTGGTGGTTTTTTTTAAAATTTAAATTTAAAATCATTTCACTGAGTGAATTATAGCCCTTGTTTCTGGAGGTTTGTCTTTGAAGTTTGTTTGGTTCACTGTGCCAGGTTTTTTCCTTCTGCATTTCCTCACAATATGCATGTTTCTCAGTCATTGTTATGCCCAGTTACTAGTGAAAAATACTTCTATGCCTTCATATTTTGTGTTAATATCTATTTAATTCTCAGTTATTACTTCTTCTCTAATGACCCAAACCCTGATGTATTTCCATTCTCTGGTTTCTTATCTCTTTTCAATAATTTACCAGCCCGTATAGAAGAATGGATAAATCAATAAGCAACCAAAGAGCTCATCCAAACTACTTAATATTTGCATTGTTGACTGATGTTGGAGGAAGCTACACACTGGTAGAGCCTCTTCTGGCCTTGTATGAAAGAAAAATAAATTTAATTCATTTATACTCTTTAGCTCTTTGTCACCAGATACCTTACATATACGAAACCTATTAAGAGTGCCTTATTTTTCCCCCTAAAATTCTTTTTAATTTACTTATGAAATAGGCTGGCCTAGGTATTCCTAGCAGATTTTTCTAGATGTGTTTATTGGGTACCTGGCTGTGTTTCCACCTATACTACAAACATAACAAATTATATTTTCATAGTAGCACCACAACATTGATTCTCAGTGGGATTCTTTGAAAATATGCATGAAATTAGCTATTCTTTTACATTAAAATAATCGTATTGTGGGATTTTTACAAGTCAAATTTTGAGAAGAAGAATAAAAAGAACTAAATGTAAATGTTTTCTCGCAGAACTCCATAGAACACAAATCTAATGCTTGCCCAAAATCCTGCATTAAGGGCCTTAGCATCCCAATTCAAGAGAAATTATTGTAATGTGATGGAAAAGAATAACTCAGATGGACACGACCTCAGATGAGTGCACTTCCACTGAATATTACATCCCATTGACTTGGTCTGAGAAATTCATTTTCCAGCTTTAATGGTTTCATGTTCCAGGACGTGCTGGACTTGAGGGTTTACCCTTGTTGCTAAAGGGCAGAAGACCATTAAGGTTGTCATATGATTTTTGTATCAATGTCATATTTTCCCTTGTGGAGTCTCGAGGGTTTGCCAGCAAGTTTCCAAAGTTTGTGCTTTGGCAACACGGTACAATAAAGCTTTTGGAAGTGTATGTCTCTGCAAATGATTCTGTTTTAATGGAGATCTCAGAGCAACATTGTGACATAAGGACAAGATCTGACTGGAGGCAGGCTTTGGTACTAAATGGACTCAAATTCCTTGAGTATCTTGGATCAGGATAATCTTTTCAGGATAATTGCACCTCATCTTTTCTCATACACAAGCATATTTTATGTGATCTTCATCAAACATCAGTCACCAAAGTCATAGAGCGGGGCTAAAAGTTTGTCTCACATATTGTAAAGAAAGCAATGAATTAAAAAAAAAAAAAAAGAGAACCTTAATGCCTTACTAATTACCCTAAAATTGTTCCCATTATCAGGGAATTACAAAATCCATGAGTTAATTATCCTGTGTAAGGGCAAATGGAAACCTCCAAGGGTAGCTGAGGTATTTTTAGATATAGAATGTGTCACATTTGAGGCTGAGGAGTGATTTGTTGTTCTGCAGAGTATATTTTGCTGAAGCAGGAAAAGCTGTGATTGCTTCAGCTTAGGAAATAAAGGGGTAAATCCATCCTGGAGAGGCCAGTTGTGTTTGGAAAGAGGTCTGACTTCTGCTGACTCACTGTGAGGCAAGGAGAAATTACTGCAGCTTTCTGCTTGCTTCTTGATGGAAGCTTCTTTAACTGCTTTGTAGCACTTGCAGAGTATTCCCCACTGGGGAAACAGAAGCTGTTTTCTGCAGTTTCCAGAGGCCTAAGCAGAGTCACAGGGAAGGCAAGTGGATTGAGCACAGCTTTACAGAGTTAGTCAGGATAGTACTATAGGGTATTTACACCTCCAAAACTCATATTGTGCAGTTTGCCTTTAGGCAAATTGGTTCTGCAGACCAAAAAGCACACCCAGATACTCCAGCAGAGGCTGTTACATGGCCATGGCCAAAGGCAGAGCCTGTTTAACCCTGTGCACACATTAATTTGATATATAGATATGCACATACATATATATGTATAGATATAGATGTGGAGCACAGCACAGGGCATTACTGAAGCCTGAGGTGGAGGATGTGCTTCTGCAATTCGTGCTTTAGAACACCAAACTCCTCAGCATTAACGTTTTCCTCCTTCTGCAAGGTTTGAGACATGGATTGTGGAAATCAGATATCAACTTAACTCTCATGTTTAAATAAATCCTGGGAATTGTGGAAGGATGGGAAGAGTCCAGGTCACGATATAGATTAATTAAACTTTCTTGTTTAATTTGAAAGGCTTTTCCTTTGCAGTGTCTTGCAAATGTCTGTATGAGAGTGGGGTGCCATTGATCACCAATGAATCCAAAAGAACCTGTTGGATCTTCTTTTGACTAACATGCACGATTTCATAGTACAGTTAAACCTGGCCTCTTTTCACTTACAGCTTATAATTTTTAGTGTCAAAAACGTTTGTACTTTATATGGAAACTGTAAAACAACTAATATGACTCATAGGATTTGAAAACAGTTCTTGTCTTGTTTAGGCACTGGAAAAATGAACATATGCAATACATGCCATCAAACTAATTTTTTGGAAATAGTGGAAACCCTCTTCATTTCTGTGCTACATTGCCTGGCAGAAGTGCAGTTGATGCCCAGCTTTCCTCTTATTCATAACATTTTATGTTACATTACATTAAAAAGCTCACTGGAAGAAGTAGTAAACAATCAAAATTTTCATGAGTTAAGCTTTGAATCCCCCATTTATCTAACTGATATAGCCTGGATATGTACTGATATAGCATTCCATGAGAAACAAATTATCCTTATGTGCTTCTAGGTATCCCCAGAAATCTGTAATAGCAAGCTTTATGGTGACAGCAAGCTAGGAACATAGTGTGTGGCAGGATTATACAGGGAAAGCTATCTGGGTTGCAGAAATAAATTCTGCTTCCCCAGAATAGCTGATGCTATTTCAGTTTCTAAATCATTTCATTTAAATAGTTCCTGTCTTGAATTGTTGACAGTCTCCCCATCAATGTCTTGGGTTTTTTTAAACCTTGCCATGCAGATTCTGATGAATATGTATATATTTCCCCTGACCTCTGGTTATGGAGTTAGACATTAAAAAAGGTGCTGTAGTCTTTACTTAATTTTCAAGGCCTTCTTCAATCTGTAATTAGACTAATTTTTGTGGCACATGATTTAGACTGGTCCTCTTCCAATGGCCTAGCTCTCTCCTCCTTTATAAAAAGAGAAGGAGAGATATAAACTTTCCTGGTTAAACTGTAGAGACAGGAAAAGAAAAGACAGCAGTGCCAGTGAAGCCATGCCATTCTCTGGTGGATTTTTCCTTTTTTCCCATTTTCCCACAGTCCTCTGTGCCCGTTTTCCTTCTGCTGGTCCTTGCTGACTCATTAATAGTGAATATAAAGAAAGCTATTTTAGAGGGTGAGAGGAATGAGGGATTTATCTTTCCAAACAAGCTGTGGGTCTGCTGGTAGATGAAACTAGCACTGAGATATAAAGGAAACAATGGGAAAGATTCCACTGATTGATTAATGGAAAAAAAGTATTTATCTTTACAGACAAACTAGGTTTGCTAATAAATGAAATTGGATATTGAAAGGTGGGAGAAACTATAAATTCCATAAGAATTAAAATTAAAAAGGAAGGGTTATACATTAGAGGGGAATCTTAGGTATCAGGCATTCTGGGAAGTCTGTACTCTCAAGTACCTCAGCCAATGGGGAAAGAGAGAGGGAAATGTGGCCAGGAAATTGGGATAAAAATGAGGCTGTGTGCTCCAAAAATCTGAGAGACCCCAAGAGAAAAGCCCCATGGCCTCTTCCTTTATTTGAATAAAATAAAAGGACTCCTCTGTCTCCTTTTTGGACATAAATCTCTGGTGTTTGTGGGTTAATTTTCCTAACAAGGGGAACCTGAACAGCCCTTTTTTTTCTAAAAACAAATCATGTTTGAACTGTTTTGTCATTCCAATATTAGGATTTCACATTTCCCTTCCTCTATCCTAACCATTATGTTGTATCAGTTGTTCTGACTGTTTTTGTGGTTGCCTTTGCTCTGTAGAGCAGGGAGATTGTTTTGGTTTCATGGAACATTATTTGGATTTAGGATAGACCACTGTTCATTCCTAGTAGAAAATTTTAATGCAGTCAGACAGCAGAGGTTTGGGTGGAAATCCTCATGGAATGGGATGGTGGGAACAAAAATATGCCAGAGCACCAGGTTTGCACTGGTGAATAGCAAGAGTAACCAATTGTACCTCAAGCTCTGAGAAGAGGAGGCACAAAAATCTTCTGAAGTGGAGCTGTGGAGTGCAGCTGCCTTCTTAGGTCTAAGACCCCAGAGGAAAATAAAGCAGGTGCAGGATGTGTTCAGCTGTGTGCTCTGGACTGGGGCATGTGCAGGGCTGGAGCCTGGGCACAGGAGGGGAAGGTGCCAGCCCTGGCTCTGCTCTCTCTGGTGACTCAGACTAACAATTGGAAAGGCTGGCTTTGCATCAGCATTCACTTACCTCCCTCTGATATCTGACTCTAGCATAACTTATAAATCTAATTTGTCTCTTAATTTACTGTGAGACATCCTGTCTAAATTTGCATGCCATGAGAATGACTAAAAACCCAGTTGTGCCACAGTCAGTTGACTGTGTGCTCTCTGGAGTATATGCTGCCTGTTTGCCCATCAAAGGATCCAGAGAGTGCTTTGTGGAATTTGTACAAAGTGTCTGAGGGTGGAACACGCTGAAAGGGAGTTTAATTTAAGTGTTGCTAGCCCTTCAATTGGGAGAACTCAGGGAAATCTGAAACCACTAGTATAAAAAGTTATTTGATGTAGTAACAACAAAATGTAATTAATATTCACAATATATTACACTTTCAATTTAAAGAGATCATTACAACCTTGGTTTTGGCTGGTTAATGGATATAGGCTTTGAATTTCTGAGTGATGGATGTTTTTAAATCATGAAGGAATTAATAACACCCATAAAGGATTTTAGCACAACAGCTCTTCCCAGAGAATTTAATAATTAATCTCAGATCTGTAAGAGGAAGTTGTTTGTGGTTCAGAATAAATTATAGAAGAAATCAACAGAGAAATCTCTCCTGGCAAACTTTGTGTGTTTATTTATGTCTGTAAAAACAGTGCCTGATGAGAAGGGAATCTAAACTTTCCTTCCTTGCATTTCGTCCTGTTTTCCTGCATCTTGGAGGAGATTGATCTTTTTAGCTGGCTTTCACTAGAAACAGAAGGCACTGGATCTGTTACACAGTGATACAGAAAGCACAGTGAATGTCTACAGTGAGATCTCTTAGACACACCAAGGGTAACAAAGCTCGTGGCCTTGATTACCCAGGATTATTCTTGTTTTGAGATTTTCATTCAGACTTCTATCTTTACAAATTACCTGCTTGCAGTCGTTGTATATTCCTATTATTGGCTTCAGTGTATTCAGTATTTCCAGTGAGTTTAGTAATTTTCTGGTTTTGGCTTGGCTCAGAATTTCTATCTGTGAGTATCATATTTTGGGATCAGCACAAACAAGTTGCATGTATTTGCAAAGCTCCTGTTGCAGTTCTGCTAAAAGCACATAGAGCTTTTCTGTTGGTTTGGTTTGATTTTTTGCCCCTTGGAAAAGGTGAGCTTCTTCCTAAATTTTGTTGGTAAGGCAAAAAAACCTATGTAACTGGAAATACTTTTCCAGTAAATGTTAATATTTCCTTCTTCATGTAGTCTTCCTTATCTCAAATGAGAAGGTAAAATGTTGGATTTATTTCCTTCTCTTGTACAACCTTTATTTTAACAATCTTGCCTCTGTGGGTGGGCTTTCATTTAAAAAATTTCAGTATTTTTAACATGTCTATTGTCAGCAGGATTTTTTGTGTGAGAGGGTGATTTAAAATACTGTTCATTTGAACATTTCAGCTGCTTTGTTTGTGCTGATCTAATTGTTGTATCCATGGAAACTGGAGGGCTAATGCCAGACAGCTGCTGAGTTCTCTTCTAAAATGTTATTGAAGTTTGTCAGTACAAAACTTCACGGGCCAGTTCTCAGTCTGCAGGCTCTGATATTGGAGATTTTCTGAAAGATTTTATAAAAGGCATGGGGAATAGTCTAAAGTAATTTTTTGTTTCATATCCCCCATAGACTGTTATTTAACAAATTGAAAATTTGAGCTGACAGCCTCAAACACATAATGCTGTAACCTCTGGAACAGCTGGATGGAGCAAGGAGCAGAGAGGAGTCACAGGAGAAGTCAGTGGCAGTCTCGGGGGAAGGAAAGTATGGATAACACTGGGGGAATTGTTCATTATCACTCAGACACTAATGGAAACTTTACCATTGGTAAAGCAGAGAGCAGCATCCCACAGTTCAAGGGAATGTATCTGAAACTCCTGTCCAAAAATAACTCCACTTGCTGGCGTGGTGCCAGGGTGCATTTTTAATAAAAGTAGTTTAGTAGCGCTCTGTAAAGCTCGTGAATTTGTTGTAACTTCATTCCAGATGTTTTTTACTTGAAATAAGTAAAATGCAGTATCTTGAAATATTACCCTGAGTAGTCTGTAGTGGATTTCTGCATTCAAGAGCCATTGTTCTGGGAAAGTCTGGGTCTAGCTAGTGCTTTAATATAGGTGTGGCTTTATTCATGAGCTCTCTGTTACCACAGCTCCTCTAAGACAGGATCTAAAATAAAGCTCTCTCTGCTGCTTTCATCTTTTCTATCCCAAAACTATGCTGGTTCTGGGGGGCAGACTTTGTAAGGCTTGGATCAGTTTTTACTTGATTCTTTGATCAAAACCACTTTAGATTTCAGAGGAAGTTATGAATACTGAAGTGTGTTTTGTATTGAAATCTTACTTTGAAAGTGATTTGTCTGTGAGATTGTATTGGAGCCACCTTTCTGTACAAGACCTGTTTTTCAGCAATCTAAAATTGATTCAAGTTCACCTGGTAGGAAACTCTGAGTGGATTAATCTTACTGCCTTAATAGATCCCTGACTGAGATACAAAAGAAATGTTCCAAATTTTGTCAGTGAAATGAACAGAGGAATTGTTTTTCTAAAAGTCCAGTAGAATTTGAAGTTCTGATTCTGCACCTATGAAGGTTCTATATGAATAGAATACAAATAACTTCCTATACATTAACTTTGTCAAGTTTGAACAACAAATGGAAGAAGATTCAAGTTCTGCAATGACACCTTTGTGGGGATTCTTGCCTCCCTGTCTTAGACTGAACCTCTTTTCTGTGGAGGCCTTTGATGACAAAATCCTCTGCAAAAGCTCTTTCCAGAAGGCTGGGGATGGAGCTCTGGCTTTGGAGTGAAGCCTACAACAGGCAAAACACACCAAGTGTCCCCTGTGGGTTACCTACAGTGGAACTTGCTTTCGAGTGCAGTGAAAAGGGAAATGTTGCTTACATTATGCCAAAGTGGCATTTTTGATTCATGGAGATGTCATTCCATCTTCTGGGAGCACCAGCAGTCAGTATAAAGCATTAATGTTGGAAGTGGTGCCTCTGCAGTGCCATGGAACAATCTGCTGAAGAAACACAGCACAGTAAAGGCACAGCTTTGAGGGTGGGCTTTGGCACAAACCAAAGAATGGCCTTGGTCATGCAAACAGGGGGGCCACGAACAGAAAATGCCACAGAGACATTTTAGCTGTGTCTGCTCCTGTCTTTGCAGGAAGCCAAATGTTTTGATATCAGCTGTAAGTATTTGCATGTAAAAATTATATGTATGGAATTTGAAAGCTCAAAAGCTATAATGTGTAGAACTAAAACTCAGCTTAAAGGTGTGCAGGAATGCAGAACAGGTGTCTTCTGGTTTTTTGAATTATTCAAATTTAAGTCTTTTATGCTGCTTTTTAGTCTCTTGATACTGATTTCAATCACTTAGTGATTGGTTGTCAGTTAAGGCATAGGTGATTCTATTCAAAAGCAATGACAACAAAAATCTTAAAATCTTTTGAAAGAATGAACTGCCATTGCCTGTGCAATAGTAAGGACAGGCAACCAAGTCTTCACTTGTCCTTGTCCTCCACCTCCTCTCTTACATAACAACTTCCACCTCAAAACATCTTCCTTGCTTTGCCAGGAACTGAAAATATTTTTTGAAGCAATAAGTTCTATAACTGAAGCTTGGTTCAGAAGAGCATTCCAATCTGACAGGTCATTTAGATACAGAGGAAAAAATAATGTATCATGATGGACTAGAATAGATAGCTGACACCCCATGGACAAATATTTACCTCTGCTTTATGCATTTTTGGGTGGGTCACATTAAAATTAATGAACTGCTGCTGTCTTTGAAGGTTTCTCCTTTTCTATATGCAAATTGCAGTGTAGTTGGGGCAGTGCCACTGCAATCTGCATGAGAGGGGAGGTGTCAATGACCACTGAACATCCACTCCAGCTGTCTCTTAACCTCTGTTATTTATACCCTGAAACGTACAATTTTTGTACATTGGGTTTCATTTTTGCATGACAAGTAAAACGTTCTGAAACAAAAGCATTTAAAGCAAACCAGTCAGGTCCAATCCAAGACTTGATATTGTAACTGGGTAAAGAATTTTTAGCCAGTTGAGGCAATGAGATATTTAATACAAAGGCTTCAAGATACAAATGAGTTCTCATAAGCACACAATTAACCTGATAGAAGGTAATGAATACTGTGCTAATGGGAGGCAGATAGCGTTCAGGTAAAAAAATAAATATCCAGAAGCAGTAAATTCATTTTGTCACCTGAGGCTTGATCCAAAGCTTGTGTGAATTGTGGAACTGAAACAGAGGCTGACAGCACAGAATCTGAAAACCTGCATTGTGAAGAAAGCTTAAATTGAGAATAGGTGAGCTTTCTGTCTTGGCCAGTGCCTCAAAGGACAGGAAGGACATTACAATTTCTGCATGATAAGAGGATTTTGCAAACAACTTATTAGATAAACGAGATCCAAATACTATTACTTGTTTTCATGTCCTCATATCTCGCTATAAAATGTTTTTAGTACATCTAACAAAAATAGATTTTCAAGGCTAAGGTCTCACAATATATTTGTATTTTTAAAATATATATTAAATTATTCCTGTACTTTTTGTTTACATGTGGCATAAAAAATGTTAGCAGAAAATATACAGGAGGAGGAACTGTAGCCTCTCCAAGCATGGTACTTAAGCAGGTGCCTTCCTAGTCAGAAAGGAGAGGCACAGGAACCTGCCAGGGCTCTGGAGCAAAAGTCTCTTGTATCTTTTCTGTAAAACATTTGTACTTTGAAGGGAGAGAGCATTTATGGCAGCTGGAAGTACAATGTATTTGACTGGGTACTGTGAGGGCAGTTACCTGTTGGTTGGCTGGGAGAAGAAAAATTTCTAACCATACATCAGGTTCTCTCCAGCAGAGATCAAACAACCAGACTGCCAAGCTAGACTTCCCATTTTGAAGGATTCTTGTGAATACAGTATTTCAGCATTTCCAGCAGCACACCAGTGAGGTGTGTACAATCCTTGGGGAATATTTCTGGTGTTACTGCTTTGTCTGGAGTAAAACCAGGCCCAGGAACAGGGCTGGAGGGAGGCTGGTTGGTGGTAGCCTCTGCTGTCTGCTTGTCCAGGAACAGCTCAGGAGGTGTCCCCTGGTCCTGCCCAGAAGTTTTGGGCAGGAAGCATCAGTGGGCACAGGGCTTGTGCCCCAAGCCTCCAGTGCACACCTGGCTGCTAAAAATGGTGGGAACACACAGCTGAGGAGGAGGTGGACTGTTCATTGATATTTTCACCATCATATCTTCCAGATGTGCTCTGAGATGGCCAGGAAGCAGCTTTGAAAACTGATTTCCCTGTGCATGGTGCCTGCAGGGTTTGCAGCAGCCACGCTCAGCCACGTGTCAGAAACCTCTCTGGAGCTCCTTTGCCTGGCTCCCCATCCATCTCCTTTTTTCTAATTGTACACTTGGGTCTTCTACATCCTTGGAGAAGAGGAAATCACCTAAAGTAAGACCAAAGCACAGTAAGTACTTAAATAATTTCACTTATATTTAAACCACTGAGGTCCCTAGCACTGCAGAGAAAACATCATGGGGAAGGATATTTGTTCACAAAGAAAAGCATTTGGGATTTTGTTACCTACCTCAGTCTGGAGACACAGCATGAAACTGTAGGGATTCATTTTTGCATTCCTAAAGGCACTTTTCTTTTTTCTTGAAATGCTTTTATGTCCTAGCCAGCAATGTTAAACACCTTCCAAGTGCATGAGAATCTTGTTAACATTTTCTTTCTGGTTTGTTTTTATTACTTATCATCGATTATAGAGCGGATGCACAAACACTGCAGGTTAACAGAATGTGCTACAATCTTCTCTAAGCACATGGTTAATGCTTCCTTTAGAAATGTTGCAGCATAATTTATCTTCAGGCAGGGCAAGTTCAGCTGTGCAGCACAGCTCTAAACACAAGTAGCTGTCACTGGAACCCAGAAATCTGCTGGGTTTGCTTGCCCACATCTCAGAGTAGTCACCTCCTGTGAGGGTCTGGGTGTAGCCAGGTGACTCCTCCACGGGCAGGAGCAGGAATTCCAGCTTTACTGGCAAGCTGGCAGCCCTGCTGCAGGGACCACTGACTGATACAGGAGCCTTCAGCAAGCAAAGCAGGAACTTGAGATGCTTGTAGGCAGTTTGGGCAACAACACCAAAAAATAGACACTTGATTAAATAATCTCAGTCCTGTTCAAAGAGAAATTACATGATATGTTTTAGTTTTTGGGACATAACCCAAGGGGACATCCATACATTATTCTTCACTGATGGGGTAGAAAGTGGGTTTAAGAGGTGTTACTTACTTGCAAGTTATTTTTTAGTGAATTGTGTTTCCTACCAGAGGGAGTGATATGCAAGGTTTAGGTCTGTGGTACAGACAGAAACCAGCATGATCCCCTCTCCTCATACAGGCTCTTGCACCTGAGTGGATTTCCTGAAGTGGCAAGGCACAGAGACCTCTTTATTTTGTTTCACTCATGTGAAATTAAGAAATGATTCGTACATAACTTCATTTTCCTATGCATATCACCCTTTCCCTCCCTCTGTCTGGCCTCAAATTCCCTAAAAACATCAACTATGGCATTATTTATGGGCTTTCTGAGCTTTCTGCCACTAGCCCAAAGTGACAAGGCTCAGGTGAGATCAGTCCTTACTGCCGGGTGCCAGCAGGGCCCTCTGTTCCAAAGAGCATCTCCTTTGTCTCAAAAGGCTGTTATTTTATTAAATAAGAAACTTAATTTTTGACCTGATCTGTAAAAAGATAGCAGTTATCCTGTATGTATTCAGGTGAAGAGGGGAAGTTGTTTAGTCCCTGTCTCCCTCCCCTTGTCAGAAACAGGCACTGTTATGGAGGGTTACAGAAGGAGCCCTTGCAAGCCTTTTAGGAGAGTCTGATTTAGGAAAGACTCAGCACATGTAGACATTTACAATCCTTATATCTGTTTTCTGCATTTGTTCTTGTTCCAGTTCCTGCCAATGTGCAAAGGGAAAAGCATGTTCAGGTGGAGAGAATATCATTGATAGTTCCTAATATCAGAGTGTTACATGGGCAAATGAAAAGAATGCACATTCCTTATTCCACTCCCAAAACCAGCTTTGTCCCTAGGAGAAATCCTTCAGCTTCTCTCCACCAAGGAGCCCAGCTGAGGTTCCTCCTCACCTTCTCCCCACATTCACACCCCCCATGATCTGAACTGAGTGTGAAAGGAGCAGAGGTAGGTGTGGACAGTGGACATAACCCTGCACATTTACTTTGGGCTCTCAGCAGTGTTTTCTATCCCTGTTGCATTTTGTGTTTATAGCACAGCAAAGATTTTCTTGCTCATTTAATTTTCTCTTCCCATGCTGCAAGGCTTAGTTCATTAGCTTAAAAGACTGTCACGCTTCTGGAGAGCAGAATATATTTGGCAGGAGTTTTGTGGATAGTAATTATCTAAAAATTCAATCAAGCCTTTTTTTGATTGATTTTTGGGATGAGATATATAGGCTTCAGTGGAATTAATTGCATCCTAGTATTTTTTAATTTATGTTTTAAGCATCAGATTGCCCCACCACTCCCACTTTCTTTGGTCCATTTATTTTTTCCTCTTACCAACTATATACAAAGTCTCTTCTAGGTAAATGCTCTGACTGTATTGATTTTTTTAATTTTATTAAATATGTCTTCCACTTCCAATGATATTAGTATTGTAACACCCATGTAGCTGAAAAGAATTTATACAGAAGGATAATTTTCAGTCTTAAAAATGCCACTAGCCAAGCAAGTAGACTTGCTTGAGAACAAAACACCCCATCAGTGTTGTGGTACCATCACACTCCCTGCTCCAGGACAGCCAAAAAAAGCCTGCTCAGATCTGCATCCCTTACCATTTTCAGCTGTGGTGGATTAGAAAGTAACAGAGGATTTCCCAGAGACTGATTTATTATTAACCTGGTTGTGCATTTTCCTCTGTATCTGTTCTGTATCAGTTGCACAGACTGATTTGTAAGAAAATAAGACTGAAAATTCATGTGGAGGAAAGCAACAAAGCCAACAGCAAAAATGCCAGGAAAGCCTTGAAGTGCCTGGGCCAATTTCTTCCCTCCTGAATTCTCCTGAGGGCTCGTGCAATCTGAAATGTCTGATGCCAGGATGGGAACATGACACCTATTAAGTGGCACAGGAATCCAGTGTGCAGACTGTGATTTTGGTAAAATTGAAGGTGACTGAGTTTGGGGGTGGAGTTGGTACTGGAAATTTGTATTACCCCTTTTTCTAATAGCAGAGGATTTTTTTTCCTGTGGTTTGCTTAACTAAAGTAACTTGAGAGTATCTGATAGAGGAATCTGGGGAAAAAAAAAAAAAAGTGGTGCTAAAACCAACCTACATTTACTCCATAGCTGAACTATAAATGTTTTTAGCTGTTGTTTTCCTGTTGTTTTAATGGATCTTCCCCATAAGCAGAAAGGGTTTTCAGGTTTTGGAGCACTGAGAAGGTGTGTAATAGGGGAACTGAATGGTGTGAACCCTTTGGGACTTATTTCTTTAATGTCTGAGCAGCTCTATGGCCAGTGGGTCTTGCAAGTACACAGGGCACTGTAGGGACTGTTGCACCTGCAGTCACTAATTTGTAACACCAAAGGCATCTCCTTCCTTAGGCTTTTGAGGCAGAATGTTTCCAAAGAAATTAGGACTGAGCTTGTTAAGTATTAACCACACATCACTTGAGATGTGGCTGTTTAAAATCTGTCTGGTTTACTCTTTATTTTCTGCTATCCTATTTTATAATGTAGAAAAATATTTAATATAAATTTTAGTTTCTATTCCAATCCTATCTTGTGCTCTCTCATAAAGCTATAATTTAAAAGGCAGGCTCTGTGAGAGCCATTTGCGTCAAGCTCTTGTTTCTTGTTCCTACTTCACCAAGAGAAAAATTAATGGTATTATTGTCCCTTCAGACTCAAGAACCTTTTGCAGAGAATGTTCACTCTGCTGGATTTTTGTATCTTCATCTTTTCCTTTATCCTTATTTTGTAGCAGCTGAAAAATTGTCCCAGTCATAATTTCATAAACCATGTGTTCAAGGCTATAAAGGAAAACAGGAACAGTTTGCATGGATTTTCATTCCAGGCTTGTATAAGGGTAAATAGTCACTGGCATTTTCATTCATTTGCAGTTCCAAAGTTCAGACCAAGGTCAGCAAACCTGAGGCTTACCAATAACTGTGGTGTTAATGGAGCAAGAGAGAAGGAGAAAGTAGGAGTAAGAATTAAAGTGAGTTACACTTTAAATCACATGTAATTGCAAAACCAAAATCCAAGTTCCTATCTAAGAAACTGCCAGTGCTCCTGGAGTAATGTGTAGGGTCTGTATGTAAAGGATTGTTTCTTTTCAATAGGATTTACAGCTTGTAGACAAGAGTTACCTTCTGTATTGTATGGCAAGAGGTTTGTCCACTTTAAATATTATTGTGTTTTGGGACTAGAAACAGAGATCTTGCTACTCATGTCATCACTGGGCCATGGCAGCTGCAGGGCAGGCAGCATTTACCAAAAGGACAATGGAATCCATTGCAGCTGCTAACTCTGAGGGCAGTAATGCAGTAAAACACCTGAGGTCATGTTGCATTGTTTGAAGGAGAGGCTCAGCCAGGGCTGAGGGGCTGCTCCAGGGACACTCCCCAGCGATGGGAGAGGCCCTGGATGGGCCTCCCTGTGCCAGCACAGGTAACTGTCACAGCAGGAGCAGGGCCTTTGCCCTCTGAGAGCACCTGCCCTGGACATCAGAGCAGCAACAACTCATCCACAGCTGAGCTGCAGCTCCTCACCACCAGCTGCATTAGCAAAGGTTTGAGTTCTGGAGCTTACGTGTGTTTTGTGCTGCTGATAGTGACAACCTCAGTGCTGCCAGGTGGTACCAGCAGCAGGTCAAAGGTTGCACTGCAGCCAGCAGAGGTCTCTTTGCATGTCACTTAAAAGCATTTTTGGAAGGTTTTTTTTTTTTTTTAACAAGCATTTGTTTTTTTTATTTTCACCAAAATAAAGCATATAGCATACAGTGTTTTCACACATTTAGGAGATAAATAAGTGCATCTCGAATTGTTTAATACCATGACAACATATGTAATACAAAGTTATTTCTTCATTGATTTTAATTTAAATACAGTGTGTTTGCTTTTTTTTAAAAACAAACTTTCATTGTGTTACCATACATTTCCCTTGTTAACTTACAGATGTTTAAATAACAGCTGGGAAAATACAGTGATGTGTACTGCTAGAGATAAAAAGTTGCTCTATCAGGACGAAACCTGTATATCAAGATACCAACCTGAAAATTAAAAAAACCCAACACATTGAATGAATGCTGTCACTTGAACTGATAAAGAAAACCTTAAGAGAATAACAAATACTTTACCTCCAATTTGTTTGTAGACTAGTAAGAAAATAATTGAGTTTTTGTATTTCCACACTGATTGGTATGCCTATTAATTTATCTTCTACTTGTTTGCAATTATAAATAAATAGAGGTATAAAGACAAAATCTCATACTGCCGTTCCCTTGAATTTACCAGCTACAGTTAATGCATATTTTAAGATCATAAATACATTCCCATACAACTTAATCACATACCATAGGATTAACTTCATGTGCTCAGTTTCATGCTGCATAGTTGAGAAAGAAACAAATCTAGTGGCACTTGGTATCTTTAATGGCACTTCTGTCAGCAAAGGATGGGATGCATTTGTGTCACTAGCCAGAGTTACCCTTCAAACCAGGCCCTAAAATAGGCTTGAAAAATACTCAGAACACTAAGTGAAGCAACAACCCCCGTGCTGTGTGCCAAGCTTTAGCTAACGGTGCAAGGATCATCGTGGCTTGGTTTCATTTCCCCTTCCAGCAGCAAAGTGATCACAGCCTTGCTCAAGTAGCTGCACGTTCCCTTTTTTCCAAGTGGGTGGGTGTTGTAGAATGCAGTCATGTCACTCTGCAGAGAGGGAACAGAGGCTGCCATTAGTGTGAATGTGGAAAGCAGCCACACACAGGGAAACAAGAAAAACATCAGCTATGTTAAAAATGCAAATGCGTTTTTTGGACTCTAAAACTACAGAATAATTCTGCTCCATTTTCAGAAATCTCCCATATGTACTTACCTGCATCTCTTTCCTCAGTGAGTTTTCCAGGACTGCACAGATACCACCTTCTTCACATTTTTTAAAATGTCATAGCTGTCAGAGAACAACTGCTCTCCTAAAACACGCAGCTGTGTGATGCCTGTGTGGTAGAATGGTGAGCCAGGGCCTTGGGTGTGCATGAGGTGTAAAGTGACTGAAGATTTATTCAGAAGGAAAAAATCCAAGATCCAAACCACAGGTAGCACATGAAGTCATTCATTAATCAGATGACTAAAATAGGTGTCCTTCACTGAACACCTGTTTTTCACAGTTAGTGACACTAAAACACCTGCTTACTCTCAAATTATGTATTAGCTGCTCTAAAAAAGGTTTAATGCTTTCATTCAGGATATTGGTTACTTCTATTAAATCAAAGGCAGAGATTGTGTGGAGAAAATATTAAAACTTCTGTAGTTTTAGGGTGTGTCTGAACTTACTAGAATAAATACTTTTGATATTTATTACATGTTAACAGGGAATTAATGAAGTTCAAAAGACTTTAAAGTCCATTTAATGGAAGACCGTAGTTCAGACAAATCTGGAGTTTTTAGCAGTGTTAGGAAACCTTGAGACAGAACAACCCCTAAGAACAATCCCAGACAGGGTTACAGTAAACTGCCAGCAGGCATCCACCTGGGAATATGGGAGAGCCAGGTTCCAGACAATTTAAATGCAAGGAGATTAATTTCCAACAGCAATCTTAAATACTATTCACAACTCTAAATTGGAGGCTCTTTATAAGAGACAAAAAGGCATTATTCTAAGTAGGTCTGGGCTTGGAGAAAATAAAATCCATTACTTCAATAGAGGCTAGGGCAGTACCAGTAAAACTTGGGGTTTGCACGGAATTTTCCTTTCTGTTTGTAGCCACTGGGGATTTGCAGCTTGTCACAGAAGTCAATAGCAAATTCCAGATTCTATGTGGAGCTGGCACTTGAGAACCATTTGTGTGGATGATGGGTGGTTTTGCTATGTCCACAGAGTCACTACCCTCCAACATGGACCAAAAGGATGATAATTTCCAGGAAATGGTGTTCTTTTCTAACAAAGGTATTGTGCAGGTTGACACACTGCTGGGGCTGGGTAGCTGGCTTGCTTTCAAACCTTAGTACGAAAAATCAGTGGCAGAAAAGTGAACATTAAAACATTTGAAAGAGTTCTTAAGCAGCATATTCCTCATATTTTAAAGGAGCTAAATTCAGCAAGAAGAAGGACTGTTGCATGCCAATGTTATGAATCAATAGATTCTTCAGAGCTAGCACAGATAACTTCAAATATATTGTCCACAATAAAATTCCAGCTGGAGCGAGGAAGATCATCCTCAATAGCTCAGGGACTTGTCCCACTGCTTTACTCTCATCTCCTCCTTCAACCAGGCCAACCTGGCTTTATTACAGAATTTCAGAGCTTTGAGGCACCAAAACTTGCAGTGGGAATATTCCAATCAAATTAAAGCATAAATCTATAATTCTAGTGAAGTAAATATTAAAAGCATTTATTCCTTTATTTGAATTTTAACCAAACATTTGCCAGTTCATGAATGCAGCTCTAGCAGAAAAATCAGTAACTAAGAATAGTTCTGTATCTCAAGGTCCTACTTGAATACTGTCAATATGAATTCTTTGGTTATTAAAGTTTTCTTAGTCTCTGTGTACATAAGATCCTAAGTTTACACTTCCTTGTTAAACTTTAGGTTTTTTTGGTTTATTTTGTTATTTTTAACTCTTCTCTGTTATAGTGTCCCTCCTAATGAATTCTTTCCCCTCTGAGGATAACTCTTCCAGCTTACTGAGAGTCCCATTTCAGGGCACAGAGTATTCTCCTCACCGTAACATTTGGAATTTAGAACTCAGCAATAAAGTGCCTCTTTCATCTCTGCTTAGAGGCTCTTTTCAACCTAGGCAGCACTTGAGTATATTAATTTCTTATTTGTGTTCTGTTCTGAGCTTCTGTCAATTGGTTTTTACTCTGAACTGCACAGAATAAACATTTAGAACTAACTTCAATAAGAATGGTAAATTCTGTAAGACAGCAATATTTTACTCACTTGATTTTCAGCTCCCTTTGGACTGCTGTGATCTTTCTGAAAGTCATGAAATGCTTCCTGCACCACCTTGTCCAAGTCCACTTTGTCCTGGAACTCTAGCTCAGGATTTCTCTCCAAAATAACGGATATAACCATCAGCAACTAGAGGGAAAAAAAAGATTAGACTTTAAATTTCATTTTTTAAATTCAGGTTACATAATAGCACTGCTAGTAATTGCAAATCCTCTTTCAAGCAGGAAGCCATTTAATAATGGCACAGGTAATAGTGCACAGATAATAGGATTCTGACTTTGATAAAAGAATCACTGGAAAAGCAGGCTTTATGAAAGGTTACAATTGCTGGTGACTGCCTAGGTAAGGGCACGGTGTAAATGATTGACATTAACATCTAACTTGGCTGGGAGCCAGGGAAGTTATTTTCCATTTTATTCTGTTCACTGTGTGGCTGCACAAATGCTGTGGAGAGAGTGAAAAGCAGCAAACACTGAACCTCAGCATGTGGTGTTCTAAGGCTTAATCACAGATGGTAAAATTCTGTTATGACAAAGTTTATAAAAACCAAAGACAACAGTCAGCAGTAAAGCCTCAGTTCATCAGAATTTATATTACTGACATCTGAAAAGGGTTAAAAATAGAAGGTGAGCACGGTGAGTGTCCTATTGCAATATCTACAGTAGGCAGTGGAGTGTGCACTGGTCCCCTTGGGTTTGGTAATTTTGCTCTCCCTTAGCCAGACCTGGGGGTGTTGCAGCAGCCAGCCTGGCCCTGAGCTGTGAGCCAGAGCTGAGGGGCTGGATGCTGCTGGGGAGGAGCACTCACAGGCACCAGGCCTTGGGGACAAACACTGAGTGCTGCTGATGCCAGGAACCAGGGGTGCAGCTGCCCCTGATCTGCTCTAAAGCAAACACTGTGCACTGGGGGAAGGATTAAAGAGCCTCGTGCTCTCCTGTGAGGGTGAGGAGCACAAGGAGTGGGAAAGGGGCTCATTCTGTAGTGTAAAGCCTCAGCAAAAAGGGAGAGAAGCAGCCTTCAGAGGGCAAGCTGGTTAACTGAGAGCACTTTTCCTGAGATCTAGGAGATTGTTAGGAAAAGGCATGGGCTAAGGACTTGAAGGAAAGCTACACTGCAATATTAGATTTTTACATCCTCTGACCTAATTGTATTGGTACTGTCATTAATATTTGCTGAAGGGGAAGAACATCATGAACTCACTCTGTTCTGAACATGTTGCAGGAACCTGTTTGATCATAAAAATCTATGGAGAAACCACTAAAACAAGTTTATATGGAAAGTTTATAAGAAATTTATATGGAAAATGCTATTTCTTCAAATATTTGAGTCTAGGTTATCTTTTTGTTTTAGGCTGTAAATTTCAGGTGCACTCTATAAAATGTCATTAATTATTGGCCACAGACCTCCACGATGATCTGTCTGTATTGTGGCTGGTCAATGTTTTGCAGCATATCTTCAACTAGCAGGGAAAAATTCATTTCATACATCGTCATATCCGATAAGGTTGGTTGCTGAAAAACAAATCATACTTTTATTCAAAGACCACAGGCATCAAATCAAACCCACCCCGAGGCAGAGCCTACTTGACTGTTAAACAAAAAATAGTCAACTAAGAAATAATGACCACTGTAGAATCAAAAAGGGAGCAGGTTTCAGAGTCCATGACTTGGAAAGAATCTTCTACACTTATGGTTTTATAAATGTGCTTTAACAGAAATAATTTGCTTTCCTTCTATTCTAATTGTATTTTACTCCAAACAAAATAGAAAACTTGAATTTCTTTTTTTCCCAATTAATAAGTTCCTCAAAGTGAAACATTATGGCATAAAATAAGCATCAATGAGAAGGCATTTCACCATGTGCAGCAGGTGGAAGAGCAGTAGCTGAGCCTGTGTGCAGGATTACCTGGGGCAGGAATCTCCCTGCCACGATCAGGCCGTTGGGGGTTCTCTCCAGGATCTGCCACACGCGGTCGTAGAAGCCCGCAGGAGTTCTGTTCAGGGAGCCATCCAGCTGCCTCCTGTTCAGCCAGCTCCTGGGGACACACAGGGACAGCCTCAGCACCCTGGGGCCAGGCAGGCCAGCAGTGACCCCAGAGCACCTGTGCACACACAGCACGGGCTGTGCTCTCTGCTCGGGGGGCTCAGCGTGCAGAGATCCCAGTGCCACCCCTGGGGGATGTCCCTGCTTCAGGGAGCTGCAGGAAAAGCAGCAGCTGTGACATCCACCCAGTGCAGGCCAGTGACGGCAGCAGATCAAATCCATCAGGCCTAATCATACAAGAAAAATGCATTGCAGCAGAATTGATGAAGGCAGGGGTTTCCCCTGATGGTCTGTAAAAAACAAGTGGCCTGCAAATTCAGAAAATTCAACACTGATTTTGTAGAACTAAAGGCTTTGAGCAAACTGAGCCACATTCTTCATGAATCACAAATCCTGTTTGATTTCAGAAGCATACCAGAGGCATTTTTTCTTTTTTACTTAAAACCATCAAGTTTGGAATTTAATTTTCCTATTTTTTTCTTCTCTGTGTTACTATAGGAGTGGGGCTTTAGCCAGAATGTTTATGACACCAGCAATGGAACTTGAAGCAGTGACATCCACGGGTATGAATTAATTAGTGGATTCACAAGACAGATTTCAGTCTCGTGTGGCTGTCGTGAATGTATTTGACAGAGAAGACTTCCTCAAGTTACTTAGTCCTTAGCTGCTTTTTGAATTTAAAGCAGGAAAATCAATGCACACATTATTTCTTAGAAAAACTACAATTAAATTACTGCTTTGCAGCATGCCTCATGCCTTTCTGTACTTCTGAGACCTGGTTCTGGTAGGCTGCTTGGAAAGAAAAAAAAGGAGAAAAAAATAAAAGGAAGGGAAATTCCCTGATCAACTTTAACAATGTTGTTTTGCAGAACTTTCATAGCCTAGCTCAAATTAATTCAGCACTAATAAGTCTGGGGGGTTTAGTTTTTGCTCCATTTGTATTGGTAGATTAACATGACATGCTTAGAATAAAATCACTTGTCTGTAAAATGACCTGTTCCTGCAGACACCAGTGTGCTTGATGAAATTACTAAAATATCTCGCATTAAAAAAACCTCAAACACTGGAGAAATGGTGAGAGTTCCTTCTGAGCTACAAGCAGTCAAGAGAACACCAATTCTGACAACTCCATGCATGGTTTGACACTCAAGTTTCTCAGTGTAGCCCATTCCCAGCTACACCAGAAGACAAAGAGAGTTGGTTTGGGGTTTTTCTGTTTTGCTTTTTTTTTTTTTTTAAAGAATAAAAAGGAAAAAAATATCACTAAGTGGTGCATTTCCTGAACAGGTTTGAGCCCTAGGTCATTGGGATACACTTTCTGAGAGCAAAGGAGATGTTTAAAGTCAACCCTACAAAGCCAGGGCTGAGTCAACAATGTGGGCTCTGTTCCTGTATAACTGTTTTGGATAAAAATGCCCATAAATCACTTCTTAATTAAACACTAAACTACCAAAAAGTCGTGTCTACTATGACAGTTTCATCTTATTCTCTGTACAGCTCTGTCCTTGGATAAGGATAAGAAAGCTTCCATAAAAGCAAAAAGACCAGTAAAATACAGTATATATGGTATAGTAAAAATAACAAGTTGTTTTCTTAATACAAAAAGAAAAAAAAGTATTTGAAGATGTCAAAAATGCTCTGACCCACCTACATTGATAGGGTTGGGATGAGGGTCCTGCAAGCTGAATAAAAAAAGTGAGTTTTAGAACTGTTCGGACCATTAAAAGAACAATGCTCTTTCTAAAAAGACTTTCTTGCAATCTTGTCACCTATATAAATAGATTAAAAAGTGTAATCTATGGAGTCTGTGCTTGCAAAACTGTTACCCTCTGTGAAAACTGGGAGAGGTGAGTTGTGGAGAGACTGTCAGGGAGGTAAATAGACCATTAGCCCTTCCTGTATGACAAATTAATTGGCAGTGAGATATGGTATCACATTAGCAGAGATATTTTTCTAAAAACATTGCAAGAGTAGGAACAGCTGTCCTCAAAAAGCAAAAGAAAAGGAGGTGGGAAAAAAAAAGAGCATTCTGTATTTCCTGGCAGGAAGAGAACTTTTAAAAACAAGTCACTAATGGGCAAGGAAAAACGAGTTAGCAATACTGTACAGGAAGAAGGCAGAAGAGAAGTTAGAAGATTGAAAATTCTGAAGGATTTGCTGGTGAGCTTTTGTACTCAAATAACCCAAAAAAGAATCCTCATCCTCAGAAACTCAGCCCAAGTGGCCCTCAGTGACCAACCCATCGTGTGTTACAGGAACCAAAAGCAGGCGCTGCTGTGGCAATGCAGGGAAGGTCTGTGACAAAAGGTGGTGCTGGAATTGCTCACTGAGATTGACCAAATGCCTCCTTAGCAGTGTGAGTATTTCATGGGAAATGCTGCACAGGGGTTGCTCTGCTGGGGTTTCACAGGGCACTGCCAGCACCAGCACGAGCAGGGACAGAACAGAAGAACTGATAAGCACAGGCAAGACTCTGAAAAGGATCTGGGAGATACAGAACAGAGCCAGTGGGACTGAGAGATGAGGCAGTGATTGAAGGAGCTCGTTTCTCAGGGATTGTAGACTGGGGAGAAACACAGGTGTGTTCTGAATGAAGCAGGAACATAAACAGCAGGATGTGTGGTGTAATTCCTCTTTGCAGAAAGGAAAAGCCCATCATCCATTCAGTCAAGGACTATGGAAATTATCAGCAATATTATGTGCCAAAGTTTAACTAAACTTCAAGTAAAACCAAGAGGAAGAGTTTTGACTTTACTCTTAACAATAAAGCTAAATGGAAATATTGCAGTTTTAACTTTTGCCTTGCATACTGGTATCACAATGAATGTTCCTTTTGGCAGCTGGTTACAGCTTGGAGGAAAGATTGCAAGTTTCAGGCAGTACCACTGTCTTTAAGAATTCCAGAGAACATCTGCTCTTACTCATATAATAATCTAGAAGAAAGCAGGCACTGAACAGCAGACAAACTGTTCTTACAAGTTACTTAAGTGGAGCTATTGGACAATTTTTGGCTCCTCTCCCCACATCAAAGAGTGAAATAGTTCACATTATAGCAGACAGATCTCTTTTCTGTGGCAGTAAAGAGATTTCCACAAAGATAAAGCTGAAAAGGGAATATGCAGTAGAAAAGGAACAATTCTAGAACCTGAGCCCATGTGAAAGAATGAAAAAGTGCATTTTTGCCACCTTTCCTTTAAAAAGTACATAACTGATTACAGGTGCCTGGTGATGTCAGGTGCACACAAAGCAGTTCAGAAATGAAATGCACTTGAACAGAGGTGTCAGAATGAAACCAGGAGCCACCACCCCAGAGCTCGTTACCTGCCCGGCTGCTGAGGCTGCAGAATGTCCAGCAGCAGCTGCTTCACCTCACTGGGGGACATCTGGTACAAGTCCTTGGCTGGCATGTCCCCGGCACGGATTTTCAGTTCATGCTTCATAGCATGGATAATCCATCTGCATAAGGGGAGGAATATATTTATTCATTAAATACAAAGTTTCCAAATAGGAAAAATTAGTCTAACAAAACAGTTCAGAAGAATTCCACACAATCCTGCTATTTGGCTGTCAGGACGTGCAGAAAATATCAGACAAATACTCTCCTACTCTTCCTGTTTGATTGGAACATGATACAGGCTGAAAGGGACAATACACAGGTTTTAAGAAATGTGTTGTGAAGCATGTTTTCCATAGAGAAGATTGACTGAACTACATCCCCTATATTCCATGTTCATTAAGACCAACATTTACCTGCCTTTTGATGTTAAAATTCCTGCTCAGAATTATGCTCTGACTATATATGCATTTTGCTGATGAGTTTTAAAAAGACATAAAATTTACAATATTTTACATTTACAAAGACTTCAGGGCTTATTTCTAGTTTTAGCCTTTGAAATTCCTTTTTGCAGTCTATCACACTTTCTTTTCCTGCTCTTTTTTTGAAAAAAAAATTAATTCAATAAAAATATAGCAACAGTGAAAATGTTTAGCCTGAGGTATCAGAGAGGCAGAATTTGGCAAAGTATTGAAGGAAAATGCCAAGTTTTATTGTGCACATTATGTAAGCCAGTGCTCCAGCCTCTGATGCAGTATCAAAGATGAAATAAGGTACAGGCACCTCTGAAGCCAGATAAGCACAGAACTCAGCCTCTCACCCTCTACACTGGTTTAGTTCAAGTAGGCATTGCTAACAAAAGGAAACTGAACTGGTTTTTCTTCCAATGGTCCATGACACCTGATCAAGGCTTGGGTACATCAGAGCCTTTCTGTGTTTATCTGAAAAAGCAGTCAGATATTTGGGCTGTCATCTCTACATCCACATTCCATGGTCATTCAACTGTTCAGCTAACAAGGTGCAGAATGTTTTTGCTTATGTAAGTCAAGTCATGTTCTTTTCTAGGAACTACACAGAATTTGGAGATGCCTGGCCAGCTGATTCAGTGTTGCTTTACACCTGATGTTTCAGGACCATGCATTGGAGGTGCAAGATACCAGGGAGGATAAGGGCCCATCACTTTATGCAGAACATGCTACTTTCATTTCATTTAGCAGGTGAGGAGAGTCCTTCTCTGGTTACTAAGTTCAACAACTCAGGAAGTCTTTCCCCACTCATGACTCTGTTGTGTCTGTGTGAGTCCCTGGCTGGATTTTCTCTTTGCAGCAGCCTACAAGCCACACCAAAGTCAAGAGTGGACCTTCTGCTGAGCTCTTCACTGATAAGAGGTGAATTCAAGTCAGCTGGCTGGGAGTTTTTACAGTAATAGGGCTGTCAGAAACTTGATCTATTTCAACATGAAACCCTGAAAACAAATCAATAACAAGACACTAAATCAAATCATTATCAAACTGGAACGGCATTTCTGTGAGAAGGTTAATTTTGCTCACTGGAGTGGGTGATAACACTGAAATAAAGGAAATTGAATCTCTAGCATTAACCTTGGGAGAAAGAAAAAAAAAATTGTAAAAAGGATTAGCTACAGAGAATAAGGAAGGGGAGGAATGAGCAGTAACATGGATCTGAAGAGGGGACAGAGAAGTATTTAAGTGCAAAAGGATACTGCCAGTTAAATGTAATACAGGCAATTTTTGGTTTTATGATGTATACTGCTACAGAAGAAATATGAATCTTGTATGCTAGAAAAAAGGCTGCTGGTATCTACCTCCAGTGCTGAAATGCTGTATTTTTCTCGATGGAAAAAAAATATGGAAGATGAAACACTTAAGTTCTGATTCTAAAGCGTGCTCACTGATTCTGTAAATCTCAGTCAGTAGCACCTGGCCTCTTCAAAGAAGTGCTTATTCAAATGCATGTCTCTTCCTAAATGAGAAAAAATCAATTAACTTCTGTGGGTAGCAAAGTAAATGCAGATACCACGGAATGTGCCAGCACTCCAGCACTGCCTATTTGTAGGTCACCTTGTCAAAGAACTAAAGGTGGGTGGTAAATGATGTTTTAACCTTGATTCAAGTTTGTGGTTCTCTGAAGTCTCCATTCCCCTGCAATGCCAGAGGTAATAAAGAACAATAGGTGCTTCACTGACCCAATCCTTATCTTCAGCATCCCACTGAACAGCTCTGGGGAATTGGAGATGATCCAGCCAATATGGATGACAAGTTCCTGCTGCACCACAGCTTCTCTTTCATCTTGTAATTGGCATTTTTCATAGATCATGTCCTTAATCACTGCTGGTGATAAGGGGTTGGAAATAACTGCTTCCTCTTGGCCAAAAGCTCCCAGTGTCACCTGCAGTGCAGGGAGAACAATTCAGAGGATAGGGACAGGAAGAAAAGCACTGCAAAACAATTCAGACACTAAACTGCATCAACTCTGCTTTGCTTGTTAAAAATTCCACAATACAATTTCACAATACAAGGGTAATTTTATGTCAATGGCTGATGCTTGTTAATACTGTTAATTGGATACTGAAACAATAAACTTCACTAACAACCATCCTGAATATGGAATATATTTTTCCAAATTAAAATAAAAATACAAGACCACTGCTTTGGTTATAATCAGGACTGTATATTAAGTTTAGACAGTCATATAATTTCATACATTTCAGCTATGGAACTCAAGTAAAATTCAAAATTAAATTTATAGTTTTGTTTTCTTATTTCTACTAGCATGCTAAAAGTTACAGCCTTAATTTTAAGAAAATATATTGCTGGTACTGGATTGTTTAACCACAAAAAAGGAATTTTATTAAAGTTCTGTTATGTGTTTAATCTACTAGATTACAACTAGCAACACTAGATTTGCTGCTGTGATAAAGATCGTTGTTGTAACATGATCAAGGAAGGGAAGTTGGGTTAAAAGTTGCCAATAGCCTCAAACATGCAGGAGTTATCTTCCCTACAGCTGAGTGGCACCAGAAGCACAAACCCAGACCTCAGTCTGGAGTAAGACAACAACACTGCACATAAACAGGTATGCACATACATACATGTATTTAATACAAAAATACAGACATATTCATATTATTTAGGAGCAGCTATTCATTAATTTGATTAAAATTCTTTTGCTGAGGAAGAAAAATAATTTTCTCCTTAGGATAGGAAAAAACACTGACAATTAAACTTCCTTTGAAACAGAAAACCCTGAAAGACCTTTTGGTTAGCTGCCACCCGTGTTGTCTTATGCTCAACCACACAGAGAGTGGTTATGTTTTCATTAAAAAAATCTTCCAAAAGATGCCTTAATACTCCATCTACTTTTGTCAAGTAAGAGGGCATATAGATAAAATCACAGAAAGGTTTGGGTGGGAAGGGACCTCAAAGATCATCTCATTGCAACGTTCCTGCTCCACACCCCGTCCAACCTGAACACCCCCAGGGATGGGGCAGCCACAGCTTCTCTGGGCAACCTGTGCCAGGCCCTCATCACTCTCATGGGAAGAGTTTCTTCCCAAGATCCAGTCTAAACCTGCCCTATTTCATTTTAAAGCAATTCCCTCTTGTCCTGTCTCTACACATCCTTGTCAGAAGTCCCTCTCCAGCTCTGGGGCCCCTTTAGGCACTGGAAGGGCTTCCAAAATCTCCCCAGAGACCTTAAACCCAAGGAGTTACATAAATCGTGCCCCTTCCTGCCTTCCATAAATGCTGAGCTGTCTTGTCAGTCATGTTCTTTCATTAATTAAAATTATTATTCAATTCCAAATACAATTACTAAACATATCTTTATTGTCTCCAGATTTCTCTTCTTTGGTAAGGTTTTTTTTTTAAGCCATTGCATACTTTTAAAAGAAGCATCAGAGGCCTTCAAAATGAACAAGCCATTTGTTTAGTTTCTGTTACCATTCCTTAATGCAGTTCTGAGGAGCAAGGACTTACCTGCTTGCCCTGAACTAAAACATTAGTAATAGATGGTGCAAGGCTGTCCACTAGTTTACCTAAAAGACTTGCTGCGAAGCGCACAACAGACCTGAGGGCAGAAAACAGAGCAATCCCACTACATATCACAGGCTAGTTTAATGAATTCAGACAGCAATCTGAGGGCTGCCACAGCAGAATGTCAACATTAACTCCGTGAATACATACATTATTTACAAAGTGGAATTTGGATCAGATTTTATGCAATCTTCTCGAGGGTTTCATTTTTTAGTTCAGATACAGGTTAAGGGATCCAAAATATATTTTGTTAGAACTCATTAAACTACCAGTTCCATTAAAAGCCTCTTGTTCTCTTCTCGACACCATCTCAAACAAAGGCAGGTAAGAAATGCCAGCTCCTCTTTTATGACATTTTCACCATTTAAAAATCTATTTAAGGAAGAGTCAGAAAGAACTTGCAAGAGAAGGTATAACACATAACACCAAAGCCTTGCTGTGTGTTCCATGCTGAGGCAATATTTTGCATGTGCAGCATGAAGAGACTTGTGTCATCTGCCAGGTTAAAAACAAGCTGCAACTTCTAAGAACCACATTTTTCCATATAGGCAGTAGATGGTTAAAGATATGAATACATTTAATAATAATTTCCTGACAAAATACAAACCTAACAGACGCGTAACTGAGCTTTTCTAGCACAGATTTTGAGGTTACTAAGAATCATTTATTCACAGAGATGAGGAATAAGCTGTAATATTCTATGGTGTTAGTAAAAAACTCAAAACAGTTGATGTTGATTCCTGTGAAAACTGCTACACACTTCTCAAGATCAAGAGCAAAGCATTTCAAAAATGCATTAGCTGATACTATCAAAATGCAAATAAGCAAAAAAAAAAAAATCTCACAGAGCTGCACTTCAGGTTTTTGGGCACTTTACCTGTTTCCCATGTACCAGTAAAGTAGTAATATGTGGGGTTATAGAAGAAGAAAATTTCTGTGCAAATGCAGCACTGTAGCGCAACACCAACCTATATGTGTGTCACATGGCAATCAGGGAAGAGAAATGAAAAACAGTTTACATATTTTGTTCCTAAAAATAATCTGATTCTTATTAATTACAAAAAATACCATCAAGGTATTTTGGTTCTACCTCATTATTGGCAAAGGCCCATTTAATTGTACGTACAGACAAAAATGAAAAACATATTTATATTTACTGACCTGTTTCAAATAGCTATAGAGTGACAGAACAGAGTTCAGGACAGGCTTGACTTTGATAAAAAGAAATTAAACTTTTACTGAGCTTCAGGGCAAAGAAATTAATAAACAACATGTAAATATCAACCCACTTGCTGAAACCTTTTAAAGTTATTGTGTCAAAGTCGAGCTCAAAGCAAATTACTTCAGGGCAATAAATCTGAGTTAGTGCATCAGCTTAAATGATTTATATCTGACCACCAGCCTTCCTACATAAAGCTACTGACAATATTTTACCATGCTCTGTAAGAAATAAGAATATTAACATTCTTCTCACATTATTTCAATTTAATGAGGCCTGTGTATTGGCAATAGCACTCAGTGCAAAACCAGCCTATTGCTTTTGTATTTTAAAAGATAACAGTAAGAAACTGCTTCTTAATTTTTTAAAGCCTATTAAACCAGACCTTCAGCTGCCATGCACCAATACAACTGTCAGGAAAGTTGCCACTTTCCCCCCTTTAAGTGTGTGAGAATCCAGCCTTACTTTCTGTAAACACATTAGGAAAACAAAACTGGTGTAAGCCAGAAGGAACATGAGATTTGTGTACAAACCAGAGCTTTCTGCTGCCAGCTCGTCTGTAGATTCTTTCAATATGCTCAGCAACAGTACCTAAAGGCATTGAACAAAAAAAGAAAAGAAAAACAAAACACAAGCAAAAAAAGATGCAGAAGTTTTCATTTAACAGTAATAAGGCAAGTTTGATGAGACCAGTTAATTCTGAATCTGCTTTAGTAAAGCACTTATCTATTATGCTCAACATCTAAAATTCAGATGCAATCAAGTCCCCTGTCTCCCAGTGCATGTTGTTATGAAAGGAGCCAAACCAGGTTTCAGCTGAATTTGCTGCTCATGCTGTACAGACACCTATAACATCACCTGTTCTTGCAATGTACTGGGGAAAATTAATCTGCATGTAGATTTGGCCTCTAAAGGTACATCCTCAAACTGCAGAACCCAAAGTTCTTCAGCTTCTGTTTTCAGATATATGTTTTATTGATTGGGTGATTATTTAATGTCAGTCTCAGTAGGATCCATGCAGGGAATGCAGGGAACTCTTACTCAGTGACCATTTACTACAAGTGCATATTAAAAAGGTTTTCATCACCCACTATTTCATATGGGATGGCACTGAGAGGTCTGTACAAGTCAGCTCAGAACACTCAGAGGCACAATTGCCTTTTTTTTAGGACCTAATTGATTTCAACAAAGTTTTTGAGTTCATCATCATGATCCAGTGGTTGAAGTGGTAACACTGCTTACAGAGGCCAGGGAATCTGCCTGGAGCTGGTTCTGGAGCAAAGAACACAAACCTACAAAGGACTAAAGGAAGCTCCTGAGGCTCCCAAAGCCTCCCAACACTGCAGGTAACTCTGGGAGAGGCCACCTGAGAGCCCACACGGGCCCCGCGTTCAGATCCCAGCCAGGACTCCCAGCAGTGCACTGGGCCATCAGCCAAAGTGTTTTACTCCTCTCACGTGGCCTCCCAGCCCTGAGTGCAGTTCTGGGCACCACAAGAGAAGAAAGATAAAAAGGAGGCACAGGAAGGTGGGGAAGGATCTAGCAGGGAAGCCATGTGAGGGGTGGCTGAGGTGACAGGGCTTGTTGAACCCAGAGCAGAGACTGAGGAGAGACCTCACTGGGGCCTGCAGCATCCTCACCAGGGCCAGCAGAGGGGCAGCACCACATCTCCTCACTCTGGTGCCCAGTGGCAGGAGCCAAGGAATGGCTGGAGCTGAGTCAGGGGAGGTTTGGGCTGGAACCAGGAGCAGGTTCCTCAGCAGAGGGTGGCTGGGCACTGCACAGGGCAGTGGGCACAGCAGCAGCCTGGCAGAGCTCAGGAGCTCTCACACAGGGGCACTGCTGGGCTGTCCTCTGAAGAATGATGATGCTTGTGGGTCCCTTCCAACTCAGAATATTCTATAGATTCTATGACACCTTTAACATAGCAATACAGATATAATGTATGTTTATGTCAATATGACAGCTCTGTCCACATGAACCAGCCATCTCATACCAAAATTAAGAAGCAGAGCTCTGTAACATGAGATGGGAAGTCCCACTGCTTGAAGAATAACTAAGAGTATATTATTTGATTTGAATAGCCCTCTTTTTCTGAGCAGACATACATAAAAAGGCAACCAAAAGGCAAACTTTGGAAATAAAAGACAAAACATCAAACTTTGCAGCATAAAATCCCAAAGCCTCAGTAGCCTTCTCAGATTTATATTACAGGAATCTGGACTCTGTGCTCTAAAACAAAGCCATAATACAAAGCCAGAGCTTCAGAGATGTGTTGAATTGAAGTCAGATTACATCAAAGCAGAATAAAAATTCAGTATAAAGCCTCATATAGTTCAGACTCTTACAGACATTTAGACTTTTGTTTCTATTTTCTTTGTAAGGTCAAATCTTGTATTTTTTTCTAATCTATGCACTCAAAATTACAACCAGATACAGCACTGGCCTCCAAACAATTGAGAGGCATTCCTATATCCAGCAGCTCATTCCTCACCACACCATCAATTTGCATGTCCTATTTAATGCAGAAATTGCTCTAAATGGCAGAGAAAAGAGCTCCACAACTGCTGCCATGCACAGCTATTATTCATGTTCATTGCAACTGAACATGCAGCTGCTTGCTCAGTGCTCAGAACAGTCAAATGAAGAAGCTCTTACCTTCCTTGGTGATAAAATTCGGCCCTTCCCTTTTAAGCAATATACTTGAGAGTAATGCTTGACTTGCTAGGCAACTGCAGTCCTTAAATAAAAAACAGCAACAACAAAACCACAAATAGCCCACAGATTGTCACTGAAGCACAGCCAGAACAGCTATTAAAAATTTCAGGTGAGACCAAAGAACCTTTTCTTCTTTTCAATTGAAGGCAAAGTCTATCTATTTTCTTTTCAAGGGGATTTCACAACTATTCCACACCCTATGTGTGCTGTATCCTTGTCACTGCTGCTTGCAGGGGCTTCTCTGTGGATCCTATTAAACTGTAATAATTTGACCTTGGAAAATTTCCCTGATTTTTCATTCTCAGGTCCTTTAATTTACAGCAGAAATGCTTGTAATGAAATAGGGAACCAAGTAGAACACTTTGTGTGTTTGTAGCCACAGCAGATCTGGAACAGTTACTGGTAGTTTGCCTCTGGGTCCAGGAATCAAATGGCAGATTGGAGCTACCCCTTGATGCCATTAAGAAGTTTCCAGTCCATCCAAATGAATTCCCACTGCTCAGGAGTTTTGACTTGCAGTTTGTCCATAAAATATCTGTTCTTAAGGCACATGGCAAAGGGATCCCCTCCTAGATGGGCACTGAGCACTAGGGGTGATTGGGGCAGCTGGGAGAACTGAGAGCCAGCAGTTACAGGGGAAGGGCCAGGAAGCTCTGGGATAGGATAAAGAGGAGGATTCCCTGAGTAGGGAGAGGAATATCAGACATTTTATGTTATTAGCTGTGCCCCAACACTGATCATGCTGATCTAAGTAGGCTGCTGGTAAAAGGAGTATCAGCACAGAATCACTTATTTCACAAGAATGAAGTTACACTGTACTTTTATGAAGTTTTCTTACATTAAGTTTCTGCAGGATCTCATATGTTGACTTGTTCTGCCAGTCATTAATATTTACATCTGGTTGCTGCTCAAGTTCAGAAGCATTGGGAGTACTAGATTGTCTCTTGACTTTTGAATGTTTTGGAAGATCCAGCTCCTCCAAACTCTTAAATACAGGAGCCCTGAAAAATACATATTTAATTCCTTCATGGATCAGAAAATATTTTAATAATCAAAAAGTCATCACTATAATTTACACATAGCCTTACTCTTCTGTTTCAGTGATGCTTAGGAAGTCAAGTTGTTCAACAACTGCTCCAGATATTAAAGTCTGAAATGAAAAATTGAAAACAAATTTTAAAGTATGTACATAACTATATAGCTGTCTTTTAATCTCAGTATGTTGCTGGTTGTTTCCATTGAGAAAGCAGCTGGTTTATCTACAGTTCCAAATACTTTACACCTTCAGAGTATTTTTGCTCTTTCACGAGGAAAAAGACAGCTGAAGGCAGCAGAAATCTCTTGGGGCTGCTGCCTCCTTTTTGTCGTGTTCCATTGTTCTTTTGCCCTGCCCAGCTTCCTCCAGCACTGCCCACCCCAAAGCCAGATGGAAACACTTGAGACTGAGGATCTGCATTGCCCAGTCCTGCCCAGCCCCGTGTTCTGGATCCCAGCACTCATTATTCCAGGGATGGCTGAAGGCATCCTGTCAGCCTCACTGATATTTCAGGCAAACTCTACAAAGAGCATTCCCACTCTGCATCCATTCCTAATCCAAGCATGCCTGGCTTAAGTTTGCACATCAAATGCAGCTTACAAATACTTCCATCTCAAAAGATTACACAGCTGAAACTCACTGCTGCATTTATCTGATGTAGCCATTACAATTCATTCACTCTGAATTTATATGAATTCCCTATTCATCTCTGCCAGAGGAAATGCATTGTAGTACAGTATTTTTAAGACTGCTTTTGATGGTTCTCATTAGCTAAATAAAACTGAGTGTGTTTTGTGAACTTTTATATTCCATTTTCAGTGCACATGAGTTGCAGTAAAACATTGATCTGTTACACTGTGAGATGACAGAACAGAAAACCCTGCCTTGCTTTTATTACTGGTGCCATTCATTCTTTGCCTTGCACATCTGCTTGAACACATGATGACAGTGAAGGTAAAAATCAGAAAAGATCTGCAAAACTCTTGAGCATACAAAATTTTAAATGAAATCAGATTTGGTATATTTTACAGGAAAAAAAGAGCAATCACCCAATTAGAGACACACATTCTCTCTTAGGCATGTTTAACATGTGCACCTAAATGAAGCAGCTGAATGCAACTGACAAAGATCAATATATATTTTGTTGGAATAAATGAATTATTCAAGAAAACACGATGAATGACACATGTCCCTTGTTCTTTTCCCAAATCCTCCCCTATGAGGAAACAAGTCTGTTAATAAAATGTGCCAACTGTGCAGCAAGACAGAGATTCCAGCTCAGCTGCTGGAGCAGACACAGGGTGTCCCAGCAGGAAAGGCACCCACCACCATCCACTGGCCTACAAACATTTGTCTGTAGTCTTCCCATGTGCTCTTTTTAATGGCTAACAAACAAAGCAAAGACCAGTGACGTCTTCAACCCTTTAAAACAATTCCTTACTCTTTATATTAGAAAAAGGATCTTTCCAAAAGGTCAGTGAGTATGGAAGGGAAAGTTTACTCCCCAATGGCTGTCCAGTGTTTAGGATAAGGACACGGGTAGATGGAGAAATTTCTTGTCTGGTAAAACTTTTGTGCAAGGCAAGAAAGTCATTGCAGTTAAATTAAAAAAAAACCCACAAAACAACAAACAAACCAAACCACAAAAAGAACCCTGTAGCCAAATGAAAGGTTTTCCATGGGCAGTAGTGGCATTTGCTTTAGGAAGAGTCAGTGGTACCAGGAGAGGCTACATGACCTACATGTGAGCAGGAGAAATACATAAATACCTAAAGATTCCAAGGATATCTTAAACCACCACAGCTAGAAGCATTTCCTTTCCCAATGACCCAGCTCTTCTACAAATTCATGATTTTCTAGGGAACGAGAAGTCATTACTCTGTCTTTGGTCTTCTCTCTTACAAAAAAAATTAGTTCAATAGGTGTAAACTAAGATTAACTAGCACATAGGAGTATGTAAAATCAGCACCTGTCTTGGCAATTTTCACATTTTAATGAAGGAATGTTCCTGCTTTAAGATCCATTCAAACAGTAAAGATGTTAAAACTAGATCTTAGTTCTTGTAAGAATTTTAATATATGTGAAGCACCTTTTTTCCCCTCTCTGTGATTACCTAATCAAAAGAAATCCCTCAGTGCTTGACACCGTGGCTTTATCCTTTGGTAGTAATTTCACAAAATTGCCTAACAAAAAACACCCTTTTCCCTTCTGAAAATCCTCTGTGAAGATTATGATTTTCAAAAGACTCATCAAAAGGAATTAAAATAAACCCATGTTTCTGTTGAGACAAAACAAACAGTACCAAATGTCTTTAGTCTTGACTTCTTTTATGAATCTAAATAAAATCAGAAGTTACATAAACCCCAAAAGTAGTAAGAATACAGGTACCAGCACCAGGGGGTAAGAACACAACAGCCAGGACAAACACCTTACCTGTACTCTGTCAACGTGAACCTTCACTCCTCCAACAACTCCCTTTCTAAAGGCTGCCAGCATATCTAATATGGGGCTGAATCTGCTCCCTCTGAAACGTGAAACACAGCTCCATGAATCCTGCACTCGGGCAAAGCCCACAGTGCCAATCCTGCCCCTCCTCTCCCTACCTGATGTTGTCCTCCCGGATGAGCACCACAAACAGGGGCCGGCCGTGCATTTTCCAGTACTGCTTGATGAACTGCAGGGCGTTCTGGGAGGGCAGAACACAGTCACAAAACACCCAAACAACAAAGCACAGCCCACCAGAAGAGGGCTACAGCCCTGAAAACCTCAACAGGTTAAAAACACCTCAGCTACTAGAGCACCAAGAGATTTCTGCCACAGGCACAAGCTGCTGCCAAGCCCTGCTCTCTCCTACGTGTTCTGAAAATACTCCTAAGCAAATGGAGGGATCATGAGACAGGGCAGTGCTCTGAACTACAGGCAGTGACCTAGAAAATGTGTGTGAGGATCCAGGCCTTGAATCCCAGCCCATGGGAGGAAGCACCAGGGCCACCTTCTGTGCACTGACAGTGCTGCTCCAGCCCAGAGCCCAGGGCACGCCGCGGGTGAGCCCTGCACTGCTGCCAACCTCACAGGCAGAGAGGGGGGGCAGGCTTTAACATTTGTGCAAAATCAAGTAGTGTTTCCTCCCAGTTTTCATATCTCCTGTAAACACCTGTCTTGTTCCTTTTTTCAGCCAAGAACATTTGTTCTCCCAAAGAAACAAATGATAATTTGCTTGCTGCCCTACAGCATTCCCAGTCACTTTGGGGGCAGTTTTTTTGTCACAGAGAGATACTCACTAGAACTCATACTGGGCTGACAGGATATTTGTCTCTTTCTAGCTGTACACTTTCTAGCTGCAAGTTCATTTTTGTATTATAGTAATACACACTGCACTGTGTTAGCCCTTCAGTCTTCTGTTTTATCAGACTGCACAGTTTATTCTTTTACAGACTATTTTTGTCAGTTACTCAAAGGAAAAGTTACAAATACCTTAATGTCATCAATCAACATCATAACATCTTGAGACATGTAGAAATCACTGAGATCAAAAATGATTGAGTAGCAAACCACAGTCTTCCCTAGTATTCGATAAATCTGTTGAGAGAGAAAACTTGCATTAATCTTTTCTCTAAAACATTCATCAGCATTTATACCAGGACCTGAAAGGCATAAAATACACATAATATAACATTACATTTCAATTCTAGTTAAAATCATACAGACTAACTATTTATTTAAAATATTTATCAATAATGAGAATATAAACTTTTCATGTAATAACCTTTGATGTTCCAAGGCATCCTATGGGTCTGTCCGGTCTTCCAGATAATCCCAATTTCTCATTGACCCCCAAATGGAAGTAAGCCTGTGGGAAAGAATCAGGAAAACTGATAAAAACCTAGATCCAGCCTTTCTCATACTCCAGCCACGTCTCACAAAGAAGGCTGAGTGCAATCTGCTGGATTAGAACATGATTCAGAAAATGTGGCTGTTACTGCTATTCAGGAGTGGGTTTTTAAAAACCATTTGTTGTTTCCTATATTAGGTCATATTTTTAACTTTTTGTTCCTATTACTTTTTTATTTTATGTAAGTAAAATATTTATTGATTTTTCAAATTGCTTATTGAAATGATTTTTAAAGGATCATTGCATTTATTGGCTAGCCAAATTTGCCTTCTGTAATGTTTTTTCAGAGTGGATACAAAAGTAAAAAGAGTAATATAAGAACCCTTTAAAGATCTTTATTCTAATTTTAGTACAAATCTGGAAAATTAATGTATCAGCAACACAAGCAAGAGGGAATTATCTCATTATTCATAGCTTGATTCTTATTAGAGTTCTGTATGCCTAGCATTACTTCAACTGATACAATTTTGCAAAAACAATCTTCACTTATTACATTGTAAGAGTATAAAACCATAAGAAAACAACTAATCTGTGAGCAATACAGTATAAACATATCAGATAAATCTGACTGAAAGATGTAATTTATCCATTCTTGGCCTGTTTTAGGTAAGGAACCTACTATTACTGCAGAATATTCAGAATTCTGAACATTTTCTGAAGTTCAACCTTTCTTTATACAGGAAGATAATTCAGAAGCAAATGAAAGCAAACACTTGAACAAACATTATACTCCATCATTTTCTGTTGCTGTCAGCTTAGGGCCTTCCTGATCCTGCCCATCTTTCTGCATTAATACCAAGAGCTATTTAAAAAAGAAAATAACCAAAATTACCTACACGACGTGTTCATCCAGACTAGGGAACTGTATTCAAGTGGGGAAGGATGGAGCCATCAGAACACTGATGGCTTTCAATAACCCATCTGTGCATAGCAAAGGCAAACAATGCTGAACCTCTCCTCTTGGGAAAAAGGAAGCTGGAAGGATGGCAGCAGACAGGGCCATTTAACCCTGAAAGGAGCTGCATTTTGCTGGAGTGTAGAACATGGGATGCTTTCTGAACAAAAGCAGAACTGCATCAGCACTGAACATTGGCTGTTTCCTTGCAGACTCTGAGCTTGAGGCCCCATGTAGCACAGGTTACTAAAGCAGGTTCCTGCCCTAGGGAGAGTTCCCCATCCTGATCTGTTACAATCGAAGCTCAGATGCAGCACCAGCCTCTGAATCTTGCACAGTTTCACTCAAGTCCATCTGCTTCAAGCACCTTTGTGGTTATTTTATTAAAAAGCCCTTCAAGTCTGGATTATTAAGCTGCTAATAGCAAGAAATGGCTGTGAAAGCAGACTGGGCTGTTGGGTTGATTTATGAGCATGACCCAAAATGCACACCATCTGTTTCTGTGCTACCTTTCCTCTCTCAGTCCATGCCAGGGGTGTTCTGCTCCTCTTGTGCTGCACTTCCACTCCAGATGTAGTTTTTCCTATGTATTATGTCTTGTCCCATTTTATTGTTTATCTCTTCTCTTTTCATTCCCCCACTGCCCCCACTTTGTGGATATCTTTACATGATTTCAAGTTCTACTTTTAGTCCCCATCCATTTGTTTTACAGCACTTTTTTGGACACATGCCTTTTAATAAGTCTAGGGATTTAAATTGTTATCATGTGCTACTAGAGCAGTTCAAAAGTTTCTTATTGGATTAAATACTCCTCAGAACTGACAGTGTCAGAGTAGGAAATATTGAGACCCATATTTTCCATGGATCAATGTTCTATTCCCCCAAAATGCATTGACTGTTCCACCATTGGCTTCCTCTCCCCTCAAAGGATGACAAATACTTTTGTATTTTTTGTATTTTGAGCTTTTGTTTGTTTGCTTTTTGGTTCATTTTGATTATTGGCATAAGCTCCAAGGTCAAACCTCAGTTCTCATACCACTCCAAAGACTCTCTTCATAGCCCTGGCAGAGCCTTTATTAGAAGCCCAAAAGGAAAAGGTTTTGTATCAGATGAATTAATATTTTCATGGTACTCCTTTAAAATGTAAGTTTTGATGAGGCAGCTGTACCTACCCATCATGAGGATAAAGGAAGTGTCAGAATTGCCACATGTCTCAACAGCTTTAGAAAAATAAATCCTAACATAGACTTTTCCATAGATAGGAATTTAATTGATAATAATAAAACTTAATGAAGGTCTCATCTTTTTGTCAAGGAAACCAAAGAAGTGATGGATGACAGAGAGATAATATATATTTCTATAGTAAAGTTATGGAGTATTTATTTGTTAAACCAAAGTTTCAGTACAGAATTTCAGGACAGATACAAAGAGAATGTATTTTGGAATGTAGTATCATGAAAGCTAGTGAGTAAAAATGGGTTCAGAACTGAACAAGGGTGAATGGAAACACAGATGTTTCAGTCCTTCTCAGGTGTTAGTGGCAATCATTATTGGGGATAAGCACTTTTCTGAATAAGCCACAGGCAGGTTTAGCACATCTCTCACCCTCACAAACTTAAGCAACATGAAATATGTTGCTATTGTCTTTATTTTTGTGTTTTCTTTTTCCTTATGTCCTACAGACACCTGATACAGCTGATGGCATTGGCCATGTGACCTGATTTCTGGGGGAGAGCTCCACAGAGTGATCTGTTCCACAGCTGGGACCTCAGGGGACAAACAGAATCTGTCACTGCACTGCCCCAGACACTCCCTGCTCTGTGAGAGACCATTTGCAGAGCCCAGGCTCAGACAGGAGCTGTGTGAACCTGACCTACAGGCAGGAGCAGCAGGGCCAGCCTAGGCCTGCAAGGATGTGCTTGGCCCTCAGGAGGCTCCTTGCCCCTTCAGGGAGGATGAAGGGGATCCTGAAGGGGATCCTTCATCCCTGTAATTTCTAATTGTGCTGTGTTACACGTGCTCAGCTAAAGAGGAAAACCAAAATGGTAAACCCAAAATTTCCTGAATATAGTCAATCCAAGGGAAAAGAGTGACAGAGATGTGGATACTGCCTCTTACAGGGGCTGCACTATGAAATCCTATGATGGCTGATGCCTACTGCCTTAATCCATTTCTTTAATTATTGCTCATTTGCTTGTTTCTGCATCAAGGTTCATTCAGTTTACCAAGCTACTAATGTTATTAAAATTTTATTATTCATTCATTATACTTTGAAAGTGGCTCAGACAATAAGCCTAATGAGATAATACAGAACATGTGGGCTCCCACATTTCCCTGAAAGCTGCAGGCATCTGTAACTTCCAGTGCCAGCACACCTTGCAACTGCATAAGGTCAGAAATGTGTAGACAACAGCTCAGGAAGACACAAGAGCAATAGCTTGATATAAATCTCTATTTTTACAAAAGAAACACACAGATGGAAAAATCATTTTAAACACAGAATTCCTTACTTTGACAAGTTCTTTCTGAGCCCATATCTGAATTGGTTCCACCTGCTGGGGGGTCTGAGTTTGGATTCCATATGTGTTCAGAAAAACTTGTAGGCTGCAAATGAAATACAGATACATTCAGTGACAAATCACAGAACAGTTTTAATAATTCTCTTGGCAGCAGATGTATATCAGTAGCAGTATTTTATTCTACACCATTTCAGATGCATTGTTCAACCCTTCCTTTACACATAGGTACTCAACAAAAGTAAATACATACCGCTGGCTCTCTGCTATCAGGGCCACATGCACCACCAAATCATTTTCTAAAGGACCCTGGAAAATAATGACAAAATCATTACTGGCACTGCTAACTGAAGATTTTATTCAATATAGCATGACCAGGGACAATGGCTATTTAAACAATCCACAATTATGACAGACAGCACTGTCTGCATTGCTTTTTCTTATGGTGTGAGCAAATTGAAAGATTTATAAATCTCAAGACTACAGGAAGCCTGTCTTACCAATAACACTCTGCAAGACACATTTTGGAGAATTAGTAATAAACAGATTTTTGGTAATCATTACACTGTTTGGATTAGGTTGGGTGTTTCTTTTATTAAAAAGAACTGTATAGGGAAAACATTTTATTTCATACAAAAATTTAGAATTTATCCAATCAATACATCTCCTATATGCCTAATATGACCTAATGTTTTGATACATATCTTTTTAATGAGTGAAACTATTCAGCTTTTGGGGTAAACAATAAAATTCACTTAGAAATAATGACCTGATGATTTCAACCCTTTACTCTGAAAAGTTGTCATCAGACAGCTGCTCCTCAGTGACATGAAAGACATATTACATTTTACTGGAGATAGCTGCATTTCCTTGCATTGTTTATTGCACAGACACTTCATGTTTGACATAAATACCAGTATTTTACATCAGGAAACCATGCAAACAGGAGTGAATTCAGTGTGTCTGACTCCCTGGGCAATTCACCTTTGCTGTCTCTGGCAGAGTGAGCTCTGAACAACCCCCCTGCCCCTGTTCACTCCTCTGGCACTCACTGACTGTGAAAGAGCACAACTAAGAGCAGCTCACATTTTCAGGCTAAAATGCTTTTGTCTTCTTTTGTCTAGAAACGACCAGAACATGAATGACAGAAGTTAAACACATCTTCTATCGATTGTATAAGAAGACAGCATTTTTTGTGATGAGAGAGGGATAGACATTGATTTAGAATGAGAAATTCAGAGGGAACACTTGCTTCTCAGGCAGCTGTGAGCCTTCATATCAATAAAGAACTTAGGGATTTACAGAAGAAATTCCTGGTAACTTCTCCCTAGAAGTCTGTCAGCACTACATTTGCACTAAAAGTTTAGGACTTTTTGCCACATGAAATAAGTTTCTGACGAAAGCATGAGCACAAAGAGACCAAATGCAGCAGTCAGAAGTTCAGGTGACATTAGAGCCCAAATGCAGCAGTCAGAAGTTCAGGTGACATTAGAGCATTTTCCTACTCACAGTAAGACCACTGGGCTATCACTTGTATTTATACAAACAGTAGGAAAACTCAACCCAAAACTCAGCCATAATAATTGTATGTAAAACAAAAAGCAAAAGCTCTCCCCACCTGAAAGCAAGAGAGCCCTTCCAAGACTAATGATCTGCAGACAGCCTGTGATCTAACCTGGGCAGTGTCTTTGAGTCAAGACTCAGTTGTTTCCCTCTCAATGAAGAGCTGAGCAGGACTGTGCAACCACAGCCTGGAAATTGTACATAACCCTTCAGATCTGCCTCTCACACAGCCAAGGACAGCACTCATTTACAGCAGTCATAAATGGTGGCTCTAACACAGGCCAGAACTACATAAATGCAGCTACAGCACCACACAAAATCTGTGTGGAAAACTACTAAATCTTTCAAAGTATTGTGGAAAAAATATAACTATCATTGCAATACAACTACACGATTGCTGCAACATTAAACAGAAAGTTACTGTTACTGTCATTTGACATGTCACAGCCTGGAGGATCACCAGTAGTGACCCAGAGAAACACAGATCAAAATAATAGACTCAAAAAGGAAGTCATCCTTTCCAATGATGACTGTGCTATATACTATTTGCTGTAAAATGTTAAAAAGGAGATAGGGAAAAGCATTAAACTGCTAAATATTCCACTAAATTAATCTTCTTGCTAAAAATTCCATTTTCATGTCTTGGCTTTCTCATTTTTCTAATAAGGCCAGCTCAGGTATTGTTCCCACAACATCCATCACTGTCTCCCCAAGACACCACAACAGCCCCCCTGCCCAGGCTCCCCCTCCTGCCTTGTGTTGCCACCTTGGATCCTTGGCAGAAGGGTTGGTTTCAGCTGCATGCTGCATGCTGTGCAGATGATAAATATACCTCAGAAGAACAAGATAAAAGACTGATTAGTTGTTCTTCCTCTCCAAAAAGGAGAAGAAAAAAAAAATCAAAAAAGAAAAAATCAGTTTTTAACAAGGTTATAAACTGTTGGAGGTAGGATAAAGGGAAAAATCCCTGACTCCATTCCTGGCACAAGGAGAGAAAGCAGCTCAGTAGCAGCCTTGTGCTGCACTCTCACTGCACAGATGTTACCACTGTGCCTTTGTGCCTGCCCTGCCAGAAAACCTCAGAGCTCTGAGAAAACCCCATTCATTGTGAGCATGTGAGCAAGGGACACAGCACTGAGCAGCCCCAATGGAAGTGGCACCCACTGGGCTTCCCAAGCACACGGGGAGAGGAGAGGCAACGGGAACAGCTCCCAAAGGAGAGACTGCACTGCACCCCATGAGCCCTGGTGCTCCTGAGCCACAGCCCAGCTGTCCCAGAGCTGACCACTGCTGGCCACCCTGTGCCCACTGGCACTGAGCTGCTCTGGCAGTGCTGACCACTGCTGACCACCCTGTGCCCATTGGCACTGAGCTGCTCTGGCAGTGCTGACCACTGCTGGCCACCCTGTGCCCATTGGCACTGAGCTGCCTGGCAGCACTGACCACTGCTGACCACCCTGTGCCCACTGGCCCTGACCTACCTCGCCCGAA
>VZTB01012987.1:828863-849090 GCA_013397245.1 Thryothorus ludovicianus | reverse complement strand
TGAGCAGCCAGGGACACACAGCTGAGCAGAGCAGGGACACACAGCTGAGCAGAGCAGGGACACACACCTGAGCAGAGCAGGGACACACCTGAGCAGAGCAGGGACACACACCTAAGCAGAGCAGGGACACACACCCAAGCAGAGCAGGGACACACCTGAGCAGAGCAGGGACACACACCTGAGCAGAGCAGGGACACACACCTGAGCAGAGCAGGGACACACACCTGAGCAGAGCAGGGACACACCTGAGCAGAGCAGGGACACACACCTGAGCAGAGCAGGGACACACACCTGAGCAGAGCAGGATGATGGCAGACCACAATGGCCAACTGATCACACCCTGAGACAGGAATTAACAAAGCTGAGCTGAGCAAAGCACCCACCTAAGCTCCTGTCCACACAGAATTCTTATGCTGGCTAAAGGAATGGAAGCTACTGGAATTATGTGAAGCACTGCTAATGCAATAAAATGAATTAACCACATGATTTCAGGATCAATGGGCTCTGCCTCACAGTCTCAAAAGTATGAGAGGTTTCCAGAATGTGTGTTCTATTCCCACTGATTTTAACACTGATTTACATTGCTCAGTAATTAAAATATATGGTCAGAATAAATTAATATTTAAGGTAACTGTATCAATAGACTAATATAAAGCTTAAGCTAACTGTTAGTGAATATTCATCACCATAATCACAAGTACAAGTGTATTGGACTGCAAAAGCAGATTCCTTTGTTAGCTCCCTATCTGCATCAGCAGCAGCTGACAACATTTAATCCATCTATAAAAATATTGCTACAACTCTTTGTTCTGGGCAGCACTAAATCCACAGAACGAGATATTAACAATTCTAAGGAAAAACAAAGGAAAGAGAGCTACTAAACAAAATCCTGAGTGAATTTTCAGTAGCATGAAACAGCTGAATACCTGGGACTCCTTTCCCTGGCTCCAAAATGGGGACGTTAACATAAAGGTTTTACAAACCTCTGCGTTCAAAGCAAGAAGGAAACTGTGAAAAACAGCACCACTACCTGCAAGACACATGTTTTTCTCCTTCATAAACAATTTTTTTCAGTTGCATAAAACATAGTTCTTTCCACCAGTGACACACAGGCACTTGCACTGCCTCTGTTACTCAGCATTGTAAGCAGGAACAAAATTTTGACTCCCCTGTTTCTGTTTGCCCCTCTGTGGGAGGACAAGAATTGACTCAGGTTCTTGTTGCTGCATTTAAAAATATTTGGAGCTCAAGAGGCAGAGCCCAGGCCCAGAAGCAGCAGCAGGAGCTACAAAGGTGGTACCGTGTGCTGCCCACACAGCAGGAGTGAGGAGGCTGAACAAACACAAATTAATTGATACCCTGGAGGCAACACAATGATCTCTGAATGGATAATGGAGTGGGAAACCAATACCTTCCCAGATATCAAAGTGTTTGGAGCCAGGCTTCCATTTAATTAGCAACCAATAAACAAAGTAAGACACACAAACACTATCACCAAGGACAAGATTGTTATTCAGGTAGGTTTTCAGTAAGGAGCAGAATTGACTGCACCAACTCTAAATTAGTAGGAATAAATGGAGTTCCTGATATAACAACCTCTGATGACACATTGCTATAAGATCTCCAAACCCTGTTTGCAATGACTGTGAGAGAAGCAGCAAAAAATTTACTCTGAATTTTTGGATATTTTGAAAAAAAGAATTAAATAAAATTAAATTAAAAAGCAGTAAGAATGTTCAGCAAAAGAACTGAAACACAAGAATGTTTATGTTACACAAACAACAGTCAGCAAACTATAAATAGAACTTATTTAACCAGCATTCTGCAGACACAGAAACACACAAATATCAGTACAAGAAAATACTAGCAGAACTACTAGAGCAACCTACACACACACTGGGGGATTACTTGGCTAATACTCTTATAAGATACATTTTTTTTTTTTTTTTAATGAACAGTGAGATTGCCTGCATTTACTTTGAAGTGTTGGCTAAAAGAGGAATTTTGCAAGAAATACAGCAAAACCAAACAGGTGGAGCACCAGACAGACTGTCCCTCTATACCTAAAGATACATCCACTCTTCTTGCCAACTGCTGAATTTTTAAACTCCTTCAATTTTTCTCATTTTTATTACCAACAGCCTGTTTCCCTTCTGTGTTAACAGAAAAATAGTTTCCAGAATTCCATCTACTGATTACTAGGTAACTTCTGATCACATTAAAATAAAGTAATATATCTCTCTCTCAAAGGAAATACTAAAGAAAAAACTCAACTGCAAAGATTTTTCTGGATTGACCATTCTTTTTGCATTAGCCTATAAAACCAAGTGAGACTGAGAATTTGTCTGTGACTGGAATTCACCATAACAACCTTCAATGGTCAAACATTTGATACTTGCAATTGCTCATACAACTGAAAAAGGGTAAAAATAACACAGATGAATGAATCACTAACTTTCTCTTAGTTTGAATAGTTGAAACTATTCAAAGCTTCAACTTGTCCTGCTTAAGCAGTCAATAATTTGAATTAAATGCTATAAATCACTTACAAACATCACTGTACAGGTGCAGCTGATAGAGTTAACCCAGAAAGCATCTCATTAATATATTCTGTCATGAAGAAAAGGAAGTAAGAGGGAAAGCCAGGAAAAAAAATAAATCCATCATCATGTTTAGGTTTTCAGTACTCTACGAAATATTTCACTAAACTTTCTAGCATGCAGCATGAAAATAAAAAGATCACAAAGCAATTCTTGTCTGTCACAGAGGAAGCAGAGGACACACGGGGCACTCCAGCCCCACTGAGAGCTGGAGCCAGAGGCTGCGTGCAGTGCAGAGAGCAGGGCAGCAGGAGCAGGGCTGAGCTCTCACCCAGCAGCCTGGCGATGACGAGCACGGCCTGCCCCCACAGGAACAGCTTCCCATCGCGCCCGTTGTTGCTGGGGAAGCGCCGCTGGCTGCCCGGGCTCCGCTTCTCCAGCTCCACAAAGTCAGCCGGCACGTAGTAGTACTTGGGGACAACAGGGCACCCTGGGGACAGCACACAGCCAGTCAGCAAACACCCCTGCTTCACTGCAGCCCCAAACACGGCTCAAGGGCATCCAAAGCAGGAAACACTGCACCCCAGCACGGTCTGAACAGAGATTGTCATCCACTGCTATCCCAGGGCAGTGTTCAACTAGTTTGGATTTCACCTGGCATTTCCTCAGAATTCCCTCCCAGAACAGGTGTGCTGTCTGTGCAGCACCTTCTGTGCAAACTTAAAATAAAAGCCACCTGAAGGAAAATGCAGCTCAGGTAAGAAGCCTTAACCAAAAGCAGTGAAAGCTGGGTCTCAGTGAGACACTCGGGGTGTTGTAGCCCCGGTTAACACAGGGTCAAGCAATATCAGACAACTCCTTCCAACCAAAATCCCTGCTCAAAAAGAGTCAGCTTGGTTTATGGATAATTTTAATAATCAAATGCTTAAAATGAGCACTTGAATCTTGAAACACCATGAAACAAAATGGCATAACTTCTCTACTGGAAGATACATACCTTGTATCTAGAATTATACAACAGGTATTGCTGATCATTGCAAATTTTATTGCAGAACTCAAGTGGACATGCATCAGGAATTTAGAGACATGATTACAAATGATTGATCTAATTATATGAAATTGGAAAGAAAATTAATATGCTTCCTGCATAAATAAATTCCACCTTAATATTGCTCTACTCTTGAATTAATTTGGATAAAGAACAGGTGATAAACAGAATAAAGCTGTAGTGTCATACAATTTGCTGAGGAAAAAAAAATGACTGGGAAGCAGCAGAGAAAAAATGAAAAAGCAACAGTTATTAGAGATATTAGATTCAAATGAGTGAGGCACCAAAACACACCCAGAAATTTTAAGATGTGACATTTGTGATGATATGCAACAAAAGGAACAAGATTAATTTAGTGTCAAAGAACCTTCACATACTCATTAGTAATCAGAAAAAAAGCAACAACCAGCAGGAAAAATTTGCTAGATAATGCAAATTTGGTAAGGGAATGTTTGACTGCCTCACAGAAATGAGTTCACTTCAAAAAGTTTAAAGAACAAGGCATATTCTGTATCCACTTGTGTAACTGTACCACAGATGTAAGAACAGGTGACTAAAATGCTGAGTTTTAAAATTGGATTGTTTTGTTCTCAGGCCATTTCTCTTCCTCCCACTCAAACTTATGGCCTTTTTCTTTTTTTTTTAAACTGAATTTTAGATTGCTGTGCCTGTAGGCCACCACTAGTCTTGTCTACAGTGCCACAAAAATACTGAAGTGCCCAATTTCAATAAGAAAACATTTATAACAAAATGATTATGTAGCCACTTTCCCAGATCTAAGCTAGAAACAATTCCTTTTGCATATACCAAATTATTTTTTAGAGCTTGCAAAATTAAGTGACAATAAATGATGAGAGTAATTCTCAACTGTGTGCAGGTGGGACATAGGAAAAATCTGACTGCTGGTAGTTAATATTTGTGTGAAAAGTAGAAAAGAAGCTGAATTTTTATGAAGCAGAGGTGCAGGAGGGAGGAATGAGTGGGCACAGTGTAAATCTTACTTTAGTATCAGCAGCATTTTTCTAGAAAAAAGTTATTTTTATTATCATACTTTACGATGTCACGTATCTACATAAAAGAGGGCATTTTAGAATTTTTATTTTGCCATTAGGATGATGTTGTTACTCATTTGCTCTGATCACAATATACATTAATAGGAAAGTCAGGATTTTTGTAATTTCAGGTCAATAAAAAGCTACAATTGTTTCAGAAGAACAATTTCCAGATAATACCTTCAGGTGTATGTTGAAGCAAAGGGTCCAGAAGATCCTGATACTCCTTTACTTGTGTAGGATTTCCTTTAAAAATACCTAAAATTAACCAAACAATAATTGCTTTAATGGAACAAATAACTTCTCCATGACCTCAAACTTCCTAAAAGAGGAAGAAAAAATATTCAGCTTTTATTTTTCAAATTTTTTTTATAGTAAGTGCCTACACACTAAACAGCTCATGGAAAGTAAAAGACTGAGCTGTGGATCACAACAGTCTGATGCTGCTTTTGGGGAGACATGGGTATGTTTGGGACTACCAGCCCCTTAAAAGTTGTTTTAGCAGAACTTCCCAAGAGGAATCTGTTGAATACTAGCATGATTAATGTTTAGTTCATGGAAAGTTCTTAAACAAAAAAATATATTAACAATACAAAACCCATTTCTGTTCAAAGAAAAATTGATCTATTTGACAAGCAAGGTGATGTTTTAAAGTAGAATAATTTTTAACATTCAACGGAAAACAAGCTAGATGAAAATTCTGCATTATAAATCTTATACTAATATTCCTTTTCTCAACCACCAAAATTTTTTTCTTTCCATGGCTCTTCAACACTCCATCCAAACCCAAAGCTTGACAAGTATTGTTCACTACATTTTCAAATACTCCTGAGTACATATCCAGGAATATTTACAGTTGCCAAGAGACACAAATGCAGTCAATGTTGGCACACAAAAAGGTGTGTTTCAAGTGACACACTGAACATTTCAAAACACTCAAGGATACTCATGACTCAGGAGCAATCTCTGCTCCTCCCACCTCACTGTCTTTTTGCCACTGCTGTGTATACACTTCAGGTTTTGCATAAAGGAAGCTTGTGAATTTGGAGATATTTGCACAAAATCTACTAACAGAACTGTTCTATTTCCTAGAAGTGTGGTCCAGGCAAAAAGGAAAAAAGGACAGTATGTGCAAAAAAAAATTTTTAGGGTTTTTTGTACACAAGAAGCGTAAAATGCCTTTTCTATTCTTTTGTTAACCTCAGCTGAAGATGACTATCTTTTTGTTCTCAAAACTGCAAGTGGGCAGCATTAAATGTCAGTGCCTTTCTCCTCTGTTTTGGGCCTCAGTCTTTGAAAAATGTCAAACATTGCTTTAGAAATATCAATTGTGAATTCTTACTATATCTTCAAACACAATATTTTAATCTGTGGGTGGCTGTAGAGGAGTCAAGGCTGATGGCAGATTTCTGTGCCCCTCACTGCCTTTATCTGAAAACTATTCAACGTGCTGCAGGAGAAAGAAAAGATGGACAGATTTGAATCCATTTAAAAACCTTTTTGATTGTAACCCTACTCATGTGCTTATTCAGACTTCTGTTCTGTGCAAGTTCTAGCTTCCATCCTGAGATCATCCCTTGAACTTCTTGGCTGTGTCTCTGTCCTCACGTCAAGATTGAGGTAGTGTCATTTTTGTTGGTTTTGTTTTGATTTATGTATTTTGTTTCATTATTCAACCAGATTGACTACGTGAAAAATCAGCCAGGAGGAAACTCAACCTTTCCTGGTTCCCTTTCTCCTCTTCTGAATTCTGATTCAGTTGGCACACAATGCTCAACTTGAGAAGCCCTGGTGCACATTGAGTGTGTTCTCCCTCCCTTTTCTTCCCCGTGCTGCTGGGAAGTTCTGATACATCTGAAAGTTTTTCAGGCTTAAAAGGCAATGCAGGACAATGCCACAGATTGAAGCTTTTAACAAACCCTTATTGAGTTATATTTTAAAAACAGCTCACAGTAGAAATGCCGAAATTTAGCAGGTTGGGATGCTTGGGGTTTTGTAACCCAGGAGGCAGAACTCTCAATGAGATATTTAGTGTCACTGCATTATAGCCTATTTTGGTCAGAAAATAATTTTGTATCTTTTCTAAAAGCACGTTTCTCTAACGCCTTTAAGGAACAGGAATGTAAAGCTGTACTTACCATCAATTATCATGAAAATAAAAAAAAGAGGGAATTCACACTCAATGCCATCAAAAAGCTGCAAAGAAGAAAAATTCATCAGACATTTCATCATTTTCACTTAAGAAAATATATCTGAATAATCCTATAGAGTAGTTTCAAAGCAACAAAAGACAAACATAAATACAAAAATATTTTAGTACATTTACTATCGCTTCTTAATTCTATGGGCACTTTAACTTTGCCTTTACATCTGCTGTGGCTCATTCTCAAGCAAAATGTTTAAATAATCTATTTTTTATTTTTCACAGAGAAACTATGGGGAAAAAAAAGAAATAAATTTTCATTTAGATAACCTTAACTGATAACTGTGATCAAAAGCAAAATTGTTTTCCACACACTCAGACTGTAGTCAGCTGTGAAATTAAATGAAATGATAAATAATTTCCTTATTTGTTATGTGAAATCAACTGTACCCTAAATGTAAATGAAAGCACATCCATTACAAACCAAATCAATGACTCAATGCTGACTTAGCAATCTCTGAAAACTGCGCATGCAAATGAGGGAAGGCACCTCCTTGCCCTGAAGCCCTAAGGAATCCCGGAGGAACCCCAAAGCAGCTGGGGGAGGGCGCTGGGGTGGGGCTGCACCTTGATTTCGGCAGGTTTGTAGTAACGCCGGGTCCTGTCCTCCAGCGCCGTCCTGTAGCCGTCCCGCAGAAACCTCTTAAACCCGTATTTGCCTTTCAACTTCCTAATAATTTTATCTAGTGTTTGACCAAACAGAACCTCATCATCCAAAGCAAATCCAGGATAACTAAGGCAGGGCAGAAGGGCTGCATCAGTATTCTGCAGGAGAGGGAGAAATAGGACATTACAAATTTAATGAGATCCCTGACAATTATTTGATGCACAAACAAAGACTGTTTAACTTACTAAGTGAAATATACATTTGGAACATTATCTTATCAAAATCATAGTGCTAATATAGGAAAAGAGTGTGCAAAATAAGACTTCTTAGCAAGTATCAGGATAAACTGCAAACCAAATGTGCAGATATACAATTTAGAAGATAACTCATGTAATTCAGAATGTCTCCTGTTTTACAGCTGATAACGTGCAGGCACAATTGAAAACAGTATAAAACTTTGTGGTTTTGGATTTTTTGTTTGCTTTTAAATACATTCTCCAGATTATTCCTGGAGGAAACACAAACATTTGAGTGTCCTATGCTCAAAAAGCAGCACAAATATTTCAAAAAGATGCAACACTGAGAAGTACCTATGATTAAAACCATCATTTCTGAACAGCTTTTTCAGAAATATTCTTAAGGTGCTGGAACAAAAAAGCCTATCTGATTTCTAATTAAGAAGATATGGGAATAATTCCAGAAAAAAATATGAGCAACCTTCTCAGGAAGGTGTGGATCTCTTATGAATTAAAAACATGAGAAAAATTACTAACTAGTGCATCACCTCCACAGGTAAGCTTCCAGAAACACCCCAAAAAGTATCCTGTTCTGATGTACAGTCAAGATATTTAACTATTTAAAATTTCTGCCAATATGGCAAACATGAACCCATAAAAAGAAGAAAAGAAGACCAAGATTTTTATGGGATAGGTTATAAAAGCAGGTCCTGTCGGAATATTTCAAGTCTCCAGCAAATAACAAACAGCAAGAGTTCTAAAAGACCATTTGACTATAAAAAAAGTAGCTGACAGTGCCTTTTATTTTAATTATCCAGCACTACAATTGTGCTATAATTCTTCTACACAATAAGTAAATTATTAATGTTTAAGATAAATAGCCTGTTTCATGAACAAAACTGCTATTATATTCCAGAATGAATAAAAAAGCAGAATCCTATTATCACTCATTTAAAATTACTGATTCTCTAACACCAAATTTACCTTTGATGCTAGCACTGAAATAGATGGGGTTTTTTAGCTAATCTATACTGATGTCACTTAGATTTACTCACTATGGAAATATATTTGTAACGGTAGCTTATAACAACAAGAAATTGTTCATATTCAGCAATTTATGATAAGTCAACCTTAAAGGCTTTTTTCCTAGACAAAAGAAAGAATTAAAGCTAAAACAAAGGGTTTCAAAAGTGCAGACAGAGTTTATAGTGGAAACTAGGCCAAAAGAAAAACAAATCCCCAAGGCTGCAGCCTCACTTAAGTTAATTCAAATTTTGTTTTTAAATTGTCTAGAAAGTAAAGAGCACTATTGTAATTCCTGTTCAAAAAACAACCACATCACAGTGACACTTGAAAAGCAAACATTTAACACCTTCCCAGCAAATTTCACCTTTATCAAGCAGATCAGAAATTCCATCAGACAACTAAGAATTCACATCCACTTGTTTTCTCCACACTCTGTTGAGGAGAATTTCTTTTAATGACTTACATGAGACCTTGACTCCCGGGGCAGCAATGAGCACAGGGTCTGTCTGTTCCGGTTATGGGCATCAAAATCCACAAATATGACAGACCAAGAGCAGCCCTGTGAACACAACATTGCATTTAAGGCAAAGGGAAGAAGGTTGGTGCATCCAGCTGAAACTCACTGCTTCTGTGTTTAATTTAGGTTATGTTGTCAGTGCTTGGAAACTGAAAATTTTAATCAGAAAACACAGAACAACATCAAGTCGAAAATATTTTGATTTTTAAATATACTGAAGTAAAGCCAAAATTAGATGGCTTTATCACTGATTAGTAATTATATGATTCATTCAAGCTATTAATTCTTGAAAAATGAGGCCTGTATTAAGGACAAACAAAAAAAGAATAATTGTTCTTCCCTGTGAATGCAGGAAATGTTCTAAACAATGCTGCAGAATATTTCATTACGAGTCAGTTAGAACACAAACAATTGGATATTTAGGCCAGGTACTGCTTTGGAAAAGGACTTCCATAGCAAATAAAAATGGTCTGCTTTTCAGTTATTGTTAATGTCTGCATTATCAACATATACTCCTTAGCAAAATCTACTTCCTAATAAAATCAATGGTTTTACACTATATTTCTCTGTCAACTTCTTGATGCTTCCTGAAACACTAAAAAAAAATTCCCCTGGCTGAGATAAGAGTTTAAACAGAATCAACAGCATTTAGAACTATGACCAGTAGGCAACTTCTTGCAAATTCAGGTTTGTTAATGAACAGGTACCTTCATATATGTTGCAACTGATAATGAATCTCAGGATCACTCCCCCACTGGAAGACACAGCCAATGTGAATTCATTTCACTATGCTCATAAATCCCAGAAATTTTCATAAATCCAACAAATCTCTCCTAAACAGCAGTCATTTTCTTTGGTATACTACTTTCCTAGGAAGACTGTTTCATAGCCCATCATTCTAATTATTAAAAATTTCAATTTCCAGTGAAGTTTCTAATCAATACCTCACCATCCTTCTTTGTGTGCCAGTGCTACCATCCACTGAGATGCCTTTCCAAAGGGTTTTATTCTCACTTACTCTTTAACTGCACTTTAATTATATATAGTTATCATAAAAATACTCAGCTTTTGCTTTACTAGGGTAAACAAAACCCTAAACAATTTTTGCACTGTCCTCGTGGAAAATAATGTTTTCTCAGTCATTCTAGCAAGATATACACTGACTAATGCTGCAATAAGAATGTACACAAATAATCACATTGGCTTTGATGATTTGTTAACTTTCTTCTTAATCCAGATTCTGATTATTCACAAATCTCTAAACTCATCTACAAACTCTGAACACAGCCTGCCTCCATATGCAGCTCCAAAGTCTGTGCTTCAGGGAAGGATTTTCTGGGAATTCAGGAGCAGCCTCATTTACATTTCATAAACCCGTGAGCACCTTGAAATCTTTCACTTTTTCATTTCACAAATGAACTATTTTTCAATTCTCTAAAGACTGTAAACTTCTGGATTAAGAACACCTTACAGAGACCTGATTTATGAAAAAAATTTAAAAAATTAGAATTGTTTTTGCCCAACCCAATAGAGGGCATGCAGCTCATACACAAACAACTCTGCCAGGCCAGCCTTGAAGGCACTCCTCGTGCAGTGGTCCCCAGCAGGGATTTCTGCAGCCTGTCCCTGTGCAGCTGCAGGTGCAAACAAGTCTCTTGAGGGGCTCAAGGGGATTTCCCAAAGCCACTGGAGCACAGCTGGAGCTAAGCACAAAGGCAAACTCTGCTTAGACTGAAGGTCAAAATGGGTTCTGTTAATGCCAACTACAGATCTCGGAAATAAACTCTCAAAGCATTTAAACTGGTCTTGCTTCAGCAATTTATTCATCTATTTCAGAATTGACCAAAAAAAAACACCTGAATAAAACCTCAACAGCCACATCTACTGGTGCTTGAAACTGTTGGGAAGGTAAAGATTATAGACAAATGTCATTTCTGAAAGAATAACAATGCATGCACAGTGTCTGATCATTACTGAAGATCCTTACTACTCCTAATTCTCAACACTCAATATCAGCTTTTAAAACATATGGCATCTCTCTTCCATATATACACTTTCTAAACCATTAATTTGGAAGAGTATTCTTTGATTTTAGCTACAGACTACTGTAGGTATAGCATCAAAAAGAAAGCTGCACATAGAAGGGTATGTACAGCAAATGTGTCTCAGAAAAGGTTTGCTTTCCTAACTGAGCTAAGCCACATGAAAGGATGAGAAAAGACTTTACACTGAAATTAAAAAACAGGTAAAAAAGTGGGATTACAGAAAAGCAGCTTGTTTAAAGTCTTGATCAAAAGCCACATGAAGGAAGCAGACAAAAGGAAGGTGGAGATATATTCTAGTATCAACAACAGATAAAGTTCTGAAGGAAAAAAACATTTTGGCACCAAAATTCTTTTTCAGACTAAGCTGCAACCACTTTAGAATTTTCTAAGGAAAAACCCCAAGTGATTATTGATAGTAAGGGCATGAATGATTTTATTAGATAAATTCTGTACCTGAAACAGCAGCAATCAGTTTGCAAGCCAACTTTCTTTAAAGCTGGAATCTAACAAACTGTGCTAGATACTTCTAAATATCCTCTGATCCACCCTGTAAATCATTATTGCTAACAAAAAAAAAAAGGAGGGGAACCAAACATTTCTATTACCTGATTTCCAAAGAGATTGAAACCATTAATTGCTTCTAAAGCTGCTTTTGCCAATCCCACGGAGCTGAGGAGAAAACAAAACAAAAACTCAGAGGTATCATAATTCAAGCCCAGGCTAAAACTTCACACACTTGACAGTTTTCAGTGCCATGATCTTTTTCTGATCTGAATTCCGTGCTTAACCTTTATGTTAATAAAACGATGATGCAGCAGATTTGGGGTTGTTTTGGTCATAGGTTGGTTTTGTTTATTTTCTCTGAAATACTACTCATCATTTTTATTTGTCTTCAAATGTCAGAGACCATCTGGCAAAAGAACTTCTGTTCTCACCTTGCTATCAGACACCTGGCATTTTGCATTTCGAGGTCTCACTAACAGCACAGAGACAGAGGATTTACTTCAGCACAATTTTTCAAACCGGCTCTCAAGTACTAAATTTTAAAAGACTGATTCCTAGCTTTCAATATAATAAAAGAACTCATCAATCTAAATTCACAACAGAAGGATTTTCTGATATCAACCACAGAGTGACACATCTTTTATTTCACTTCATGGCAAAGGAAACAGGACCCAGAAATTCCATCAACAAGACTTCAAGTTAGCACTCACATTTGAAGACACTGTGGATTAAAATCACTAATAATTGCATAATTTAAAAATCAAATTCTATATTTTAATAGTTTATTAACCACTGTGTAAATTCTACAGTACAAATAAAAATACATCTTTTAACGAAGTCTTTTCATTAAAAAAGTGTAGTTTTATATTTTCCTTGTGAATATTAAGGAAAACAAAAGTGAAGAAGCATTCTTCTCCTTTTAGTTTCATTCCTTTTTTTCTCAGCTTTAAAGAATACATAATTATAGATAGGCCAACTGTACTTATATCCATTCAATTGCAGTAAGGACCTACAGCATTAACACACACGAAACACCACATATTTTGCATGTTGAGTCCAAAATCCCAGACAGTACAGCCACAGGGCATGTAAAAGTAAAATGTTACATGAGCTTTTTGCCAACAGTGCTAGAGCTCAAAAGCAAGTGTAACAGCCCCAGGTTTCTGTCAAATGCAAACGCTCAGGCAGGGAAAGGCCCTTGCTCTGCTCCCTCAGTGGTGACAGACAAGTGCAGGGCCTGGAAATCCAGGGGTCCAGCTCATTAAACAAACACCTTTCACATTCTCTTAGGTAATCTGGTAAAACAGACTCAGAGCATCCAGTAAAGCTTAATTTATTTTGTTTATAAAACTAATTAATGAAACACTGAGTTATCATAAATATTCAGACAGTAAGTACAAACAATTCCCCACTTCTACATAAGAGGAGTTGTGACTGTATTGACAAACAGCTTCATCACCCAGCCCCCCACCAAAAAAATTATAATAATTAAACTGGCAGAAATCTGCAAGCAGGGACTGTGCTTCAATCTTTATTTTTCTATACTCCATGCATTTCTATACTCTGGGATGGAAGCAAACATTTTACCTTACTTTAAATAAACTGATTTTTACTATCAATTAATGTAAAATATGGAATTTCAAATAATTACTAACAAATCCATATTTTAAATATGGGGTCTAATTATGATTACACAGAAAATACTGAAAATAATGAAAACAATTAAATGCAGTTACAGAATTTGTTTTTTTAAGTATTACTTTACCTGCGTTGGTTCTAGTATTAGAAATACCTCAGACTCATTTCACACTTTATCATTTATAAATCTCTATGTTCCTTTCTGAAACACTGCCAGAAATAATACTCCTGAGTTTCAGCTCTGATTGCCCAACAAGAGAAAGCTGACCAGCTTAACCACAGCCTGCTCTGAGCAGCTGCCTCTGTTTGGTGTCTTCTGATGCTGAAAGCTTTTAGAGCTGCACAATGAGATGAAGAAATAAACTGAACTCAGAAGAGCTGGGAATGTAATTATTTTTCTGGCTTTGTTTCAAATACCTAAAAAAAAAGGTAATTGTTCTAAAGATTACTCTATTCTAATTATCACCTAGCCATTGATCAAATAAATTGGCATGATGACTCAGAACAGAACTTTTCAGTGGAATTCAGTATTATTATCAAACTACACATACAGAAGATAAAAATCAAGAGAAATTCTGCACACTGGAGGCTGTATCATATGTTAAAATCTCATATTTCCCTTTCAAGTAACAGTCCTAATATCAACATGATATATTTTCAGAGTTAGAAGAAAGTTACTGATAAAAGGTAGAGAAGTAATAAATGTTCAATTGGTATTCAGATAACAGAAACTACTTAATCTGTCTACAAAATAAGATGATACTGCTTGACTTAAATTCAAGGCAAACATGTACTGCTCCCTTGACATCATCTTTATGTTGCAGACTCAGTCATTATTCTACAATAAGACTAATTTAATAATTTACTGTAATTCATCAGCATTTTTCTACCTCTAGTTGTTGAAAGCCCCTGGAGGCCTCACTACTCTCACAATTACTTGCCAGTGACCATATAAACATCTCAACATTGTCAATCAATCCCTTCCCCACACACGAGTACTACTTAGATTATCAGAAGTTTTATGGGTAAATGACAGGAGGAAGTCACTTCAAAAGAGAAAAGAAGTGTGTGAACAGCCTTTGTATCAAGTGTAAACAATCACACAGCACAGAGCACTTCAGGACTGTGATCACACTCCACACTCATTCATTGCTACTGATTAATGCCTTCCTGTTGGGCAAATTGCTAAAGAGGTTCTGTAATAAACATTATGCCTGTGTCTTTGTATAGAAAATACATTCCTCATACTCTACGATTTAGTAACAAAAGAAATGGAGTGTCTTAACAAAAGGAAATAATGGCAAAACGTGTTTTAATAAATGTGTTCCTTCCTCCACTCATTGAACGGACTGTACTGAGTATGGGACTCTGCATGGAGATGGGCCCAAAACAAAACCTCACCCAAACCCTCTCAAATATCCCTCTTAAATATTCCTCTGAAAATTTCACAGGATCATTAAGTCATTGGCCAGAAGGGACATATGGAACTCCTCTAGCACAACACAAAATCTCACTTGAAGCCCAATATCATAACCAAGACCAATTTAAGCAAACCACAGCCTATACTAGACTGTGACAAGTCTCACAAACCTCCAAGGATGGAGATTCTGTTTCAGGCACCCTGTTCTTTCCTTCTCTGTGCTTCAAATGAAAAGGTATCTTCTTAATGTCCCCACTGAACCTCACCAAGTGCAATCTTAGACCTTCCTGGAGCTGCCAGTTACTTTAACGTGTCAAGGATTATCAAAAGCAGCCTTGCAGTCATGGGTAACATTTGACCTTAAGCCATATTTAGGGCAGAGGAAGATGAGGCTAACCTAGAGAAATCACTTCCAGCTTGCTAAAACAGAGTTAGTAAATGCACTTAACATTTATAATTCTCACTACTTTTTAATTGTTGGATTCATCCCCTCAGTAAAACACCTGAGGGCAAACACTGAAATCTGCATATTTTTAGCAAATGTGAATCAAAATACACCTTCAAGTACATCCACCCTTAAACCTCCTCTTTTTCTTACCTCCATCTCAGTGCTGTGCGTTTCAACTGGAACATCAAGCACCACAGAGGATGCAAAGAATAAGCAAACAAGAAGAAATTTCCACATCACTAATAATTTTGTACCTATATAACCCAAAACAGAACAAGGAAGGACAGCACTATAGCACTGTGCCATACACTGCAGAGAAGAGCAAGACTGAGGCTCTGCAGTCCCAGATTTGGGATATGAGGATGCTGCACTTTGGCAATTTCCTGATTCTCACAGTGCACCTGGGAGTGCCAGAGACACTTTGCACAGCTACTCAGCAGATGCCTGCAGAGCAGCCTGATCAAACAGCTACAGGACAAACTCATTTTTGTGAAGTTCAGCCGTATGGGAAGGGATCATTCTACAATAAAAGCTGTTACAAATCCTGCCTTTGAACCAATAAAAGACATCACTTTGCATACATCAGTGAAGACGTGCTCCACAGAGTGTTCTGCTATTTATCATTTATCAGAAGGGTTTGGAGCTGTACTAAGAGAGAATACTGAGACTGTGAAGGCTTAAATTATCTGCATCTTTTAACATGGGCCATAATGTGCAGCTATTGTTCACACACTTCCAACTGTATAATATCCTCTTTGAAAAGAAAGCCTCTTTCAATAAAACACAAGAATTACCTACTCATTCTGAAAGCAAACACAGCCTGTATGGAGACTTCCATCACAGGCTTTAAGGGTCAGGAGTGCACCCTCCTTAACACTGACCCTGAGGAGAGCACTTTGGGGACCATAATCACAGAAGACTCACATATATCATTTGTGACTAGACCTGATACTCATAATTGTTTCATCAATTTAAAACAAAAGGGAGTTTATAGCTCTCTTTGATAGATACAATAGGAATATAAAGCATAAAGAAATATTTCAGTGTACCCAGGGCTTTCCTCAATAATATCTAAATATGTCTTTTGATGCATGTTGCCCTTCCATTTCTCCTGATTTATGAGAAGCAGAGAAATTGCCTACCAGCTTTCTACAGTGCAGCAGAGTATCCACATGTTCACAAAGAATGATAAATAGGGGCAATACTTGTTTCTGATAACCAGCATCTACTTCTTAAATGAGGACCAAGCTCTGTGCTTCCCCTTATGCTAGCTCAATGATCTGTTAGATTGGCCCAGTCCATCTCACAAAACCTTACCCTTAGAAAAACCAACCTATAAATGTCAGTCTAGATTAAGACAAAGCAACATGTCCATTTCCATCTGTTTAAAAGATGCTCAGTTTTCCCTGGAGGATATTCACATACTGAATAACCAGAATGCTGCAAGCAGGAGACACAGGAGTTTCAGTGCTCCTTTTGCACATTTCTACAAGATGAGATGTGGAAAGAAGCATTTGTTTCTCTGTGTAGTCATGTAGCTCATGTAGTCTGCCATTTGACAATTTTACTGACACAGTGGGAGAAAAGAAAGCCAGCAAAGTCATAAAGCAGATCATATAACAACAACTTGGATTTTTTTTTTTTTTTAGTTCTCATATTGATAAAAAGGTTCTATAAAAGCCCTAAAAAAAAGCCCTACATTAAGAGTTTTGCTGCAAGGATACGTAACTCTATCTATAGGTTAAAATATACATGCCTGCTTGTGAGCTAAGAAAAATAATTCATTCTCAAATAACAACACAGATCTGTTCAGCAATATTGAAGACTGGAAGAAACTTGTATTCTTTGAAAGCTCTTGATAATTGGGATGATCAATAATGTTTTCAAAATCCTAAGATATCCAAGCTATAGTCATTTTTAAGGTTAATAAAACCTCAGAAGCCAAAAAGTGAAGAAAACAATAGTAACACTAGAAAAATCAAGTTGTCACATTACAGATTTGCTCCTTCAAGGCAGAGAGCACATGGATGATTCCACTGAGGTAAGCAAGACAACTCCAGCATTAAAATGCCACCAGCATTTCTCCCTGTCCCTGACAGGGCTCAGAACTGGCAGCATCTGAAGAACCTGGAAAAGAGCTTGGCACCAGGCTGCTCTCCAGTGTGCAGCATCTTCTGCCCACCGTGGTGCAGATGAGAAAACCTCATCTCATGATTCCACACCTTTTCAAAGCAGGATATTCCTAACCAGTTTTTTACAATGTGACTCTAATCCCACTGCACATGCATCAAGACCCTGAACTGTTCTGAACACAAGTTCCAGAATTATATACATGCAGCTGCACATAATTATGGGAATTTGAATACTCAAACAGCTAAGCATCCATGTGGTTATTTCATCATGCATATCATGATGAAATTATCTTCACATTTTCCCAAAATACATCCCTCAGTCTTTAGAGAACCTTAATTTAGTTCAAACAGTATTTTCATGCATTATTATTTTTAGCTCACCCCATGATGAATACTTTTCATTCATTGATTTGCTTTGGCTAAAAGAGCTCCATTTGCTCACCCACCTTGAGTGCAGCTCTGGACTGCCATTGTTGTATTTGCTGCCTCTTTCCCAGACACCAAAATCTGGTACACGATAGGCTCTCTCCACACAGAACACAAGATTCTGGATAAAGGACACCTATAGGAAAGAAAAGTGACTGAAGGAAAATGAAAGCAAAGTTTCTCTGTTTGTTCCAAAAGACAAAGTTGCTATTCCTTGTAACTGTTCTTTTCATCCTTTTCTGTCTGAACCCAAAGAATGGTGTTGCCAAGTTCAAATGCTCTCTTTAAAACCAGTTTTTAATCACAACATGTAAAGAGCTGTCCCAACTGAGGTGCCAATGCGAATTTACACAAAGGTTCCAACAAAAGCGGGGATAAAAATAATTTCACATTCAAGATACATATTTGAAGAGCTCCAAAGAGATGATATTTTGATCTTTAAAAAAACAATAACCTAACAACATCAGAAACCAAAACAAAATTATAACACAGAAATCTTGATGCTTTTTCTTAATTAATTTTAAGAGAATTGATAAGCCAAAGTTTTATTAAATAAGCTGCAGATAATACATATTTATGCAGATTCAAACACATGCCTTTATAAACACAAACAAAACTCTAAACCAATTTATTATAATTGAAATCTCTTCTTGGACCAACACATTTCAACTGAATACCAAAGTACTGAAGGGTATTTTAAGGTATTAAAGGTGTATTCAACTATAGCTGGGGACTTAAGCAGATAATTTTTCCTGATTTACACTGCTGGAAGAGGCATTTGGAGTTGCTTTACTGCAGAAGACCTAAATTGAGCATAAGTTTTATAGTTTACTTTAAAGAGTCCAGAGATTGGAGCTTAAAGGAAATTTAACCACAAGCATGAGATCTACACTGGTTCATCCCCAAAGCAGGGATTTCACCCTCTCCCATCCAAATTATTCTAGGAGTCTGTGGAAAATAAAATATTGCAATGGCTATAAACACAACCGTATTGGAGAACCAAAGAGAAAGATTCACTCTGCTACCAACAAGTGGGTTTTTGTTCAATAAGCTGTGTAACAAAACTCCAATATTTTCCTGAAAGGTATTTATCTGCCTGCATACCTCTGTTTTGTCTTTTTTTCCTCCATTTTTCTTTACATTTTAAAAATTTACTATTTCAGATCCACTCTTTAAGCTAATACCAATCCACCACCAATGTTATAATTCTAGACACACTTGTCTCTCTTTATTTAATGTCTCTGCTAAAATTTCACTATGAGGTGTACAATTATTTGCACACTAGCTCTTTTCATACTTACTACTTTCAAGAAAACCCTGTCTCACACTCCAGCTATGCCCAGTACATTCATCCCTGTAATTTGGCATCTGGTTGTATTAAAATGAACTTTCTCTGAATGAAGCCAGAACACCCAAGGATTAAGAGTGTGGTTTTTCCCATGTCTATCAATAACTGAAATTTATATAAAGAAGAGAATAGCACCACATAGAAACATAACCTTACTGATTACTTTTTACCAGTGATGATGTTTAGAACACAGGAAAAAAATGGTCAATTACAGACATTTTATGACACTAACTAGGGTTTCCAAACAGCAGATTTACATCAAAAAAGCCATCAAATAGCTTGTTGTAAACCAAAATCTTCAGAGAACAAACTATTCATATCACAGGCTACAATCAGATCAATGCTATGGCACTTACAGAAATTATGGGTTGTGTGTTAAGCTTATTTATCCAAAGTTGAGCATGTGGAGATGGAAGTGTAATAAAGAGCACACACCCAGCATGGGTGCCTGCAAATGCTCATGGTGCTGGGTAATGTGTGGCTGACTGCCCTCACTCATGCACTCACACAGTCAGACACTGCTGTCTTTGCTAGGCATGCAAAGATGCAATTTAATTAATTTTTCACTGCCACCAGATGAGAGCAGAGGGTAACTCACTGCCAGCTGCCACACCTGCCATGGAGAGGCAGCGCTGCCCCTAAAGCCAAGAGCTCTGTGCACACACACTCCCCCAGCCATGCCAAACAGTGCCCATCTGCCAGCACCCTGAGCCCAGTACCCAGGTGCCACATCCATGCCACTGCCACATCCACACTGACCCATCCATGCCATGGCCACATCCACACTGACCCATCCATGCCACTGCCACATCCACACTGACCCATCCATGCCATGGCCACATCCATGCCAAGGCCACATCTACATTGACCCATCCATGCCATGGCCACACCCATGCCAAGGCCACATCCACATTGACCCATCCATGCCACTGCCATATCCACACTGACCCATCCATGCCATGGCCACATCCATGCCAAGGCCACATCTACATTGACCCATCCATGCCATGGCCACATCCATGCCATGGCCACATCAC
>VZTB01012987.1:815696-828675 GCA_013397245.1 Thryothorus ludovicianus | reverse complement strand
TGACCCATCCATGCCACTGCCACATCCACACTGACCCATCCATGCCATGGCCACATCTACATTGACACATCCATGCCACGGCCACATCCATGTCATAGCCACATCCACATTGACACATCCATGCCATGGCCACAACTATACCATGGCCACATCCACTTTGACACACCCCTGCCCTGCCCACATTGATGCCATGGCCACATCCACNATCCACACTGACCCATCCATGCCATGGCCACATCCACATTGACCCATCCATGCCACTGCCACATCCATGTCATGGCCACATCCACATTGACACATCCACATCATGGCCACATCCACACCCCCTCCACCGCCACACCTATGCCACTGCCACATCCCCACAGTCACATCCATGGCACTGCTACACCGCCACATCCCCACAGTCACATCCATGCCACTGCTACACTGCCACATCCCCACGACCCACAGGAAACCTCAGACACTGATAATTACGTGGTGTTAACAGATTCTGTCCACTGCTGAAGCCTCACAGAGCCCAACACAGTGTGCAAGTCTATGGTAAAAAATCTGAGTATGGATCTCCATACATTTAGAAGGGACACTTGCTAGGAAAATGACATCCTGGCAAGGAAGTGGAGAATATCCACTGACTGGAGTCTATAAACATGCACTTTTTCTGCAGAATCTGTAATTAAATGCAAACATCTGGAGGATAATATAAATTATATATCAAGCTAATTAAATACTTAATTATATACATTTGCCTCCTCACAGATATAAAGGCAGTTCAGAGGAAATAATATAGTCCTATCATATGATCTAAGAAGGAAAGAAGACGTTGCATCTAGTTTACTAATTATCTAAAAAAAATAGATTACTTAAGATATATGTTTAAGAAAAATAATGCAAATTCACTATTGCTAGAAAAATCTGTTTTTTTAATAGTAGTACTGCAAGCACATTTAAGCTTTTTAAGGCAATACAGCAGCAACAACTCAACAGAACAGAGTAAATTTAAACAAATCCAGATTAAGAAAATTGGAGGAAAAAAAGAATTAAAAAACTATATACATCTGTGCTTTCCATTCCAGTTTCAAAACATAACCTCATTTTAGAGCAGGCCAGCAGGTTGTCCTGACATGACTTGTACTCGAGCCAAGGCTATTATTATCTTATTTACAGAAGAGTTAACACTTTCTACAAACACCTCTTACTATGATATAAAATTCTTTTATTTTCAATTAAAGATACAGCAAAACTTCTTAACACCCATAGGTACATATGTGTTTGAAGAGAGCCCTGCAGCTTCCCTGAAAATTATTTATTATTTATTGCATTGAATTTTCATTGGACAGGATGCACTGACTGAGTTTGAAATAATGTGAAAAGTGAGAACTATGTAAGCACAAGTTCATCATCCTAATAGACTTTTTAAACCTTGACATTTCAGCTATCAGAAATAGCAGAGAACTATAAAACTTTCAATGTCATGTTACATTTACTCTTTGCATATCTTTTTTAGCTGTTATTTCACCATCCATTCATTCCATTGCTTTTTCTGAGTTCTACTCAAAGCATAGAATACCTGCAGTGTATTTTCAGAGCAATTACTTTACAGCCGGCAATGAAATAAAAACCAGAAAAAAACACAAACAATTTGAAGCATGTTTCAGGAGGGGAAATCGATTTGTACCTCATCTGTGTTGTAGATAATCTGCAGCCCCGAAGAGATCATCTCAACCAAATAGAGGAGAAATAATGACACAGCATTGATCTGGAGTAATTAAACACAGAAAGGAAACTATAATTAACTTTATGTTTATTGGAGTCACGTAAACAAAATAAATGTGGTATAATTCACTAAGAAAGATGGTCCCACTATAACACACTTGTGCTTTTTAAAAAATCCTGAATCTAATGATGTGGAAACAATCAATCGGAAAAGATGGCACAAACAAGCATTGTCCTCTGGAGGTTCTGATGCTTTATGATTTTTTAATTTCAAACTGTGCTAGGAAAATGTTCTCCCTTAGGCACACTGTTTGAGCCACAGGTAATCACTCTGGTCACAAGCTGTTTGCATGTTTACAGGTATGACAGGCTCACTAGCAAGTGGGTTACCAGAAAGGCAAGCAGTACATTGGACAGTGCACAGCAGACCTAGAAAGCAAATCACTTCAGACCTGGTGGGAATTTTGGCATTATCAGCTGACAGGAGGAGAATTCCAACATTCAGATATGATCAGATATGTGAAAAGCTGTATTTTTTGTACCCATGCACAGCATTTATTGTTAACAGTAATTATCTTTGGCAGCTGTACTGATGAGCACCATAATGTCAACTCACAGAGGAATCAAAGGAAACTGCTGGTTTAGTTTTTATTACAGAACTATCCCATACTTGAGAATTTGTATAACTTCAATAGAGAAACTAAGTTCATCACAGTATGAGGTATAAAATCACAACCTCATTTTATGAAATTTAAAGAAACCATGTAAAAACAAAAGATGTGGATTCTTATCTGGAACGTATTCTGTCTGGAGGCAGATTAAAAATTAGGTTCTAATTCTAAAAATTCATAAATATTTAAAGGCAACTGACTCCACTATATTTATACAAACTGAAAAGCACCACGTACAGCAATAAGGGCTACATAATATATTCAATTTTTCCCAGCTGAGTCCTCTCAGTAACTCTGTACTCTTGTCTCCACAGAGCTGAAAACCCTCTAATTTTTGAGGTATGCAGATGACAGATGGGAATGTGCATTCATGTTTATGGGAAGGGTTGAGCTGCCACAAAAACCAGACTTTAAACTGTCATACAGTGCTCCCCAGATCCCCAAATTGTCTCCTCCTATAGACTAAATATGTGCTTTTTCAGGAAATTTCACATAGTCCAAAATGCTAACTTAAGATAACTCCATAAAGCATTTTCCCCCAGAACATACATTTTCTGAATCCAACACATTTACTGTACAAAATATTTAAGTAATACTGTCACCATGAAATTAAATAATCATCAACCTGCTGTGTCAGTTCTGAATAATTTCACTGGCAATTTCTGAGCAAAAAGGTGTGTGCAGATTTATGGAATGCAAAATAACAACGTCATGAAAGCAAAGGTGGGTCTGAAAGTAAAGAGAAGGAGAAGTAAAAGAAGCAAAGATTAAAACTCTGGAAAATAAGAGACAATAAAATAATCAATAATTTATGCAATGAGTCTGACCAGGAACCACTATGTAATGCAGTGAACAATTCCTAACTGTTGTCAGTGTACATTAAGTGAATGAAAATTGCTCAAAATTATGGAAAATTAAACTGGCAATATTCACCATAAGATTACACTAAATCTTTCACTTTACTGACTGCACTTTTTTGCCAGGATTATTTACTGACAGCCATCTGTTGGTCTCAAAAAGAAGCAACTTTGTAACCAACCAACCATCTACCTCTACAATCTCACAGTTAAGCAAGTACTTTCTGACCAAAACAAACCATTCTGTTATGTTTCAAAACACTCTTTTTCAGCAGAAGATGCAAAAGGCAACTCCCTTTTACCATTTACAGGACATCTAACACAAATCTAACCAAACTGGGACAGCTGCACTGTGGAGGAATGGAGACAATACTGTTGAAAAGTTGGCCAAATTTGGTTTTACATCAACATGGATGTGTTACCTGAAGGTGACCATACTCCTCATGGGAGAAGACCTCATCTCCAGTGTGTGCATTGAACACAGAATGCAGACATGCAGATGGTTTGGGGTCTTGTTTAAATTTCTGAACCTAAAGATGAATGAAAGGCAAAACAGAAAAGCAAAGGCAATAATTTCAGTATATATGCAAGTTCACCATATACCTTACTTAAATTATTGTTACTATTGTTATTATTACCAAACTGAAAAATTTCTTGATTTGACCACCATGTAAACCTCATAATCAACAGTATCTTTTCAGAACAATTACTTAATAGCTGGTAATTAAATGAAACCAAGATAACACCATAACTTTTCAAAGTTATTATTTGCTCTCCAACAAATTTTAAAATTTTCTAATCAACATTCCCAGTACCTGATCCACATTTCACAGTATTTTCAACAATGATGCTACCTTCATAAGATTTTCTTCTCTACCAACAAAAGACAGCAAGTGCCTCAAAACAAGCAAACAAGTACTATATTGTACAAATACATTAAATACTTCAGGTCATGACTCACATGTTCATTGCAATAGAATACAACATCTGCATTTTTGCTACAAACAGAACCATTTGCTCAGGTTATGTCTTGGGCATGCATAATTCATATTATTATAAAATATCTTCCTTTTACATGAGGCCACACACAGTCTCAGAATAAAGTCCAGCTTGGCTTCTATCTGTCAGGTACTAGAAACTCTTTATTACTACTGTAGGAAGAAAAAAGCATCTGTACTAAATAAGGAAAATACAGACAAGCAGTGTGCCAGCAGCAGGACATCTCTATTAATTTAATGCTCATTATTTATATCTGGCACTCCTCATCCCCAAAACAAACAACTGCACATCAAAAAGAAAAACAACAGCTAAAATGTAACAAGACCAATTTAGGTCAAGATTATTTAAAGATATGAGACTCTCAAGAAATAATGCAACCCCTCAGAAAATATACGTCAGCACAAATACAACTAGCAATACAACACTTGTTTATTATTATTATTACTGATACCACATATCTGTGAACCTCTCATTTCAGTTTCTGTGTTCTGCTGTGAGGGAAGCTATGGGCTTACATGAAAACTATTTCTAATAATACAGGTAAAAGTCAGCGACCTGGAACTTCAAATAACCACTTGGAATATATATATTTAACTACTTCAAGATCTGCTGCTAACCACTATGCAAAGTTTATCCACCACACCAAATTTTAATAAGAAGGCCTGAATATTCAGAATATATTCACAAGAGAATTTTGGGCTGAATAAATCAACTGTGTTGCAACCTGAGTAGACTACTCTGTTTCCTTACTCATTTTGGAAATGTGTGCCCTTCTGAAGTTATGCCATTAAGTAAAATACTGTTGGAAAATGTCTGTTAAAGAAATCAAGCAAAATGAACACCTAGGTAAGGAGAAAAACTGAAAACACAATAACCAAGTTAACAGCACAAAGAAAACTCTCCAGCCTTAACAAAAAGTAATTCTACATCTTTGCATTTAATTACTAAAAAGACATAACCCCCCCAAGTATTAATGGTGTAATATTTAAATGGGACAAACAACTGCAAAATGAACACTAAGAAGCTTCAAGTGTACCCTGCACTTTCCTTCCCAAAATGCTCACATCTCCCTACTCCCTAAAATGATGCTGCAACCTGACCACAATGAAGCAGCTGCTCTGAGCTGAGGCAGCCTAACACTGAATCTGGTGAGTATTTAGGATTTGTTTCCCAGGATAATGAATCCCCTGGAATGAGGGGAGTGCTGTGTCCGCAGCAGTTGTACCTTATCGGCCTGGCGCATGTAGCAGTAGAGAATTCCTCTCATGCACTTTATGGCAGAATGCTCCAGCTCATGGGTCCTTCCCTTGTCATCATCAATGCGCCTGGGAGAGAGAGATAACTCATAAAACAAATTGCAAATGCATTAGTGGGGGGAAGAAAAAAGCAGGCATGAATGCTTTGGAATATTAAGTATTTAACTAATGCTGTTGCACAGTGGTGCCCTTGCTCATATCTACATATTTACAGCCCTAGTCATCCTTTCTCATTAAAAATAATAAAAATAATAAAAGGAGTTTTGTCTGGCAACTTAAACAAGTACTCCTCTCTCAAAATTTAAGAATTAAAAAAATCCTTCCTGCTATTATAACATCCAGTCTCTTGCAAGTAAATGATTCTTAGTACAAGCACTAAGCCTGCCAATGCCCTGAACTCTCCCACTAGATTTAAAAGTATCCCCCGAGTACAGTTTGCCAGAAGAACCTCTATTTTTAGTAGCATGCATTAATTCCACTGTAACAAATACTGGTACCAACCACATTATATGAAAACATGTTTACTTACCAAAAGTAGAGTGACATTTTTCACCTAGCACTTTCATAAACATTTTTAATGAGATTTGGAAATGCACTATGGATTTACAAATCTGCTTTTGATAAAGCTTCATCTTTTAAAACTTTCCCAGGGAGGTGAATAAGAGAGGGAATGTAACCTGGCAGAGACATGGGTGTGGAAGTTATTCACCTGTAAGCAAGGGCCAATGCCCAGGCACAGGCAGCACAGTAAAGGCTGTCATGGACTTTTGCCTTTTGGTTATCCCCAAAAGTCTTGGTGGGGAACAGACCTGTGGTTGGGCTTTGATGGAGCAGCAACGTTGATTTAACTGGAAGAAGGAAAAATAAAAGGTTGTTAACAACATTTATATTTCTTCCAGTTTCTAAATAGATTTTCAGGAATAGATCAAGGTATGAACAATCTGGTAGAGCATGCACAAGATAAAATAAGGGAAAGAAAGGCAAGGAGAAACACACACAAAATTTGTTACATTGTTTTTTCACACAAATTAGACCTTTTTACACAAAAACTCAGAACTATTCACAACTATTTCTATGACTCTTTTCTAGCACAGCCCACTTTGTACAGAATTTCTACAAAGCAACCCAGTAATTTCCTTTCTATGAAAACAGAAGAAAAAAGGGACTACAGTATGCCAACTGCTCCCCCAGTCAGTTAAATGCTTACACTCTCCAGAATTCTACGTTCCTAAAAATTACATTTTTAACTCAGGCCAGATGATTGTATTAATATTTATAAAAGTAGAGGAGAGTAAGTAAGGAGAAAGGACAACTACAATTATTTAACTCAGTATCTTGATATGAAAACAGTTCAAGACAGGAATTTTCAGGCTGCCAAAACTGAGCTGGAAAAGCTACTAAATATGACTTTAATTCTTTTTGTACTTCAATATTTTGTATTTTGGAAATCGTTTTTCCTAAGGTTATATAATAACCAGAATGCTACAAGATTGAAACTGGGCTTAATGCCCTCGAACATAACCTTTTTAACAATAATCTCTTCAGCATAAAACAAGAAAGCAGTTTTTTTTCCACAGATTGTTATCAAGCATCAATTTCAAGAAAGCCTCTTTATTGTCTATGCAGAATACTTAGAAACTAAGTATTCTTAGAACTAAGAACTATACTTAGAACTAAGTATTCTAAATGAAAATTACAAGGTTTTACAGCTTTTTGCATTATATTCAATGTCTTGATACCATATAACGAAAACTTGGATAAAATATTACCTGAAAAAGTCAATATAGATTATTTTAAATGAAGTATAAATTCAATAGCAGATTTTTACAGTGGCAGCAGCATAAACAGCAAGCTCCACCACAGATTTGTTGCTGCCAAGTGTTAAAAAAGCCAACTGAACAGTCATGTCCTCTGTAAGAAAGCTAAAAGCAATGCACCTAAAAAAGCAATGCAGCTATGGACAGACCAGGTACAACCCAGATCTCACTTCAAAAAGCTGTTTGAGTGGACTCCCATCCCACATTTTTAGAATGATGGGGAAATTGTTCACTATTCTGTGGCCTTGCCTGAGTAAAAATTAAACTGTCAATGCACAGCCATTAAAGAACCCTGATTTTAGAATACAGGAATTTAGAATACAGGATTTCATTGTAACACAAACCTCCTAAAACCCAAAACCATCAAAACAAGTCATTGTTTCTTTAATGGTTTTAGCTTAAAATAACATCATATGAAAAACACTACAGTTGACTTGAAAATAGCTAACAAATAAAATTTCAGCACAAAAATACATTATGGCATCATAAATAATAATAAAGAACTTTTAACTGATCACCTGCCAGACTGTTCCGAGTGTTACAAGAAAGCTTTTGTCCATTTAAATTCTTCTTCAGCTGTATTTGGCCAATGCTACAACTCTAAGCTACCCCTTTATCAAAAACAATTTTAAATTCAGTCTTACAGCTGAACTGGATTTTCAACAGATATTTTGGTTTTCAGCAAGGAGTGTAACTCAGCCTTCCTCTTTGCACCTTCCAAACTTCCAACAGAAGTTTAGGAAACTATGTTTAAGTAGGAATAATGTAGCACTGATATTTATCATGCAAATATCAATTCTAACTCACGTCCAGGTTAATTCAAGCATTATTAACTTACCAATTCTATAGTAATGATTTAATTTATCCCACAGAGTTTCCCCCTCTGGCTTTGGAAGGTTAATACATTTAAGTGGCTCATAAATTGAACCTAAAATAAGAAGAAAAAAAGAAAACCAAAATCAAGATCAGAATAAGTTTCATAATTGTAATATTGCCAAAAATTACTGAGATAAGGTATTTCTTCATCTTTGTTATACAAAAGCACAAGTTATTGAATTTCAATTTAAAAAGTTGTTATCTCTACAGTCTCAGAGAATTTTTTCTGCAGTACCTGTCTACACAAATCAGACCTCCACCTGTATCTCCAGTGCCTTGCAGATACTCAACTACAGCAAATGCTACCTAAATGTAGAGTTAATTATTGAAGACAACTATTAAATGTTAAGAATTTTATATGACTGTTTTCTTAGAACTTAAGTACATTGCAGAGACAATTCCAGAAGATATATAGGAAAACAGAAGAGGGACAAAAGCAGACAATATTCAATTATTACTGCCCTCCCTGCCTTCTGAAATGGTGAAGATGTTCAACATCATCAATGTTCCACCTACCCCAACCTTGTTTGCACCCACCAGAGTCAGCCCAGCTGATGTGTCAGAACAAGGTTTGGCTTTTTCCTACATGCTACTAAAGCTTAAACAAGCTATTCAACAGATAAAGCCCTCAGGTCACCCATATTCCAGAGAAACACAATGCTATCAAATCCCCATCTTTCATCCTCACTGTCCCACACATTGACTGCTTCCCTACCTGCACCTGAAAAGTCAGTTTAACTGAGAGCTGAAATGAGCTACCCATTCAAAATCACTGGGCTGAGCCATTCCCGACTTCCAGTTTCAGAGGAACATCCTGCTCTCCTCCACAAATCTCCTCTACAAATTGGGCTTTATTCAGTGTTCTGGACGGCAAGATCTCCACGAGAGCCATGTGCCAACAGGAAGAATGAGAATTTTCCCTTTCTGGGCTGCCCTTTGGAAAAGCTCAGGGAATGCAGTGCCAGGGAAGGCCCAGCCAAGCAGTTCTGGCAGGAAGCAGGAATGCTCCTTTTCATGGTGCCTCTTTGGCAATCCCAGCACATACCCAAGCATCAGACACAAGACTGTCCATATACAGGACTCTCATGCCCATGAAATCAAGAAAACAAAATGAAGAAAAGTGTTCAAGAAACAACTGGATGTGGCACTCAGTGCCCTGTCCAGCTGCCAAGATGGTGTTTGGTCAGATGTTGGACCTGATGACCTTGCAAGTCTTTTCCAGCCTGACTGGAAAGTGTGTGGAATGGGGACAGAAGTTTTATGAATCAAGTCCTTTGGTGGGGAGACAAGAAAGTGTCTGCCATTCAAGAATGCAAACCTCACCCCAAGTCAGTATTACCTTTGCTTTGCAAGCACAGGAGTGAAAAAACCCTCCCCGAGCAGAGCCCTGGGTGCCTGCTCTGCCTGGATGTCCTGGTGATGCCTCCCAACCCATGTGAGCTCCCCCTACAGCCTTTCCTCATTGGCAGGGGTTAATTAGATAATAAATAAACACCTGCATGTGGGAGAGGCCCTGAAAGGGAAGCACAGAGAGCCCAGTTTATTTGAGCTGCCTAAAATAACAGTCAAAAGAAATGAAATACTTCTGTAATGAAAAAGAAAAACTTGTAACGTATCAGAGCTTTTGTATCATCTATTTAAATAAATAAATAATGAACATTCTGAACCAATTTAAATCCCTTTTTCAAAGCTGTTTTGTTTTTCTACTTCTTTTAGCCTACAAATCCCTGCCCATGAAAGATTCATAATTTATCCTGTTATACAATTAATTCAGTTATCTTGCAAAAGCACACAATACAGTGAGCTGAAGTAACTAAATTTTGTACAGAGTTGTAGTGAAAGGATAGAATATACAAAAGAAAAAAAATCTTCAGGAAGACAGTGCACAAAAAGCAGCAAATTTATGAGAAATTCACTTACTAGATTTTCAAAGGCAAAATAATGATTCTAACTCTTAGATTAGCTAACTGAATATCATATGGATATGCAGCATCCTTTGTGTGTGAAAGGGTTCAGAATGGCCATTTCCTGCAGGCTGCTAACCCCTGTGTGGCACCAGGACACACAGCTGAGCAGCCACAGGCACAGACACACAAGCCAAAAGTTCCTGAACTAAAATTGTTCTAATTTAAATACTTACCAGACAATCTGTGACCCTCTGTGGCCAACAGAGAAACAAAACAAAGGTATCAAGAACATAAAGCATTCAAAGATTTCAACTTTGTGCAGAATGAAGATTAAACAGAATAGAGAGCACAAAAATGTCAAAACACCACCATCAACAAATCACTATTCTAGATGTTTGGAACTTTAATAGAAATATAGTAAAACAGAGCAGACTGTAGAGTGAGCCATCAGAGTAGAGTGTTGATGGAACAGAAAGGTGAAATGAATTGAGAGTTTGAAAAACTGACAAAAAATAAAGTTTTATGCTTTTGAAGTACTCCCTAAAATTACCCCTACTACAAGGAGATGAATTTGTTTAAATCAAAGTTTTCCACGTATTCTTCATTAATTCCTTATTAGCATCTATATAGTTTATGTTTTGCTTGGGTGTCTACAACATTCTCCTGGAGAAATCATGTGGTAAATTACATTTCATTACCATCACAACCTAATCAAAGCAAGGAACAGCCAGGACAAACACGAAGCTGCTCCTTCCTTGTGCTTTTGGAGAGAGCCCATAACACAGAGGAAGCTATTTTAAGGACGGCTAAAAAAAAAATCCTATCTACAGTCTCATCCAAAATCTATTTGAGTTCATTTCAGCAGGATAAAAACCTGTCAGAGAAAGCTATTTTCAATTACATATTTAAAATAGGTTTTCAAACTTAAAAAATAAAAAAAAAATTAAAGAGATGACAACAGCAAGATTGCAGCATTCTAAACATAACAGATTGACATATGCAAATTAAGACCCAGGAGGTCTCAGCAGCATTCAGAAGAAACAGAATGAGGACATTAATCTTAAATATTGTTTTTCATAAATACATCACCTTATTATAACCATACAGTGTGAGTTTTATTTCAGGTAAATAAGTAGGTATGCTAGGAAGAACATAAAAATCTATTTTGTTGATTTACTATTTCTTCTGCTGTCTAGTAGTGTAACAACCCCATCCAACATTTAAATAGGGTATTTGGGAGTTCAGCTTTTCTTCCACAAAGAATGAAGTGCCCATTATTTCCTTACACCACAAGGGCATTGCTGCAGGCAGTACCTACTTCAAAATCAGTAAAAAACTGATAGAAAATCAAAGTGTCACTTCTTGTGTTAATATAATTAATGTCTGTTAAAAGAACACTCGAAGTCTTGATCCCAAGACCAATTCAATTCCCACTTGTCTTCAGACATTGCACTGACTAAATGCCCTATATTCATAACCTGAAGGAAAACAAATCCCCTCTCACTTCCTACCATTTACAGGCCCCAGAGTAATATAATTTCACCACTCTTTAAGTTGAATAATTACTAAAAATGATAGAGATTCCTTTCAAAGTAATAGAGAACAGAAAGAAATTTCGATCCTATATATATATATAAATATATAAAACCTCTGGAGCCTGAAAANCTCTTCAGGGAAGAGATATGAACTGTCCAGATGTTTGGATTCAGAAGCTATGGCCAAAATAGCCTTAAAACAACTGTGCTCCCCAATTTGTACACACAGAAGCTTTGGACATACACACATCTTTGAATTGTGGAAGTAATTTGGAAGTAACTTTGGAAGTAATTTGTGGACATTAAAGAAAAATAGGGATTAGAATGGAATTCTATACCAAGTCTATGGATAAAGACTTGCATTATTTCAACAAGGACAGTTTATTCCATTTTTTCAAAGTACAGAATTAATACAAACAACACTTCCACAAAGTTAATCCCAAACAAATGGAAGCAACACAGCAAGAACTTTATTTCCAACATTTCACACACCAGAAGAACAAAAGAAAATGTTGGTTTGCATAATTAAATCAGGCTAGACCAAAAGAAAAAAGCTACAATAATACAATATCTCTTTGTAGATTTAATAAGAATGAAAACTGACCACAGCCTTTGATGTGAGACTTGGTCTGGACATAATCAAACACTTGAGACAGGCAAGCTCTGGACCTCAGATCACTGTAACTTCATTACCCAGCATTAGTAAGGGCAGTGACAGCTTCACATTACAGAAGTCATTGGGACCAAAGAGGATTTTATTTCTGCTCACAGCAAAGTTTAAGAAATGATATCACATGGGGATTTTTAATCACTACATACAGGAGGAAACTATGATCTCACGTTGATGCTGCTTTGAGCAAGAGACTGGAGTAGGTGAGATCCTGACAACCCTTCCAGACTGACCTGTTCTACAAAACAGGGTAAGGAAACACCAGGAGAAGGGCTTGAGGAGGAAGACTGAAAAGTTAATAAAGTATTCCTCGCCCTGAATACACAGTAGAAGTAAGCAAAAGTAATGAATTACTTTTACCTTGGTTGAGTGACAATAAACGGATAAAAATGAGTAAAATAGTGTTATTAAAACAGCATTGAAGTGACAAAGCTTTTAAACTACCATTTATCAAGGAATTCAACTAGTATTTCACAGAATCATGGAACATCCTGACTTGGAAGGGCCCCTCAAGGATTGGTGAGTGCCAACTCTTGCCCCTGCACAGAAGAAACCCAGAATGGCACCCTGTGCCTGAGAGCATTGCCCAAATTCTTCCTGAGCTCTGTCAGGTTTGGTGCTGTGCACACTGTCCTGGGGAACTTGTTCCAGTGCCCAACCACCCTCTGGGTGAAGAAC
>VZTB01012987.1:733253-809522 GCA_013397245.1 Thryothorus ludovicianus | reverse complement strand
GCCCCTCGCAGCGCTAGGGGCACAGCCCCGGGTGCCGCCCTGTGCCCCGGCCGGAGCGGGGTGGCCCCGGGGCAGCGCTCCCGGTGCGGGCTGCCCGCTGAGGGGCCGGGCCTGCCCCGCTGGTCCCCGCGGGCCCTGGCGGTCCGGGCGCTCCCCCGCTCATCTCTCCCCGAGCGCGGCCCCGGGCCCGCGGCTGTGCAGCCCAGGCCCGGCGCCGTGAGCACAGCGTTGTTTGCAGGATGAAACTGACACTTGCTTTGCTCCCAGGCATTTCCTGTGGGGAATAGGGGTTCAGTTTGCGTTAGAATGGTTCGTACAGGACGCGTTTTTCTTTCAAGTTGGATTTGTGGTTGTGAAATAATTTAGAGACTTCATCCTACAAACTTGAGTGGTCGCAAATTGTTTCTTTGCTCCAGCTTTCACTATAGTCTTGGAAGCAAAGATGAACGTTTCACAGATGTGAGGAGGAAAAATTGCACGTTTTCCTACTTCTAACATTATGTTAAAGTGTCAGGGTAGAGAAACTTGTTACACACAGCTGTCAGCTGCCACAGGTTTCTGTTAAGGCTTTGGAGATGGGGAGACCTCAAATCAGGGCCTATTTTCAGTGGTCAGTGTTATTTGCAGACTTTCATCTTGAATTATTTTACTTTCTTGAAGCACATTAAGACAGTAAATTTATTCTCAGATTCACCTTTTTTATTCCTTCAATTTCAGAAATGTTTTTCTAAGTAGCTGTAGTAAAGCATGAGTGACTTTCCCATCTAGTTGAGTTATTGAAATGCACAGCTCCCTGGAAATGCTCCACTGGCTCATCTACTGAAATAATGGTCAGATTTAAAATGAATGTCCATGAGAAGAGATTTAATTTTTTTACTTCCTTATCTTTCAGATAAGTGCATATAAAAATGTGAATAAAGTTTCAGAAATGAGATTCGTGATTTCTTTGTGTCTCTATAGAGGCACTTGATAAATAATTTTCCTGTGTAATACTGTAAAAATCAGCCTGAAAAAACATAGTTGAATACATTATTTTTCATAACTTAAGTCTGGATGAAGAGTAACTACAGAATACTCTCAAAACAAAAGGTAGTAGTTCTAAGTGGTGGGATAAATGGCAGCCAGTTGTAAACAGCATGAGGAAGTGAGCACTGGAGATGACACCAGATTTTGAGGAGTCTGTAAAGCATCCCAGTCCTAATGATCCTGACCCTTAATAAGGCAATGGGGTGATATCTTGGACCTTTTGCTGGATATATATTATTTTTCTGATCTTGCGTTACTTAGGTTAAATGAGAGTAGTGTTCCATATGCTCAGATACATAAAAGAAAATTAGATTGTGCCCATATCTTTGTAAGAAATATTAACTCACTGAATGTGAGGGATAATCCAGATCCAGAAGCATCCTATTGCAAGACCAATTCAAAAGTACCAGTGGACTCTGGGTTTAGTCACTTTTTGGAACTCAGAATGGACAAATAAATGTAACTGTGCATGCCCTTACCTGTCCTGTGAGTCTCTGTGTGTAACAGGTCAGTGGGGAAGCTCATGCTGGTGCTTGTTTCATGTGCCAGCTTCATTAGTTGCCTGGTGCCTCTGCTGGTAATGAACGTCCCCCTGTTCACCTGCTGCATTTCATTGAGGAAATTTGGAGAGTTCTGTGGTATTTATTTCATATATGTATATATGTGTGATATATATCATACACATACTCAGGCTGAAGACCTCTGTTGTTTGTGTGGAAACTGTTACTGTTTTTTCACACCCTCCAATGCACTGGATTTTTTCTTACTGTCCTCTTATTTCAAAAGAATACAGAACTGGAAACAGTATTTAGGATTGATTGTAGTGGCATAGTAATTCTGTTTTCAGTTCATGTAGTAATTTTTAATAGTTAATTTGTTCTGACTGTTGATGAGCTGACATTTTTATGTCTCTGTCTTTAATGACCAAAAGATCTCATTTCTCAGTGTTGCAACTGACTTGGGACCTGCTATGTGTAAAAACACATTTGCTTCTTCACTCTGATGATTACTTTACCAAATAGGTGATAAAAAGGCAGGTGAGAGTGTGAGGTGTGAAATGGGAGTTGCAGTCCAGCAGGCATCCCCCAGGTGTGCTGTCCAAAGCTGAGGCAGCCCCAGGCTCCTGCCCCTCGCCTTCCCCTCATCCAGGAATGGGTGCTGCAGCCCAGGCAGCAGGGCTCTGGGGCTCTGCTGGTCTCATTTACTCATTTTGTGGTAGATTCTCCTTCTCTTCAAGAGGTTTGTGGCAGGTGCCTTTTGCTTCATAATAAGGAGCCTTGTATTCTCTGCTATTTCACAGCTGTGAGCTCTTCCACAAAACAATGCTCTTAGGAAGTACTATGCTAGCTCAAGTTTGGAGCCTTAGAATTATTCTTTTAGAGAAAATGATTTTGTGGTGCTGCATCTGAGTTTATTGGAGAATGAAGGAAAGAAATACAATTGTTGCACTGTGAACTATATTTTACTTACAGAGTTAAGTGTGTGTGTATTGTGGTTTACTGACTGAAAATTTTATTTCATCACTGAGGTTAAAATTATTTTTTTCTTCCCTGAATTTCAGTTATTTCTGCAGCATAAAATATGGGCTTTTATTTACATTGTCCTGTAATAATGAAATGATACTTGTATCATTGCCTCTAAATGAGGAGATGCTGCAGGGAACCAAGTAAATTCTGAGTTTCCATTAAAGTGCTTTGGGCAGCTGATGTGGGAAAGCAGTACCAGATCCTGCTGTGTGAGATGCAGTCTTAAAAGAATTAATTTAGCTTTTAAGCTTTAATTGGTTTTGTGGAACTGCTGCCTGTTACTTTTCCATGTGTAATATTTCCTAATTCTTTTCAGAAAGTTTTATTTTAAGCAATGTGATAAAAATAACAGAAAGTTCTAACACTGAACCCCCAAAGAAGGTTTGTGATACTTGCATTCCTTTGAGGAACCGCTGACTTTAAGCTGTGTTGAAGAAGTTCTCCTTTTGCTTCCTTTTGGATGGGGAGGAAGTAGTGTGTGAGACATCTTTCAAAGTGTTTGCTGCTGTGGGGAATGGTCATTTGTGGCAGAGTTGTTTAAATGTTGGGTTTGTATTTGGGCCATTTCCAGTCTTCCTCTGTTGCTCATGCTCTTGCTTGCCTTGGCAGGAAATGAGTTGGTGATCTTTTTGGCTGACCAGAAGGAGCCCTACTTTAAGCCCCGTGTTAAGCTCCCAATGAAGTAAGTGTGGATATTCAATGCTGCCACAGCCTGTTGTCCCCAGGGTGCCTCTCTGCACTCAGTGGGAGCTGCCTGCAGTTGTCTGTGCTCCTCACCTCTTTGCCTTGTTCAGCTTGCCCTTACAGCTCTCGTTCTTGACCAACCTCCTGATTCATTTCCTGATACATTTTTGTTTTGTTGGTCAGGTGACAGAATCTGTGGGGATGAGTTGTATCATTCATGTTGTTAACTAATGACTGTCTTCCTAACCCTTATGGAGCATTTATGGTTCCGGTTTTGTCCTCAAGTTAGGATTTTAAATACTCATATGTTGAAATATTTTTGCAGTTGGTTTGGATCTTCAGGATTTTATTTCCTAGTGAAGCAAACTCATTCCATAGCATACATAGGTCTTTGTGGTGGGTCGCTTTAGAATCAATCCCAAGACATGTTTTCAGGGAAATTCATCCATTTACTGTAGTTCCTAATGGAATCCAGGCAATATCATTTGATTTAGAAGAGATATGAAAAATGGTTTTCTGGTATTTCTGTGTAGAGATCTGTTCCTTTCTCATGTTTATATGTGGCTTTTAAAGAGACATCAGTTTTTAATAAATGTAAACCAATCTGTTTATGTGCATATATGTGTGTCTAGCTTTAATGTTCTGTAATACTTTTATGGTTATTGCTTATGAATAATGTTTACCAATAGTATTATGTTTATTAAAAGTTAAATTGCTTTTATAGCTCAGCTTCATCTTCTGTATACTACATATTTTTATTTTTCCTTATTCCCTCCTGTCTTAGAAGGAACTAATTTGTTTAATGCATGAGAAATTATCTGCTTTTAATCCTTAATGTGACCTGTGTTTGTGTGTGTAAAGCACAGTCTGAGTAGGTAAGCAAATAAAAAAAAAAATAAAAAGAACAAACAAAGGTAGGAAGGAGTAGTAAGACCTGGCAGAAGGTAGGAGGAAATTGCATTGTCTTTTAAAAAATCTACCTGTGCCTGACTCCTGCTGTTTAAACAGCTCCTGTTGCTTTATGTTCTTGCTCTCAGAATGCAACCAAAAGATCCTGCTCCCTGAAACACATCTTGATTGACTGCTTCTACAACAAATGTGAGGATTCAATGAGTGGAGATAGGATGTGGCTGAAGAATGCCTGCTAGCTGAAGTTGAGAGTTAAAATTTCATTTTCCTTAGACAAAGACAGCCTGTCAAGTGCCTGATTTTGAGATAATTTTGCAATAGATAAGGACTTTATCATAAACCACGTTGTTGAAGGGTAACATTGTATTGGACCCACTGCTAATAACTGGGCAAGCCTTTGACCACACAAGTGCTTTTTTCATGGACACCTTTTTACAATTATTTGCACATGGGAGCTTTTGTTTTTAATTGCAGATCTCTGGGTGTCACCATAACCAGTGTAGTTCCTGGAGATTATGATGGAGATTCCCAAATGGATGTCCTCCTCACCACTCATGCCCCAAATCATGGCAAAGATGAACTTTCTGTGTTTATTTTCTGGGGACACAACCAAACATTAGGTGAGTTGCTGAGACTGGTTCTTAATAAGATTGTTAGACTTCTTAATTCAAAGTATTGTCAAGAAGTTACAACTCATTTTTACAGTGTAATGATTGTTTTTACAACTAAAATAGGGATTAGCAGCTATTCAGCTTCACACCCATATATTATCCTGCTGTTAAACTGTGTTTAATAATTAATGAAAGAGAACAATGCTTGCAGTATATTATGCAACAGATATAACCAAACATTATTCTAATTTGGCAGTATCTATTAACTGAAGAGCTGCTTCTCATGGCTTCCCCATCATGCATGTCAGCTTCACAAAGACTATCTCAAAAGATTTATCTTCAGTTTAAAATGCACAGGAAACCTGGTGTGAGCTTCAGTGCATCAACTTTCAAAATAGCATACCTAAACCTACCCACAGTAATATAATATTTATGTTAAACGAAACTCTTTGAAGACAGTGACACAGTACAGTGGGTATTGGAAGAAAGGTTTCTAGAGTTTCTGTTGCTGAAAGTTTTCAAGACCTTTAGAGTTAAGTTTTCAGGAGTCTCCTAGCAGTGTTCCAGTTCTAGCTGATTCTGTCTTTGAGTGGAGTCATGGATTGTGTAAATTCTCAGGGTCTCTTCTGTTTCTGTTTCCTCTTGACTTTACTAGGAAAGGGTTTGGGGAAGAATTTAGGGTTTGAATAAGAATAGATAAGCAAAAGAAAATACTCTTTAATCCACAAAAACTACTGAAGTATAATCACTATTGTAAACAACTGTGTTATGGCATAATTACAGGTGAGGCAAGTTTGCTTCAGCATGCTCTGGCTCTAATCAGAGCTGAAACAAGCAACCTGGAAAAGTGCAATGGATCAAATAGTAAGGGAATAGCAGGTATCTCTAGTATTGGGAAGAATATGAAGATTTGGATTAAGTTATTCTGTTTTGTTTTGGAAAAAAGCCCAAGTGTTGGGGGAAACGCAAATGAGCCCATGAGGCCCTGAGGAGGAGTCAGAGGTTAAAAATTCAGGCAGTGGTTGGTTGGTATGTGCTGAGGCCACTGGCAAGGCATGGGGTGTCTCCTGGGGTAATACAAGTGTGACAGACAAGTCAATAGCAGGGGACTGTTGTATGAAATGTGGAAATTGTAAAGACAAACATTGTGGAGAGAGAAGGGAAATGGGAGTAATCGGGCAGGGAGTTGGGATTAGAAGCAAAAGTGAAGTCTAAGGTGATAGGAACTTAGTCCTCACTTCCCATTTAGAAAGTCTACCTTTATTGCTTATTTCAAATACTCAGTGTGTACAATTAAGAATGTTTTTTACAGTGACAAAACATTAAACTGAAGTCTAACATACGATGTTAAACTTTTAGCCTGTCTTCATCCCAACTGTTTCAGTTTTCCTGTGTCTGTGTGATTGCAGTCATCTACTTAGATCTAATTAGAATAATTTGTTGAGGAGTTCAGTGGAGAGGGGAAAAGCCTTCAGCATTTTAACAGTAACTCACTTTTCCTGCAAAATTTCAGGAAGCCATTTAGTTCTTTATATTAAGTGTTGCCTTTTTTAAAATCATAAAACCGATGGTTTTAAATGAATAGAAGAATTATGTCTTAGTCGAAAATGCAAATGTCAGAATATATTGGTAACTGAGTCAAGTTAATGTTTTGTATTTTCAGATCTTAACCATAAAACTATGTTAAATAAGACTTTTCATGATGAGCCTCTAGTAATGGAGTAAGTATGACCTACTTTTCTAGAAAATCACATTTATAGTGGTGACTAAGAGTAACTTAAATATATTTTAATGCCAAAATTTGAAACACACACTCTTTATCTTTTAAGAACAGGGTGGTTTGTGTAATGTCAACTGATCTAACAAAAGATGATGAGCCAAAATAGTTATCTTTACAATTCTTGTATATTATATTATCCTGGCAATAGTAACTACATGATCTTTTAATTTCTTTCATTTCACTACTCTGAGTATTCAGAAAAAAAGCCATTCATTTCTCAGTGAATTTTGTAAAGCAAAAACCTTACTGGCTTACCAAAATGAGCAAATACCCCTTTCACAATGTCCTTGCTGTGTGTGAAATGCTGAACAAAAGTGGAGGGGCAGCAGATCTGGGAAGCCAAAGCACAGGCAGAGTGTGAAGCACTGTCAGACCTTTACTGCTACCAGCAGCTCAGGCGAGAGCCAGCCTTCAGAGCGGGCTCACAGCTCAGAGTTCTTCACGGCTCGCTGGGCAAACGTGCGGGCACAGAGCAGGTTGAGAGCAGGTGGTTTGAACTCCTGTAGTCACTGGGGTGGCACTGACATGGTGTTCCATTTTCAGCTTTAATGGAGACTTGATTCCTGATGTGTTTGGTGTGACGAGGGACTCGAATAAGCCGCAGATCCTGCTAGGCGGGTAAGCCGAGGGCTCGAGGGTCAGCGTGCCTGTGGGAGCTTGGGCATTGTGCATCCACTTCCCCTCAAAGTGTGAGATTTATGTTTAACTCTTCAGTGCAAACGTGAATCTTCTTTCTCTCCGTGGCAAACGTTCAGTGACACTCTTCATCTGAAATTTAAAGTGTTATTTTTTAGGGCAAGTAGGCATTCCATGAGAGCTGAGAAAACAGAGCCACTGATAATAGACATCAGAAATAGGAAAATTGTTTCTTGGAACAATTAGTTCCAAGAAGTTATAGTCTGATTTGCTTAGTACACTTTTGATATTTAGGATTATAATCCGTGTTATGGAACTTGTGCTGTACAAAAGCTGCTTTCAGGTTGATCGTGCAAGAACTACTGAAACATCTTACAGTTAAAGGGATGGCAAAAGAAAAATCTGCAAGTGTTTGGGGTAAACTTAATACTCTCATCTGTCTGGGAAATAATTTGTAGTGGGAAGGTTGGACACCCAAAAGCACAGAAAGTGGAGGATGTAAGGGTATTAAACTACATATATTAGGGAAGATACAGGGGAAGAGATTTATGAAGTGACATAAAGCAGAGGTGACTTTGTAGCAACCCAAGTGTGCATACAAGTGATGGCTCTATCACATCCCTTGTGTTAAGGAGTGCCTCAGGCCTCTCTTGGCCACATAGAAGTGGACTTAAACCTTACGAGGTGAAATTCCAGCCAAGGGGACTAAGTTTCATTATTAAAATTTCTGCTAGCCCAGAAATTTTTAGAATGGGCTCATTTATCAAATACTGGAGTAAAAGTAATGACAAATGTTTAACAAGGGCTTTGCAAAGGATTGAAGAAGGGAAATGGGAGTACGAATCAAAAATCAAATCTGAAATCAAAGCATGACAAAAGATTGTGTCTCCACTGGCTCAGAAGAACCAGTCTGTAACCAAAAAATACAGAGTAGCAATGTCTCTAGTATCGGGCAGGATGCCAAAGAACTTTAAGTCTATCATTTGAAAATAAAAAAACCTACACCTGCAGTTCCTAACTGGCTCTTTTTCTTTCCTAGGATAAATAGCATTTGAATGTGTCAGAGGAAAATATCCCCTTACTGGCAGCGTGTTTTTGTTCATTAATCCCAACTTGAATTGTATTACCATACTTGTACTGGTGGCTTATGAAGCAGATTTCAGATTCACAAGGATGTTTCTGAACACTTTGCTATGATTATATATAAAATAAATTATATGAACTTTTGAAGAAATGGAAAAGTGGGAAGATTTGTTCCATTTTGTTAAAGAAATTCTTTCAGAATCTTTAAGATACAAGTAAACTTCCTCATCATAGCTCAAAATAAGATTGAGTGCTGTAGGTATAGCATAAGCCATGTTTTGTTCATGGAAAACAGCTTTGTCACCTCCTTAGAAAAGCTCTTTTCTAGTTTAATCCAAAATGGTTTAAGATTTATTCTAGAGCTGTATTCAGCTTCATTGGCCTGCTTCAAGACTGAATACATAGAAAAACCTAGAGAAAATACTTTATTATTTCTTTAAGATTAAGTGATGCATTTTAACATTTTTAAGACTTAGTTATGATCTCTGTGAAGTAGTCAGAATATTTTTATTTTCTTATTATAAAATTACTCAAGGAAGATAAGGACTTCAATAATACGTTTGTAATGTCACTGGAAAAAACAAAGTATTTCCAGACTAGTAGTTGTAATATTTCTGCCTGCTGTTGTATAGTGCACATTGTGGTTTTCCTGAATGTTCTGAAAGTCACATATTTGATGATTAAACCACTGTGACTTTTGAAGGATTTGTTGCACTTTAAATCACTGCTAATAGGGAGGTTTGCTGGAAGTTCAGCCATTTTTAGAACAGAAACCAGCAGGGCATGTATATTTATAAATAAATAAATAAAAGTATCACCTGCTTGGGAAATTACATAATTAGCTAGTAGTCCATTGCAATGTGAGAGTTTAATTCCTGTGCTGATTTTTGAGTGAGTTGAAATAAAGTGTATTTCCATGCAGCAGGCATGAGCTCACTATCAGCATGTGCTCACTTCTGCTCATGTTTATTAATCAGAAAGTAGATTCCAGAAGTACTTGCAGAAGTAAAGCTGCTTGAGGAAACTGGGAAGGTCAGGGATCATCAGTGTCTCAGGATTTGAAGTACAGTTGGAGCCTTGGCATTAACTAAACCTTTGTGGTAGTGACACTGTTCTGTGCAAAAGAAAAATAAAGTTGTTTTAGAAAATTATTAAAATGGAACTGAAGTCCCTGTAGTGTGAATCATCCTTTGCAGAACCTTTCAAGCAATTACTTGACTTACTTAGTATATTGTAAGCTAGGTAGGAATTTTGTCTTAGCATTAGGAGAATGTGCTTTCTGTCCCATTTTATTTAAAGTTTCACTGTTTTTTGAAGGTATATTATCATGATTAACAGTCCCTACACATTGATGAAATGTATTTTTATTCCTGTCTGTAGGAACTTGTCATGGCATCCTGCATTGGAAACTCAAAGTAAAATGTATATACCACACTCTCATGCCTTTATAGATTTGAATAATGACTTCACTGCTGGTAAGTCATAGAAGTGTTAAATACCATCCTAAAAATAATTACTACTAAGTGTCAATGTCATGTGTTGCAACTTCCTTCAGTAATTATATGATTTTGCTCTTCTGATTTGGGGTTTTTAATTACTTAATTTTAATCTCTACAATTTGAAAATTCTGGATTTTAAAAAGCAACTTTTAAAATAAATACCCTAATAGCATTTTCTACTTCTTGATGATAATCATAGCTACTGCTTGTTCTGAACGATGTTGTGTTCACCCTTAAAGTGTTGTTTCCTGCTCTTCACAGTGCACTCTAGTACTCATGATAACTGCATCAGGGCTGCAGTTTTTCATCTCCAGTCTGGAAATAGTTAGGCACTTGGATTCAGCAGATTTTTAAGACTGCGCTTAATTTTTTTTTTCAGGATTTCATTCTGTTTTGTTACAGTAGTTTGTTCTATCACTGATAGAACTAACTGTTATTCCTTTATTTTGTTAGGGTATTTTGTCAATGCAATTCAGTTACCATGATGAATCTACTTACTACTTACATACCTGGCTCACATTTCCAAGCACATTTGAATATTGTGATAAACTTAATTTCTTCACACATTAAATTAATTCTGAAGTGCTTTATCTTCTGCTATATGTGCAATGTACATCAATTCATATATGGTAATTTTGGAAAGAGAGCTTATCTTTTTCCTGTTTAGTTGCATGGGAATGAAAGAGGAACGAGTCCATAAATTTAATTAAGATGCTTATAAATGTTGGGGATTAAGTTAATTGCTTTAGCATGCAGTCAAACCTTATTATTCAGTTCTGGCACGTTGCTATGTGAAGCTGTCAAGTGGAAATTCCAACTGGAAAATTAAATATATGGTTGCTTACCATATTCAGTGTCATGTAATAACCAGTTCTAACACACTTAGCTCTAGAAGCCTTTTGGAATTTTGTTTCAGCAGCATAGATGAGCATTCCTGGTAGCATTTTAAGTTGAATTCATTGAAATCTAAACTCAGAGGTGAGTAAAGGTAAGAAGGCTGTTTCTTACATTGATCAGTCACAGATTGATCGATTTTTCAAGGTTTTTGCCAACTGCCAGACGAAAGAATGTTCCAAGAGTTCTAGTTAGTGCTGCTGCTATGTGGAAGATCCTCTATTAAATAGAAATGAGAGTCAGGATCTCTGTGTGGGTAGTGCTGGGAGCTTTTATAGATTCACATCTATTTTTATATCTCAAGATGAGAGTAGAAGCTCCTGTGAAGCTCTTCCCATAAAGATCTTGACTTTTTCTTGCTTGTAGCAGCAAGGCTGTGACACCTCAGGATGAGGTTCAATGTTAGGGTGTTATGTTTAGTGCTGTGGGAAGTGTTGTGTTACAGGAACCCAGGGAAAATTGTAAGGAAAATAATTCATTCTGACAAGAAAATTGGAGAAAATATTACAGTATTATTATTTTTTAAAGCAATGTTTTACTTCTAAGGTGGGAATGATTTTTTTTTTAACTGTCCCTATGAAGATGGGACTAACTGTGAATAAGACATATGTTGCTGAAAAATAGTATCAGGATAGCTGATATTTCATGACTGATGTGTTTTTCCAAGAGTGCTTCCTGCCAAAATGAAAAGTCACCAGTTGTCTAGTCCTGCCTGCACATTTATGGCAATTCCCTGACATCAGCTCTAGTAGCTGCTTGGAGCTGGGGCTGAGGAGCACAGTTCATTGTCACTGGAGTTATTAAGTTGATCCAACTCGCCATGCAGGATTGTCAGAGCCAACGTAAGCACAGGGAGAAGATTGGCTTCTCTGTTAGCAGCAGCAGTTGTAGCCTGCCTTTAACCAAGCATGAAATTGTACCTTGAGTCTCACTGTGCCTCTTCCAAACAATACCTGTGCAGTGTTCTCACCACGTCTGCTGTAATTTGTGTGTCTGTACAGAGCTGGGCAGGTGACTCACAGGTACCCATCAGTGGTCAGAGGTAGAAATCAGGGGGAAAAGGGCAGAGCAGAGCTGTGAGTGTGTGCAGTGCTGCTGGCAGCTGCCCTGGGGCAGCAGGGCAGGGCCACTGCTGGGTTACCTGAGTGTTTCCATGGAGCCTCCCCTGCTGGGCTGCCAGGGGCTGCTGAGGAGGAGAGCACCCCTGTGAGTCAGTGCTCACCCACACAGCCATTCTGCAGGGGGAACAAAGCCTCCTTAAGAGCAGGGCCTGGTGCACGTTAGAATTGTATTCATTAAAAGGGAGGCTTTGACAAGATGTAGGGGAATAATCTGCCTGCTGAAATCATGTGGCTCAAACCACTTAATAATCATGGGATTTGATGCTGCTCTGGGACTTTTGGGCTGAAATACTCAGGCTGTTTACTCACAGGCAGTGCTACTATTCATGATTATAAGGATATAATTGCACCTAAAATGGATGGAGTGATTTTTGTTTACAAATAGATCACTAGGACATGCCATTTTACTTGTTCTTTGTGGATTTTTTTGCAGGTATTTTTAAAGGTTTTTCTAATATTCTGCAATATTTTGGGGCTCTTTGTATTCTGTAACAGATGCAGCCAATTTGATGATTTTTAGCTGGGCTATTTTTGGCAACTCTATCATTATAAACAGCTTAGGAGATTTAAAGTGTGCTTGACATAAAAAAAAATATCCTCTCTGGGCTGAGAAGCTTTTTGCTAGTTTATTGCCTAACCCGTTTTCAACCTGCTGATATTAAACACTCAGAACAGAGCTTTTAATTGCCACACTTCTCATGCTCTGGGTGAAATGAAGTTGAATTGTTATGATTTCATTATACAAGAACTTGCTCATAAAGATGTGTTTAATCCCTAACAGTGCTTCATGAAAGGCTAACAGTGTAAGGATTTTATAATCCAAAAATCCTCTAACCACAACAAAGATAATACTAATCTTTCTTGGTGAGAGATAAACTGGGCTGTTTCAGAGAGTAATGCTGCTGCTGTTTTTAAAGAAAGCATCCTCATGCAGAAGTCTCAGCTCCCTATAATTATTAATTCAGTAAGGAATTCTGAGGAACTTCATAAAAACCATGCGAAAATTTGCAGCATAAAACCTTTACCAAACAGTCTGCGTGTACTTAATGAAGCAACTAAACACCAAACTTCCAGGTGTTTTGCATGCAGATGAAGCATGTGTTGCTCCTGGGAGGAGTATCTGCTTCCCAGAGTGCCTGAGCTGGGAAGGGGTGGTCAGGCAGCCTCCCATCACTGTCACTGCTGGTACGTGCACTGAGGCTGCAAGTGAGCAGCAAATGTGGGGACCCTTGTTGGAACAGGCCTGCTGGGTGTCTAGTAATTCATACTCACATTTGTCATTGGTTCTCTTTCACTGCTGTCTTAGGAAAAGGATCTTGAAGCTCAAAGTGATAGGTTTATCTGAACAGATTAACATCAGGTGTATTTTATAAAGCAAACAGTCCAGGTGAGCATTTCCAAATCAGGATCCTTAAGTAAGAGGCCTGTCGTAAAAATGTTGCAGTTGAAAGTTTTAGGATAGTGATTATTTTGCTTTGTCTTTCTTTTTTTTCTTTTTTCCTAATTAGACAACTTCATTACTTTTATCGTAAATGTCCTAAAATGTCAGATGTTCATTTAGGGCTAATGTTGTCTTTCTAAGTTTAAGGGGAAAAAAGCAGGATTATTAAACCATAAATTTGTTTGCACTCAGAGATACAAGGCTTCAAACAAGCAATCAGGCCCTACCAACACTTTTAAAGTGCTCAAATGCATGAGACAAGCTTCCTTGAACTGTGAATCCCACTGTAACTTCATACTGTACTGTCAATGTATCCTTGAATGCTGTGAAAAATTGCTGATGTATTAAATACTCTGTGTGTCACTTGGTTTTGGAGGTGCTGGTTTTACAACTGATCTCATGTTGAACACTAGCACGTGGTGTGTATAATTGGAGATATTTCTGGAGCTATTTATATAGAATGAAGGAAAAATCATAAATTTGGGTTTGGGAAAACTCAAAGTGAAAAAATCATTAGTCAGAAACAGCTTGCTGTAAGCTAATTGCTAGTCTCTTTACTGATTTCTGGTGGTTAATTTTCTTATGTTGTTTTGCTTTGGGAATTTAGAAACCTAATGTACCAGAACGTTGACAATGTGTTTTCTTTTTCATTCCCACTTAGTTTAAATGTATAAATGTAGACAGCTTCCTTCTTGAAAAGCAATCACTCAAATCATGGGTGATATTTCTGTTGTAGTCATTTAAACCTGGATTCTGAAAATAATACAACGCTCCATGTCAGATTCTCTGGTCATATTTTCAGTGGGTTTCCTCTTCATGGAAGCTGGGAGTCTCTCTGCAGCTCATATTTCCAGCAGAGCTGATTTTCTGCAGTAGATCTGCATTTATTCACTATTAAATAACTGGCAAACAAAGTATCTGGTGGCATTTTTAATCTTGGGTGGGGCGTGGGGGTTGTGTTTATATATTTGAAGTCAAGTTGTTCTCTCTGGTTCTGCCCTCTCCTTTACATTTTTCCCAGAGCAAATATTCAGTAAAGCCATGTCATTGTGTCATTCCTTGAACAGGTACAACTTTTTAAATTTTTTAAATTTCTTAACTGTTTTAGCTCTGATAGCAGAGCCCACCTCTGAGCTTATAGGAAATAATGGAGGTAAAAAATGTATCTTAAAAGATAGACAGGATATATATATTTCAGAGGACTTTAGTATGTAAAGTTGTGTTTGTTTTTCATTATTTCTACTCTTTGCATGTTTGTCATCTTTAATTAAAATACCCTGGGTGATATAATCTCCTGTCTCCCCCATTCCTCCCCTTGCTCCTTCCCAGTGTTCAATACCACAGGAAGTTCCAGCTCATAAAATCAAACCAGAGCTGGAATTAGCTGCATCTCCTCCTGCTGCTGGGACTGGGCTGATTTTGCAAACAGCTTCTCTTACTCACAGCTTTCCTTGCAGAGAGAACCAAAGGATGGGTCGAGATCATTAGAGAAAAGGAAGGTCTTTAGGTTTAACTTCTTCTTCCTAATCTTTATAAAGGAGCCCATAATCTCTGTCTGCTTAGCAGTTTTAATTTTAAAATTGCCATTATGAAGTGTCTGAAAAGCTATTCCTTTTGCAGTTTTTAATTATATGCTGATGTGGTTATATGCACTGGGGAGTTATATTATATTTTTATGGGAATCAATAACTTAATACAGGTGAGAAGTAAATTGGGTCTGCCCTAAATAGCACTTTGTTTAGAAAACATGAATGTGAAAGTGGGTTCTGAGAGCACTCTTGAGGGTCATTGTTTTCTGTTCCTTGAAACAATGTTGCCCATATTCTGAAAATAAAGAGCATTTTCTGTCTGAAAGCTCGTGTTTGAAGTGGTAAAAACTAAAAGGATAGTCCTACCTGCTCTGTGCATTCAGCAGCATAAATCTAATTTAAAGTTCTCCAGTTAACCAAAACTTATGGATTAATATATAAGAATTCCTTCTATAGTAATTTTTAATAATCAAAAGGATTTTAATAATACAAAGTGCTTAGTTATGTTGTTTATTATTGTTTATCACCTGGTTTACTAAATAGTTCCAGTAAATACTTAATGAATTTTGAAAGAGCCATTTGAACAGAATAAATTCACAATCTCTTATTGTAAGAACATTTCTTAAAAATTTACCAACACAAATTAGCTTGTTTGGAACACATGAAGTCCTTCTATTTTGCTGAAGTTTTTCAGAGTAGAAAGTTACTGTTTCATTTAACTAATACCAAAAATTCATGTAGCTGTACCTCATTTGCTCTAGGGCAGTACTAATGCCAACTTCTCAAATCTGAATACCACGTGTAGAGGGTTTCTCTACCCAAATGAAAAACTTATGAACAGAAGCATGAAACTTTCAAGATCTTTTTTTTCTTTTTCCATGTAGTAAAGAAATAAAACTGACTATATCTAACTTTTTTGTATAAAATTGTTTGTGCATACTGGAAGTGTTGTACAACTAAAATTGTGTAGTTACAGGTAAAAAAATATAAATTATATTTCATTTTAGATACTTTTTTCCTACCAGTGTTCAATCTGTAATGTAAATAGAAAAAAGTTATATTTAATTTTGTCTTGGTTTTTAGTGCATTTAATGATTTTATAGAGTTGTTACATTACCATTCTGTCAGGACACTGCAAAGCAGAGATTTTTAGTTCAGCACGTTATTTACGTATAGATAAAGCAGGCACATTCATTTCCAAAAGTGACTCCTGGTTAGAGAATATTCACAGACACCCCTGTTCTTCCACACTGATGAAAACATTTTCAGGCACATAAATGTTCTAATTGGGGACTGCCATACATACATGGCCATAGTGTTTATAATAAGGACTCTTTCTCCCCTCCTTTATTAACTTAAACTTCTGAAGTAAATGTGAAATCAAACACTGACTTAATGCTGCTCATACCCTGGTGGCTTCTCAAGACATGCTGGAGGTTTTGTTCTGAGGTAAAGCCCTCTGACATTACACTGAAAGGTCAAATCAGTCATTAGTGAAATGAATGCTCCATCTAAAAATAGCACCATTTTGGTAACACTCTAAAGTGACAGAAAGTACAAGGGTAATCAGAAGTGAACTTGGAGCAGGTTCTGTTTAGTTAGGTTTTATTGCAACTTCTAGTAAGTAAAATCAGTGGAAACAGGATGAGACTGTAATACTCCATGTTTTATTTACTGTTGATAAAAGATTCATTGAAACAGTTTGAAACAGGTTTCAGAAATATCAACTGGGGTGCTGTTGTTGCTGTTTTCCTTACTAGCTCTTGCTGCCTTTCTCAACCAGCCATGCCAGAGCCAGGGTTTATGGAATCCTTCCCTTCCATTGTGCCTCTGGGCTGCGGCCAGTGTTTGGGTGCTCAGCTGAGAGCAGGGGGCCAAATGCACAAATGGGTGCACAGGAGTGGGCAGGAGAAAGGAGGTGGGGAAGAAATCCAGGCTGAAGGCAGGGAGTTTAGTTGGACATGGTGAGGAGCACACTCTGGATGAATTTCTACAAAAAGAGGGTGTTCATTTCAGATGGATTTGAAGTTCTTAGAGGAGGACTGACCTAATGGTGTGTGGAATAAAGGAAGCATAGCTGTATAGGACTGGGTTCAGAGGAGTCTAGGACTGGCTGTGTGAGGAAAAACTGTGGGATATGGATCAGAGCTGGGCCTGCTGTTGAGTGTAGAGATGGGTGGTTGGAAACTGCCTATATGTTTATTTCTGCAGCAAAAAGGTATGCAGGAAAAATAGAAATGCATGTTTAAGGTGTTTGAATGCTGTCCTGCATTTTAATCTTTTTCATGGATTTCCTTTGTCACGATTGATAAGCTGTTGCAATTACCACAGAATGGTTTGGGTTAGATGTGTTAAATTTCATCCAGTTCCAACCGTCTGCCATGGACAGGGTCACCTTCCACTATTCCAGGTTGCTCCAAGCCCCATCCAGCCTGGCCTTGGACACTTGCAGGGAGGGGGCAGCCACAGCTGCTCTGGGCAGCCTGTGCAGGGCCTCACCACCCTGACAGGGAAGAATTTCTTCCTTACTTCTAACCTAAACCTGCTCTCTTGCAGCTTGAGACCATTCCCACTTACCCTGTCTCTGCATGTCCCTGTCCAAAGCCCCTTCCCAGCTCTCTTGATGTCCTGGAAGGGGCTCCTCCAGACTGACCAGCCCCAGCTCCCAGCCCATCTCCACAGGAGAGGTGCTCCTGCCCTTGGATCTGTTTGGTCACCCTTCTCCAGGCACTGGAGTGCAGCTCTCTGGTTCCCAAGCCCCGTGGCACTATTGCCATGCTCTTGCTGCCCAAGATGGGCCACTGTAGACAGCAGTAGTTAGGTAAAGCTCCTTTAGATACGTTGCCAGAAATGTAGCTAGCTCAAGATGGGACGTGCTGTGTTCAAATTACAATTTTAGTATTCATGGCTGTGTCTGGGGTGACTTGGACATTGATACAGGGTAGTTCTAAGTGCACTAAATAAACTCAGTGCAGTCTAGCCAGTCAAGTTTTATTTGCTTTCAGGGGAGATTTTTCAGTCTTCAGAGGGCCATATGTTGATACAGTGTCAAAATTCCCTGATCCTATCAGATGGAGATGAATGGAAGTGCTGTGGTTCCTCTATAGCAAGCTTTAGGTTATGGGAGCTAGGAGCACAGTACTTGAACAGCTTCCCTTTCACAGGCAGAAACATACATTCTAATAATCTCTTTCCTTTTTTTGTAAGAACAAATGCTGAATTCAGTAGTTTTCTATATATATATTAACTGGTGATCAGATGTAGCAGAGCTTGGATAGCAACATCTTATTACTAAGGCAGTTAAATTAAATTATAGCCAAATTCGCTCACCAACTCATTTTAGGGTATGTTGTGAGTAAAATGCTAATACACAGTGGTTTTTGTGTTGCAGCATTATCAGATACCCTCTGTATTAAGTGTCTGGAATATATTTTAGTTGATTTTCAGTATTGTAGATCTAAAATGCTGTGTAACCTCCATGCTTCCTTCTCATAATCCCAGGCTATTGAATTTTGTTGATGATTATTCCAATTACTTATGTTGTATTTATGTTAATCACTGGCTGTTAAATCCAAAATAGGAAAGTGTATTTAAATGTGAAAACATTTTACTTTGCATTTGTTTAAGAGAAAGGTTTCCTCTCAGGCAGTATTGGTATTTTACTTCTATTAATTCACCTAGGCCATAGGTGCTCCATCTCAGGAAATCAGCCTGAATCTGACATCAGGATCTTCCCCTAGCCCAACTATTGAGTGTTTTCCTTATCTTTGCTGCATCATGTCACAAATTAAGGATGCAAGAAATGCCTTGCAGGCTTAGTCTAGTGGTCCATCCAGCTAGCTCAGTACTCTTTCCCTAGCATCAGCAGCAAAGTGGATTTTTTTTTCCTTTTCCTGTTTCATATTTCTGTTTTTATAGCTACGGAATCTGCAACTGCCCTAGGGCTGTTAAAGGTACTCCCTTGCCTTTTTTTAGCATCCCTTCATGTACCTTTGTCTGGTAAAACCATCACCTTTGTATTCTCTAAATAATTGTTTATTGAGCTACACATTAGTTGATTTAATAACCTCAAACTGGAATTATCTCTCACTGTGCTGTTGTTGGGGTCATAAGAATTTGAAGAGCCCTCAATACTTTGTGCTTTTTAAAGTTGGAGATCTTTATGGAATAGATTCTGTTTCTTACAGCTGAAATTGCAACCTGAGCTGCCTTCCAAAGGCAGTGTGCAGCACATCTACAGACAAGTGACTTTTTCTGGGCATATGTAATGTGATAGGCATTCCTTGTAGGAAAAAGGGGCTGAGTTTTCTTGATATAGCCAGAAGCAAAACAGAAATGTGGCAGTTTTCAACATGATTAGTGTATTGTAATACAAAGTGTAGAAGAGAACTGTGCATGTCTTCATTGTTAGGTAACCCCAGTGCTGATCATGCAGATATTAATGCATTTGTTGTCTCCATCAGTTCTCCTGCAGCTCTTACATATTTAAGAATTTAGTAATAATAGACATGGAAAGCAGTAACAGTAGGGTGGGAGGTATGTCATGGACTGCATTCCTTTGGAAAGGAAGTGCTTGCAAGGATTCTTTGCTATGGCTGTTAGGTATTCATAAATTGCACAGATTCTTACTTGTTTCCTCTCTGAGATGCTTACAACTTACAAACTGGAAAGAACCATTAAGTAAGGTAGGCTGAAAGTAACATTTGGGAATTAACTGGTCTAGAACACTGTTCCAGACAGGACTTGGGTTTTTTTATGCATTTTTTTCACAACCTTGGGAGAAAGCACTTGTAATTCTGAGATATATGAATTTGTGAATAGTTATTTCTAGTGTCTAAATTTCATCACCTTTTTATACTGCTGTTGCAAAGAAATGCTTTTGTTTTGCTTAGTTTGTAATCTCTGACATTCTTGATCAAAATGGAAAATTGCTAGTAAATATTAACAGTTTGATTTGGTTTCAGTGCAAGAGAGTTTAATCCCAGAATCATGCATGAGTATTTCAAACATGTAGCTTCTAAGAAAGTTTAAGGATAAAAAGGAGGACAATTGGCAATAAGGTACCAGTGGAATTGGTTCAGAGGGTTTTAGAACTAGAGGTGGTTTTGCTGTACCTGTATAAAGCTGTCCTGTGGGAAATCACAGCTTGTTTCTTTAATGCAGGAGCAATGTGGCACCAGCTCCTCTACACTATTTTTAGAAGATTATCTGCTCTCTTAGCCTGCCTTTGCATTTTGCCAGTGCAGTGTGACATTACAGCAGCCTTGGAACTGCTCTGCTGTGTTGGTTCCATTCGTTCTGTATGATGTTATGTGCCTGGAGTTATGAAAAAGGATACAGAGGAGTACACGGAGAGGAACAGAGGGCAGAAGTAATTTACTGACTTTAGAAGAGAAGCTGCTTTGAGGGAGGGGGTTCAGTGCAAAACAGGAATGTTGCTGAATGTGGTTGTTTTAAGGTGCTGGAGAGAAAGGCAGTGCAGGGTTCTGCACCCAGGCAGGAACAGCCCCAGCACAGGCTGGGGGTGAGCTGGAGCAGCTCTGAGAAGAGCCTGGGGGTCCTGGTGGGCAGCCAGCACTGTCTGTGAGCCAGCACTGTGTCCTAAGGTCAATGGGATCCTGGGGGCCTTCAGGAGGAGCACTGGAGCAGGTCAGGGAGGTGACCCTGCCCCTCTACTCAGCCCTGGTGAGGATCACCTGGAGAGCTGTGCCCAGCTCTGGGCTCCTCAGCACCAGAGGGACATGGAGCTGGAGCAGGGCCAGCCAAGGGTGACAAAGATGGTGAAGGGACTGGAGCATCTCTCTGCTGAGGAAGGGCTGAGGGAGCTGGGGCAAGTTCTAGCATGGTGACATTGGGTGAGCAGTGTCTGTGTGGGCAGCTCTGCCATTTTGTCTTGGTCACAATATGTATGATGCTCCCAGGATGTCCCTGAGGACTGAGCAGAGAGGATTGGCTCAGCAGTGCAGGTGGGAACTCAGCTCTGCAGTGTGAGGTGGAGTCCAGGAGGTGTGAGGGAGAGGTGACAGTGCAGACAGAGTGGCTGTGAGGGTCACCCAGCCTGCCCCAGCTGGGGAGCAAATGCTCATCCTTTGCAGAGTATTTCAGTAGAGCCCTTCAGAGACTGTTGTAGCATAACCTGTGAGCAGCAGAGCTCAGAGCTTGTGGCAAATTTCAGTAAGGACCCTACTTGAAATAATTATTTAAACCTCAAAAACGTTTTTTTAAGATATAGTGGCATTTTGACCTGTAGGAAAATGAGTTAAAGCTTCTGTTATTTCATGTTTCTCTTTGTCCTCCTGTGAAGGTATTGGATTTTTTAATATTTTCCTGGCTTATATCTGATAGTAATCAGCAGTACTGCACAAGTTTCCTTCTAGGTGCAAAGTTCATGTTTGAAGGTATATATGTTTTCTAACTTACGTTTGTACTGTCTTCAGATTATTTTCATTATGCTTGTCTCACCTTCAAGAAGTCCTTAAGTATCACCATAATTCATTCACACATTATCATGCTTTTCATGTGTATGCTGTAAGGAAATGGCCATTTCAGATTTTCAGAGGAATAAAATTAAATAGAGGAACTTTTAAGCTGTGGAGAGAGGGAGAAATCTATAAGGAGAATCTTTGTTGTTTTTGTGTGTATGTGGGGTTTTTGTTTGGGTTTTGTTTGTTAGACGTGGAGAGGTTTCTAGTTTTGTGGTTGTTGTTTGTGCTGGATTTTTTTCCCTGGAGGATAATATCCCTTATTGTGCCGTTTGAGATTCCCTGTACAGCCATCTACCTGCTTATTCTGTAAAACACCTCAGGGTAAAGCATTAATATTCTCTTTTTTTCTTTTTTTTTTTTTTCTTTTTCCTTCAGAGTAACCATTGTGTTCTAGCTCAAAGAATGGCAGTTGAAATTGTAGGGAGGGAGGAGACAAAGAAAAAGAAAACAAATGTTTAAATCTAAAAGAGTAGCTTTCTTAACTCTGAATTTCTTAACACTGGACTTAATTCTATAAATTTTTTTTATTCCTCAACCTCCACTTTTTGATAAAAGCTTTTTCTTCCCATTTTCCTAATTTGGGGACTTTTCTAAAAGGTGGTAAACAAGTCCCTCTTTAAGCCTAGCCAGATAAATCCTTTGAAGCTCTATTTTGCAATTCTGCTGTTTGAGAGAGTTTTAGTGTAGGCAGCCAGAAATATTTCTTCATCTACTTTTCTTCTCCTGTCAACAGTTGCTTAATTCAACATATCCCAAATAAAAGGCTAGTTGATATTTATTGATATTTATTTATACAGAAGAGTACAAGACATGAAAATAGTTTTGAGGGCTGTGCTTCCTTAATATATCACTAGAATATAATGTATTTATAACTTCTAAAATACAGGTAATATTTTTAAAATTATATATATTTACTAAGTGATCAAATACTTGTGTGTGTTATCTACTGTTAAATATCTCATTTCTCTTATATTTTCCTCACAGATTTGTTCCTTACCACATCATCAAATTCCAAAACCGTTCAGTTTGAGACATGGGTAAATAAGGTAAGAGAGAAAACACAAATAACCATTCTGTTGAAACACAGACAAGTTATAAACCCCAAAGCATCATCTTCTGACATTTCTGGTGATTAACTGATCAGAAGACTGATCAGTTTGGTTTTATTCTTGCTGTCTGAAAGATTTTATTTTTTTAAGTAAGTTTGTTAGATATATGATGCCAGGTCTTGGGTAAGATTTTCTGGGGAAGAGGTTCAAAATGTCACTTCTGACTGTCACAATACATGTGCAAGTTGCATTTGAGGAAATCCCAGGTCCTGTGATGACTGAATATCATAACTGAAATTCAGGATTGAGGAGTAATAGACCAGTAGATTAATATGTATTTATAGAGATTCTGCTTTTGTATTGTCTAACCTGGCCAGGGGCATCCTTTGTACCTTTTTATCCAAAAGGACTATAGCTATAAGTTCACTTTTTAATGATAATAGGAAGGGCCTAATGTGTTTCTTATTAGTTAAGGGCTGACTTTTTGAAGGTTTGCCTGAAAATGAATCCATCTTATCACAGTGAGTCACTGTAGAGCTGAGTCTTGTCTGAGATAACCTGGCCATCTTCTCCCAGGCAAGAGTAATGAAAGCAGTGAGTCGTGCATCCTGTGTTTACATCTTTAAAATTATTGACATGAGGTGTTTGTCCTCTTAGTGGGGTTTCTTTTAGTTTTCTTACAAATTTTGGACTCGTATTCTAAATATAATATTGCATTATACATTTTGTATTGATAGATTTGCTTATCTTTAGAAGGAAAGAATTCTGTTCTTTGGAATCAATCAACCCAGAAAAATAGGTCATACATGTAGAATGCTTGGACATATGTCTGAAACTGCAAATACCTTAACTGATCCATTAAAAGCTGTAGAAGAAAGCCATTCCCTTCATTGATGCTCTATAAAATGCTTTTTAAACATTTGCCTATACAAGATAGGCTTTGAGGGCCAGCTAAGGGCCTCTTCTATTTCACTGCATGGAAATGCATCCATTTTAATTTTCCTCATCAGAATCGTTATAAATTATATGTGAAGGTAAAGATATATAGTCAGACATGCAGGACAAACAGTCTGTGTGCAGAGGTGCATTGAAGTCCCCAAACTAAACCTGAGTCGTGTTAGTTGTGGATATGGATAACTCTGCTCCACTCCCAGCCTTTGGCTCCGTGCCGTGCTGGGCCCTTGTGTGCAGAGCCCTGTGCCTCAGCTGATGGCACTGCCTGGAGAAAGGGGCCTTGGATCTTCTGACATGGCTGCAAAATCTCGACATCTTCAAATGGGTTTGTGCCAGCTGTGATCCAGTTCTGTGATAAACAATGATCCAGCACTTTTTAGCTTTCTGATGGCATAATGGACCATTGTTTTCTGTAGGCCTAGATTTTAATAAAGGATAAGCAAAACAAGATTTGTCTAAGCCAGACCAAATAGAAAATCAATTTATTTCCTAATTAGAAGGCAAATCAGGACCCTATTTTTAATTTCTATGCAGGTGTGTTGTTATATATTACATACTTCTCTAAAATCACGTGTTAATATGTAAAAATGCACAGTGGTATTCAATCACTTAATTATCATTTAGATAATGTTGCTGAAGTAATCCAATCTCTTCCTCATAGCACAGCAAAATATATGGAAATTGTGTCTGAATATTATTTTTGATGGATTTCCACAAAAATCCAGGAAGGATTAGAAATGCAAAAGCTCAGTCCCAGTTTTTGGAGAGTGTTTTTTTCCGTAGCTGAGATGTCTCTCTCCTATCTGCTAAAGCCCTTCAAGTATTTTCTTTGGTTCAAAAGTCAGTTTTTATCACTTACTCTGCAATTCAACCTTTTCATCATCTTTGTCCTGTTTGCTAGGATGGGAACTTCTCTAAAGTTGGAAAAAGTAAGGAAATGCCCAGTGGTGCCAAAGTTGTGGGACAGTCCGTGTTTGCAGATTTTGGTGAGTTTTTTTCTTTTACACTGCCTTGAGTGTTGCTTTCTCATATTTTTGCTAGCTGCTTTACGCTGGAGAATAAATAAAGGTGTTTAGCTCTAAATGAGGTTTTATGTATCTCTGCTTTTTCTCTTTAATGTGTTAAGTTTATTTGTAAATCTTGACATGTCTGGAAATAATTAACAAATTCAGCTTTGGTTATCCCAGTACATTCTGCCTCATGTGTATCTGACTTTTGTTACTTTGAAGTGTGGTACAACACTAAATTCAATTTTATCAGACACTTATTTTATTTGTCATGATTTTATTTTTTTTTCTCTAATCTTGTTCAGAAAATATTATCTGATTATATGTTTCTAAATTCTTCACTTGTACAAACTAATAAAGACTAAATGAAATAAAATTACTTGAATAAAAATTGCTGGAACACGGTAAAATCTTAATGGATGTAATTGAAAATTCTGGAAGGCTTTTGGACAGGAGAAAAATTTAATTTATATGTAAATCTGTTTTTGCAAGGGTTAGTGAAAGCCCCTATTTCTGTATAAGAATGTACCTTTCCAGTCAATTGTGGCTTATCAATGTTTTTGTTATGTGACAGAGAATGAGGCATGTTGGTTTTGTAGTGCAAAAAATACTATTTTCCTGTGCACTGAAATAACTTTTCCAACCAGAGGCAAAGTGTTGCAGGCCTGACTCTGCTGACATAATGGACTTTAAATAACTTCTTAAAAAAAATAATTTACTGTATTTATACAACACACTTGTTACAGTGAGACTGAACCTGTCTTTAAATGTTGTCAAAAAGCAGTCTTGTTTCAACATTTTCTTCAAAATCTTATTTTAAAGGAAATGATGATTTTAAAACTTCTTAGCCCCAGATGTGACTCAGTTGCTCTGTGCTGCCTCTTCCAAGTGTTTTGAGGTGTCCTGTGAATGCAGGACACCTCTGCTGGGTGGGCAATGGTCCTTAGATCAGATCCACAGGCAATGAACAGAGCCTGAACCCTGCCCCAGGCTCTTCTGTGAAATGTTTGCCCCACTTTCTAAAATCTTTGACAGAATTTTAATAAAATATTTTACTATTTATCTATATAATATATGAAGGAAAGAATAGAATAATACAGTTGTTGCAGTTAGAAAGAAAATTAAGTGTTCTGGGTCTTTTGTAATAATTTTCCAAGCTGATGTTCTGAATAATGTGTCTTAATAGGTACTAAATAGAAAATTTTTTATAAGTTTCTAACAATGGCAAAGTGAAAAGCTATCTTAATGTGGGATAATTTTATCTCTGTGTTAGGTGGCTAATGAGCCCAAATGATAAATCGTAATCTTAGAAATTTATAGTAATTAATAGAATTGTAATAAACCCTGGGATATCTTCACAGGGAGAAGTGGAACTGTTCCAGTGTTCAGGTTGAGTTTTTGAACGTGTGGAGTGTGCAGTGCTATGGCAGGGCAGTGGTTTGGTACAGCTGAGCTTGGGAGGGAAGGCAGTAGCACAGGAGCTCCAGCAGCCTTGTTTAATGGCATGCCCTGCTAAATAGAATCACATTGGTTTGTTCTGCAGCAGTCCAACAGCAAAGGGCAGAATCTCCCATTATGAGTGTGCTGCTCTATCACAGGGACTGCATTTACCCAGTGTGCTGTGTCTGCTTACATCCAGGTACTTCACAACACTGCCCTTGAGCACACAGCTGCTGCCACTGAGCTGGAGTTAAAGACAATGCACTGCTAGAAATGTCAGACTTGAACCTCTCCTGTTCTCAGTTTTCCATTTCAAAAATGACAGAATAATGATTGTTGTAAGTCAAAGGAAGTTAAGGTGTGATGGTTTGCAGTTTGGAATAATTTGGCTATCTGTAATGGGGTCTGACTGATTGCACAACAGATCAACACACCACAATGAAATGGAAAATGAGATGTGGTAGAAGATCGTGCTGCCTTCCACTTTGGGAGGTTTTGCCAAGAATGTGCTGTGCACTCACTGCCACAGGCATCCTCCTCTTGGCACTGGGACACAGCCACTGGCACCAGAAACGTTTGAAATACAGGCACAAGCCTCTGACATTCTTGCTTCTGGGTTGCCAGCCTCTATTTTTCTTCCCCTTCTTGACATTTTCTGTGCCTCACAGATGATGTGCCAGCTTTGCCATTTGCTAAAGGTCTCAGAGGGTTCTGTATCTCTGAGCTTTCTCTCTGCCACTTCTCATGAATTAACCTTGTGCATGTTGGACTCTGCAGCAGCCAGGCCCAGACGTGAGCTTGGGGCTGTGCCACTTGGGCAGCTGCCTTCCCCCTCACACCCACCTTGCTGCTTGTGCCTCTTGCACTCCTGCAGTGCAAGGCTCTCATTTACTGATCACACCTGCCACTTAACAAAATAAGCATTGTTTCTAAAGGTCACTTGTCTAACATTCTTTCCTGCTTCTGAAAATTTTAATTGAAGTACCCTTTCCAGCCATGAGTATTTACTGGTCATTTGAAAAAAGGGGGGAGCTTTTTTTATAAGGTTCTGACTGAGAACTTCCAAAAGCAACTAATTTGGAGTAAGATTTGCTTTCTTTAAGCAGATTGAACAACAGCTATCAAGTATAAATTATTTGGATAAGTTGAGTTGGAAAGACCAGCAATTAGGTGACTCATGAACGACTGTCACAGATGTTGGTATAATCTTAGTGCCAAGTGTCCCTGAAGTACTGAAAAAAATAAAGATTTTTTTTTAAATTTAAAAAATATGCAAATGTATGTTTGTATGTATCTGAAAGTCCTGTACATTTATATATATGTGTGTGTGTGTGTCTGGATGTGTTTTAATGGAAAATTACACAGGAGGATATGAGGATATGTGTGTATATTAATACATTTATGGTAATGGAGGAGACCTTAGACTTTATGGCTAAGTTGGAACCTCTGTAATAAGTAGCACTCCCTCCTGTTACATGATAGCAGTGATTTGTACATCAATCTGACCAAAGGACAGGGAACAATTGACAAATTTGTATTGCCCTTTTAAAAATAAATCAGAAATGCTTTTTGACATCTATTACAAATGGCATTTCAATTGATTAAGGTGAGCAGAGTTGGGTGCTAGAGAATTCTGCACTTATTTAGCTGCCACATTGCTCCAAACAAGTAAGAGCTCTTCATTATTACTTTTTCTATTCTTCTCATGTCACTATGGTAATTGCAGTGCAGTGGTTGCTATAGCAAAAATGATTAATCCTGCACTGTTGTTATCTGTGAGCTGGCAGAGGGGTTTTAGAAGATCTGCTTGTACTGTCTTTAGAGGAAATCATAAATGTTGTCTAGAATCCTGATAAATACTTGCAAGGTATAGAGAGTTTTATTAATTGCCACTTAAGTTACTAAGAAAATTGAAGGATTTCAGTGGGACAATCTGAAAATGACCAATTTTTTTAGCATTAAATGCATGTGAACTGTATTTTGGACACAATAACCTGTTATTTTCTTGTTAATTTAAAGATTAATGACATACAGTTTTGAAGTAGTCAGAAATGATTAGCACAGGATATTGTGCTGAATATTCGATCCATTAACTCATTTCTGTAGGAAATTGGTGTCATAATTACTATTTAACTATGACTGGTTCAGTTGGATAACAGAGATTGATAGATCATCCTTTGGTATCTGAGACTGTAAAAGTTTGATTAATCAGTCATTGATTTTGCTTAGTTAAGGCAGAGACCTTTGTTTTGGCCTGTATTTGAAGGAGAGTAAAAATAGCTTTTTGAATTCAGACTTGACCATGGTGTCCTCTTAAGTAAATCCAGCACAACTCTTTGTTTCTCTAGGTAGCATTTAGCCAACTCAGTCCTTTATTTTTTAGTCACCATTTGATTTCTTAGCTGCTGCCCTTTCTGTTCTCTAATTTAAGAAGTTTGCATTCACCCCTACCATGCACACTTGCTTGCTCTTTGAACAAACATGGGTTGGGTTTGTTAAAGTTCCATCAAAGTCTTTTAGAGACCTGAACTCAATTTTTTCCTCATATTTAAAGTCCAGTTATCCAACTAATAATCCTAAGAGAATCCTCTCTGCTCTCCCCCCTACCAAGTCATTGAACTATTTCCTGTATGTTAACTACTTGTATGACTTGTAGTAGTAATTATCACTTTCCTTGTAGGAAATGATAGCTCATTATTGCCAGTTAATTATGTTTAAACAGGATAACATAGTGCCTAACCTTTGGGGGTTTTTCAACCTTTCATTGCACTGTGCCAAATGCATTTTGTTGAAAGATTGTTTTTTAAAGTAGACTTTAATTATCCTGCAGCTGAATATACTTGAAATGCACTGCTTTTCTGCCTGTAGTTGCATTTTGATTTTGTACCTTTTAATTTTGTCTGACAACTTCATTATAACATCTGAATTTCTTTTTTCCCTCGGAATGTTGCATCCTCAGATGCAGTAGCAATGTAGCAAAGGGAAATTTTAATGGTACATTTTGGTAAATAACCCCTTAAGAAAACCATTCTCCTTTGAGCACTGTGTTGTGAGAATATTTAGTGCTCCTGTAGTCAATGAGGGGATTCTCTAAGAACCTTAAAGTGCAGGATGACAATACTTCTGTGCATGAAAGGACCTGAATATGAGGAAAGCTGGGTTTACTGTGATCAGTTTGAGTGAATAAAGTATGAAAGTTAATGGAAATGAAGCCTTCCAAGATACTTCAGATATGGAAGAGATTCCTTTAGTACCAGATGCACTTCTGAAAGTGCAGTGTAGAGAGACACAGCAAGTTAATTAATTGGTGCTTGTGTTTTGAGTCTGTGAAAGTGTATTTAGGGGCTGAGTGTGTCTTAGTTAATTTATAACCACAATGCTTTTCAGTGATACCTCGGTGTTCTAAATGTGGTTCCCAAACAGTGTCAGTTCCTGAGGGGTGAAAATCAGGTCCCCGTGTTTTGCCTACATCTTTCACATGTGCTGACAAATGGCAGTATCTCCTGGGAAAAAGTATTGCTGTTGCTTCATATTAATTAGTTTTGTCAAAGGAGCTTGTAAGTTCAGAACTGTGCTTTCTTTTGAACAATTAAATTGGTGCAGCGCTGCATGTGTCACTTGTTTCTCTGTTCCTTGTCGAGCAGCTTCATCACAGGGCTGGATTTTCCTTTGGCACTGTTCAGGTTGCTACCAGAGGAGCCAGGCTGAGCTGACCCAGGGCAGTTACACCAGAGGCTTGCCTTGGTTTCTGTTATCCCTTCCTTTGGCAGCCCCTGGAGCTTTGAACATCACAGAGCTCCAAAGGTACAGCCAGGCCTGGGAGTTTGTTTAACATGAAACAGGTGAAAGAAGCAGCTTTCAGCAGACTCTGCAACAGGAGTTTCAGTGATGCTTTTGTTTGGTGTGGAGGTGGTTCACATTGTGTTTGCTGCAGTTTCTTTTCCCTGCTTGGATCGCAGTTGGCCCTGGAATTTCCATTTGAGGCAGAAGGCTGCACTGTTGGCTCTGGAGCAGCCTGCAGGGCTCACTGTGCAGCTTGCTGGCACGCTGTGTTTGAGTGCTCCCGTGCAGTTGGGCTGTGAATGGGGATTCTTTGGAAGGAATTAAAATCAGAATTTATTTAGTGTGAAGATGAGGGTTATGAGGATTTCTTTAATGTCCACAGAGCTTTTAATCATCTGTAAAAGCTCTTTGCATCTGATTTTTGAAGTTATGATTCACATTTGGCAAAGGCAGCTGACATTGATTGTTTTAATCATTTGTAATTATGTTAGGAATTTATTATAACTGTCTCTGTCATGACCATCTCACTGAGCACCTAAAGGCACAGAGTGACAAAAGAATTCTAATGATTTAATTACTTGAGAAGATAAATTTAAGATAATCAGCTTTCAAACAGGCCTTTATTTTGTTTGAATATCAAACTCAGTTGTACTTATTGTAGTCTTCTTGCCTGCCCCAGAAGGGTATTGCTATAGTACAGCCAAAACAGGGCTTTTTTCTTCTTTATCCTCTTAGTGTTCTTCAAAACTGTGAATTGAAGACTCGTGAGAGAGGACACTGAGAACTGGACAAAGACAAGAGGGAGAGATGTATGAATGAGAATTTTTTGGTATATGAAGGTTCTTGTTTTTATGTTCAGAATTATGAAAGCTGACTTTCTTAGCTTGTATAGTTAACGTATTTCCATTTCACCAAATAGTTAGGGTTAGAAAGGACCTCTACAGATCATCAAGTCTGACCCCCAACTTGCTAGAAAACATTTTCTTCTCTATTTAACAGAACTGTAATAAGTTACATTGATCAGTCTGTGATCTCAGAATAACCCCACAAAGTTGATTCCATTTTTGTTTTTAAAGGAGCAGAAGATTCCACTGCAGCAGAAGTACAGAGCATTTAAATTAAAAAGGTTTAGATCATACACCCACCAAAAGCTGTCTTGCTCTTCATGACTACAGCTTTATCTTGCAGTAAACTGAAACAGTTTTGGAGTCAGTGATCACAGAACTTGTCCTTTCCCCAGGTGCCATTTTCTTTTCAGAGCCCATATTGGAGTACATTGCACAAGCATGAATCTAATCATCATTGAAGCTGGTTGCAAGAGAGTACTTTTGTGACACTTTTTTCTATGTTTGTAAAGGAATTTGAACATTGGGATTTGAGTGTCTTTTGCCTAGGTTTACTCATGCTAAGTAAATTATAAGTGTATTTGTTTTACAAGCACCTCTCTGATGCCTCTGGGTTTGAGAAGTTTCCTGTGTGGAACTCCTTTGACCATTTGCTATTTGTGAATTCCGTTTAAGATGTGTTCTCAGACTGCAGAACCTTGGTATTGCTTTTGGAGCATCTAGCAATTCTAATAACATTATGTTGTGTTTAATGTGATTGACGAGTTTTTTTCCTGCTCTCTCCCATTGAAATTTACTTTTAGAACAGATTGAAAATACTTGAGCTGGTGTTTTTTTGGTTTTTTTTGCTCCCAGGGACCTGCACAGGCTATGCCTTTGGGGTGCCCGGGTTGGGCTGCCAGCACCTGGCAAACCTGGCCAAGGTGTTGGCACGAAGGCTCCGTGTCCGTGGCTTTTTTCCAAATGCAGCAAACAGGCAGTTGTAAGAAATGATTCTCACATGATTCCTAGATGGAATAAGACTTCTAATTTTGTCTTCACATATTTAGACATAAGTACAGGTTTGCAGGTGATGAGTACGTGGGACTGTTCTTTTTCTTGCCCTTTCCACTGCCTACAAAACTTGATCTTTATTAACCACAGAGTTATGCTGTGATACAGTCAAGCCAGAATCGTGTGTTGAGAACTTGCTCATGAACAGCTGAGTTTCTGTTCCTCTCAAAGGGGCTCCAAGTGGTGCTAGCACAGGACATTCAGAGTCTGGAGTGTTTGGGCACACCTACTGCTGCAAATGACACTGAAATTACGAATAAGATTCTACCAATTTGGAATGAGATTTCATTTTAAAATGAAAGTGACAGAGTAGGAGACCCCAGGGACTGATTCAACATTACAGAGGGTCTCCAGAAGCAGGTTTCCTAGGTAGACCTAGGCTGAAAGAAGTTTTTAAAGATATGTTATGCAAGGTATTTTTCATAAATACTTGAAACCAGCGTAGGTGTGATGGATTCATCCAGCCATTGTCACCAATGCATGTTTTGTCACCTGTGAATACCTAATTGCACTGATCAGTTGTGTTAATGATACTCCTTTGAATTTCTGTCTTCCTTTGTGGAGAAATTTAACTTCAAGATCAGAGTTTAAAACTGAAGGATGTTTATTTACATTGGGATTGCAACCAGGCATGAGTATAGGAAGTGTTTCTTGGGTCCAAGGTGAATTTGTTGTTAGTGAGTTGAAGCTCTCATGTTATTTCCAACTCCTGGGGGTGTTTTTTGCGTGGTCTCCAAGGTCAGTAGTTTGCATTCCAGCAGGTGCTTCCTGGTAGGATCATGTAAAGATGAAGAAGGAAATATTTTCTTTCAAAACTGGAAAAGCTGCTGTATCGATTCCTTGGTTTCACAGTGTCTTTGAAAAAGCTTCAGAAATGCAGGAAGCATTTTATTTCTGTTTATAAAAGATGGATCTGTACATTGTAAGATGTGCTTTAGAAATAAAAACTGGGAAGAAATAAGGTGAAATATTATGATAGAGATGAAGAATGTTGGGCTTTTCTTCTTTTGATTGCTACTTTTCTGTAATACAGTATTTGACTAATTGTGGATTTTCTTTAACTGTTTTGCTACAACTCAGAAGATATTCTTGTTTCATTGATGTCCTATTTCCAGCTACATGCTCAAAGCTGGAGCTTTACTTGAAACCTTTGAGGTTTAACATTTGTTCTGTCTGCTCTAAGCACCAAATTAATGTTTTTATATTTCATCTTTGTGATCTTTAAATTCATGGAGTGTAAAAGAGTAAAATAAAAACCAAGCAAACAAAATCCAAGCAAACCAGTCCAGTCTCCATAGAATGGATATATGTATGCAAGAAACTTTTGTGAGGTGGATGCAACAATAATTTGAGATATGTCAGCTAAAGAATGGCCTCTCATCTTGTTTTCAGGATGTTTTTTTGACAAAATTCATTTTAAAATCAATCTTCTTCTCAAAACTGTGCTGTAAACTTTCAACAAATTTTTCTCTTATCTTGAACTTTTATTTTTTAACTACTAGAACCTTAAATATCTGTTACAGAATTGAAGAGAAATTGCAACTGAAAACATGATTCTGTAAGAGAAATGTTGTAAATGGATGTTTATCTTTTAGTCAAAGGAATTGAGGAACCTCTGTCCTTCCAGTGTTGGGTATATATCATAATATTTTCAATTTGCAGGGACAAAGGCATGGTGTTTGATGCATATTTGTGTTTATTCATTCCTTGATCATACTGAACATTTTAATCAAGTCTTGAGCTTGTAATTTGTCTACAACACCTCAATGTGTGAGGTGATGGCTTCGTGTCTGATTATGTGCCAGTGGTGTCCTTCCTGTCCTGTGGATTGGTTATTCCTCAAAGCTCCGAGGGTGTTTTCATCAATGTCCTGCCCTACTGTGAACATTCCCTACCCATCCTATCAAACTGAGTTATTGGCAGAGCAAGATGAATGTTTGCAGTATAAGTAGAATCAAACATTTTATATTCTCCTCTGCTCCATAGCATAATTTAAAATGAGAACATCCTTGTTCTTGTCCCTTTCTAAAACAGAGGAGGGTGGTTCTTTGTCCTTGTGTGTTATTGCAAATCTTCTAAAATCACTTCAAACTGGAACTTTTGTAGAAATGTGATTAAAATATTAGGGCTTAATTTACATTTTATATTCAGAAAACATCTCTGCAACTTAATTCAATTTTAGCAAATCCTTCAATATTCCCATGGTTTATAATTTGCAAATTGAACACTTTCTTCTATTTAAGGTTAGAAACAAACTGTCCAATAACATTTTAATCTGTTCATGCAAGCAAAGATTCAAGATAGTAACATGTTTCTGTTGTTGTTCTTGCATGATGCAGAAGAAAAACAAACACCTTCAGAAGCTGGTGCTGATTTCAGACTGAGGTCAGGTTCAGTAGTTGCTGTGTTTTCTCTCTTCAGTGGGAATTCCCTTTCCCGTCTCTTTGGATGTGAATTTACTGAATTTCTGTCACTTAGGCTGCTTCACATCCTAAATTCTCTATCCTGGAGAAGAGAGCTGCCATGAGGATTTGGGAAGGGTTTGGTGGTGAGGTAAAGTAATTCATGAGGCAGATGGGATGTAGGAAGCCACTAAAAGTTTGGCTTTATCACTTGGAGATATTTGGGGAAGTCTGATATTTTCATCATTCCTCCTCCCCTTGTAACCCTCCTTTCCATCTCCCAACTCCCTGATGAAGGGAGGGACCCAGAAAATGCAGCTGCAGAGAGAGAGATGTACACACACCCCAAAGAGAGGTTCAGCTTCACAGAAGTAGAGGCTGGCAGCTGAGAAAGCCTTTCTTATGGCTGGTAAAGTATGACAGCACTTCTGGGGCCAGGACTGCACTGGCAAATGAATAAGGCATTCAGTGACAGTCAAATAATCTGGTTTTTGTATATTAGCTCAGGAGATTTCATCAAGCAATTTTACAAAATCCACTTGCCTAAATGAGCTGGTTTGGATTTCTGCAAAGCCAAGCAGTAGGTGTGCCTGAGGCCCCTTTGTGGTTCATACAGAAATCTCTTGTGTAGCATGTTCATAAGCTGCATTTCTGAAATGCAGACCACTAAAAGTGTCATTATTGTGGGATAGCTGAGCAGCTGTCAGGGCCAGGCTGAGAGGGTGTTTGGGGCTGTAACCTGCAATATTGCATAGGTATGATCCAGAATCCAGAGGCAGAAAGGATTCAAGTCATGGACGTGCCCCATGAGGAGCTCTCTGTATTTCAGTGTTCACTGTGAGCACTGTGCTTGTCTCGAATGCAATACCCAGCTCCTCAGAACTGGGCAGGCTGAGGGGCAGGTTGAAAAGGTGATATTTTTATTACACTGTGAGCTTTGATTCCATAGCCTGGAAAAGTGGATTGCCTGAAATCTGCCTGAGCTGGGGATAGCAGCCGTGGTTGTGGTGGGGATCTGGCAGCCCAGGCTCTGCAGCTGTGGCTGCTGCTCCCTGGCACTGGGGTTCCACTCCCTCTGTGCCCTCCCCAGCACAGACAGGGAGTGCCAGAGCTGGCCTGGCCCCTGGGAGGAAGGCAGGGCTGCAAGTCACAGTGCCAGCACACAGATTTCTCCTGGAGTAGGTAATGGACAGTAAATTAGTACTTTTTTCCCCACGCTATGCTCTGAGTGTCAGAACTCTGGATGCAAATAGTCATTGCTTGTTTAAATATTAAAACGTCATTATTCTACTAAAGGTTTTGGAAATACATGGATTAGAGGCGCTTAAAGAACATTTTTGAAAACCTGTTATTTACTCAAATTTACCTAATTCTGTAAGCCTGGGATTTATTAGCCATTGTGTTAATCAACTCTCCAGTGTTGTTTTTTGTGTTAAGTACAGATTAAGATATTATGTGTGAACTCCTGACAGTCTTGCTGACAGTGCATGAGTTTAGATCTAGTTCAGAAAATTAAATAAGTTTTTATGGTGGACTTGTAATGGTGGATTGGTATTAAAGGTAATTTTTTTCCCAAGTGAACACAGGGATTGATGAAATTACTAGGGACTTACTCTTCTCAGTATGGCAGTACAAGTTTCAAATTCTCTCAATACAGGTCAAGATGAAAGCACATTAATAAAGGCAATCTTCAAACAAAAGACCCAAATTAGATTATTAGGTTAAGGATTTTAAATAGGTGTAGTTTATCTCATGTAATTTTTCACATTTGAAAAAGGAGTAAATTATTCACAGCTAATTATTTCATGTAAACAGGGTTTCTGATTTTGTGGATACAAAGCTGACAGGCTTTTTTTCTCTTTGACAGATGGAGATGGACAAAGTGAACATTTATTACCAGTCTGTGAAGATGAAACATGTCAAAGAAGTGCCATCTACCTAACCAAGCTGGGACTGGACCAGGTAGTGTGAATTTGGAATAGCAAAGACAAAGCAAAATACTGTATTTATGAAAGAGAAGTTTTTCAGGGGAAGAATGAAACCTCCTCACCTGTAATTATAGAATACAAGAGACTTGTATTTATTTACTTGTGTCTTCTCTATCTGAAAAAACATGGGTTTAATGGAAGAAGTTCCTAGAATTCTTTATAATGGATAATTCTGCTCAAGGAAGTGATGGATGCCCCTGAAGAGTCACTTTCTTGATTGCAAAATGCTGCATTTGAAGCACCATAAGTGTCCCAGCATGAGATAAAAAAGGGTTTGTGCTAAGAGCTGGAAACAAATCTAATTCAAATGAACTTGTTTAGTTTAACCAAGGGAGTTGTTCTAGAGTAAAAATATATGTACACACACACACGTACACACCTCTTACCTCTAATTTCTACTTTATCTTGGTTTGTTATTAATGGAGTAAATTTCCACGTGGTGTAGAACAACTTTTCAGGCTGAGTGTCTTCAGGGCTGCGTTTCTGTTAAACTCTTGGATGTTGGTTTGTTCATGACTCTACTGGCTTTCAGTCATGGTTATAGTTCATGGAATAGATTATTATATGTTCATTTGTTTCAGTATGTCATCATCTGGTTTAAGTATTTACAGTGCCCTGATTTATAGTAAAGTGGCTGCATACACTTAATTAACCAGATGTTGGATGGCTTAATAAATGTTTTACTGAATTCATATTTAGCAATGTGAACTCAAAGGCCAAGGTGACATGTAAAGTGCTTGTAGCTGACAGCAAAACCCACTGTAGGGTACTCAGAGAAAATTACAATGTGTGCCACACATGTTGCTAACCACGTTATGAATTACTGATTATTCCCTCACTGAAAAATTTTAAGCTGAATTTTGTGCTAAATGTAGTACCCTCTCTGATGTATAATTCAGAACTTATAGCTGAACTTGTTACAGTCTGTAGCCCAAGTTTAGAGTGTAGATTTTCTCATTTAAAGAATCAAAATTTATAGAACACTGGCTGTAGCCTATTAGTGAGGAAGATCACTCTGTGTAGGAGAGGGAAGCACACAGCTCCCAGTCAGTGCAGGGAGAATGACTGGGATGGAACATGACATGAGGTTATGAAAGAACAACTCTAAATTTGGTAATTTATATCTTTTAGCCTTCTGAGCTTGGCAGCTCTGTTCTCAGAAGTCCCATTTTGCTGTGCACGCTGTTTGGTTGGTTGGGGGTTGTTGCTTTCTTGTTTTGGTTTGGATTTCTTTTTTTCACATTCATCCCCTGAAAACACAGAACACAGCCAATGATTGTAGCATTGCTGGATGCACAGGGGTGCAGCAGAGTTGTTGTGGGTCAGAGCCCTTGCACAAAGCCAGGGATGCTCAGTTTGTGATCCTGCATTGCTTCTGCTCCCAGGAGAGTGGAACAGGGGAGTGGCTGGGCTGCCCTTTGCCAAAGGACAGCTGCACTTCAGCTCTCACTTTACTTCCTTACTCTGGTTAATATTTGAGTTTTGCTCCTCAAGTAAATTTGAGTAATTTCACTGTAGGAAGTGAGCCCCACACAAGCAGCTGGAAGCACTGAGCTGTGGGGTTGGAGGATCCTGGTGTTCAGGGTGTGTTCCCAAAATGAAGTGGTGCAGTGGTGGCAGAGGAAGGTGTAGGTCAGTTTGCACAACATCAGAATTTTTTCAAGATAGAGTCTGTTGTTAGTTGTAACCTAATCTGAAGTAATATTGCATGCAGCCTCTTTTTATCTTGCTTCATAAGTTCATTATTTTGACAGAAGTAAACTACTTAGTCACAAATACATCAGATATTTAACCTATATTTAATTTGTTTACTCAATTTAGCATTTTCACTGTGTAGTTGCAATCTGAAAATAATTTCCAAGATAATGACTTTCGAGAGAAAAATTAGCAGTTAAATATTGTCCCTTTATTTCAAACAGCAAAGAATCCAAGAGATTCTCACCCTGCTAGAAGAAAGTATTAACAAGTATTTGGACTTCCCTAGAAACTTCAAAGCAATTTTCCCTCCCTATTTTTAGAATGACTTTAATTAAAAATGACAGTATCAAATGGCATGCAATAATGACTTGTTCTAGTCTAACCTTTTAAAGAATTCTGTCTATAATACTCTTTTCTTGCACTCATCTGGAGATGATGAAGCTTTTTTCTTTTGAAACTTTTTCTCTTTTCTGTTCTTAGACAGTGAAAAGTATTAGTGTCTTCATTCATATGTCTGCAACTTTTCCCATGTGTTGCATGCTTCCTTCAGGTAGAAATCTATTCAAATATGTCAGTTCTTATATTTGTTTGGAAGTAAAATGTTTCATTTCACTGAATTTGGTCATTATGAGGTCAGATGACAAGCTTTGACTAAATAGGTTATTCTTCATGAGAAGTGATGAACTTTGTGGCAACAGACTGGAATAGATTCTGTTTACTAATCACTTTACAATTTGAGGGAAATAATAAGGAGCCCTTGTAGTGCAGAATGTCTTTCAACAAGGGGATGGTATCCCTTGTGGAGCAGGTAGGTGATTATAGGGAATCTCTGGGAAACTGAGAAATTGCAACTCTGTTATTGAAAAAATGGAAGATTCTGTATCTCCATTGTCTTCTTTCAGTTTTTGCTGTAGTTTTGTGGCTTATTTTTTCAGTTAAGGGTGTAGCAACAAATTCTTTTTAATTTCTTCATGAATTGCACTTTTTTTTTCAAGAAACTGATCTCAAATCTGAAAGACCTCCAATGAGATGACAGTCTTATAAAAAATACTTTGCCTCCTGGGCCTGGTTCTGTCCTTCCTGCTTATTTGCTGTGGCATTTGATAAAACCAACTGAGAAGCAGTTACTGCAGTTTCATGATAGCTTGTGGGATGAAATGCAGAAGAGTCAGAAATACACATCTGTACAACTAGAGCTCTAAAACTTGCACTGAGGAGAGGCAGGCCATGGCATGTCAGGCTTTGGAGTTCCAGTAGGATCCTGTCTGTCAGGATGTTTCTCTTGATGTCTTTGGCCCAGCTGGATGGCTGCTGGAAAGCCAGGCCAAGCTAGGAGAATTATTTCAAGGATAACCTTTCATCATAGGTTTTAATTCATGTGATGCTGGTTGCAGGGGGTTAAGAGTTAGAAATATCTCACATTTTTTTCTCTCAGATGGTGGAGCAGAAGTAAAGGCCAACAAAATACACACGAGTGGCTTAAGGAGATACAGACCTCCTAAGGTTTTAAAGGAATGGGAATGTTTCCATAGCAACAGCAGAATTGCTGTCAGATCCAAGTGGAATCCTGTGTGCTGTTTCAGATTGTGGCAGGTGTTAGGACACCTCAGACTTCTTTAAATTCACCTGCAATAGCTACAGTCTAATCTGGGAAAGGTTTTAAAGTGCTTGGTACTGTTTAATGTGGGAACTCTAGATACTGTGATATTCTTAGACATGACTAATTCTTCTTTAATTTTTGCCAAGTATTCAGTAGGATTTTTCATTTGTTTCCCGAGGCAAACACTATTATTTCAGTCCCTTCATCTCAGAGTTTCTTTGTGGGCTTGATAATTCTTACAACCTTTTTCTGTACAACAGAAAGGTTATAGCTTTATTCCTCTTGGAAATGGAGCAGGTCTGAAGTAGAGCACAGCAGTGCATCCTACAGCAAACCCCAGGTTTTCATGGTGTCACTCTCTAGGCTAGAGAGGAGGTGACAGCATCGATTATCAGCTGCAGTCAGTCTGTGTCAGAAGCTTTTCCTCATTCCTGTGTAACAGTTTAAAGGGGGAAATGGATTCAGCTGCTGTAGTTTTCATAAATGTCATATTCTACAAGGTTCTCTCATCATTTCTAAGTTGTTTCTCTTTCTGAAAGCAGCTGGGGGGCTGTGAGCATTGAAAACATGACTTTTACTGCTTTGGTTACTTTTTTCTGTTATTTTAAACCAGTGCTGTGGATTGTTATCTTCTGGGCTTTGAACTCCATAAGTTAATGGTGTAAAGCACAGTAATTTCCTCAGCTGTTTCAGGGATTCAGGTGACCCTTGCATGCACTGAAAGCCTAATGCATGCTGAAATCCTGCAAGGTATTTGTTGTGTGCAGCTGAACTGCAGCACACGGAGAGAGGGAGCCTCAGGGAAAGGACTTGTGCCACTTCTGGTGCTGTGGCAGCTCTTTCAGACCACTCCTGATGCTCATCTTTGGCATTCCCAGAAAATGTATTGGCCAGGAATGGGCTACTAATTCCCCAAGTTTAGCTGGCTCCCTGCCTGTGTTCTGTGGCCTGGAAGCAGCAGCTGGCTGAGGGTAGGTTTTGTGCTTTTTATAATTTAAAAATGGAGGTGTGTTAATCCCACAGGTTGAGCTCAAAGACCTGCTCACAGGATTTTGAGCAAGAGAAGTGCCTTCCTTAACGTATGGAGGAGTGTGGATTTTGTAAGAAATGAGCCCTTTACAATGACTGCAAGGAGCTTTACGTTTTTCTCAAATCCCTATATCTTTTTCAAAATTAAAATGGTACTGTCTTCACAGGGCAGGAAAGCGTTCTCTTTTCTACTTCTTGAAAAACAAACATTTGAAAAGTTTAAAAACAATTTTTCAAACACTAAATGTTTTTCTTATTTTAGCCTACAAATCATTAATTGAAGGATCCAAAGTATCTAAGTTTTAAGTGATGTTAGTAGTGATGCTATGCAGAGGAATTTAACTGGAAAAAAAAATACACATACTCAATTTTTCAGTCTTCTCATCTGAGCTGTGTAGGAGAAATCATATGATCAGAAAACTGGAAAAAATAGCTTCATGTGTCCTCATTATACCCACCTATTTTTATCTTAGAAATTAAAAAATTAGTTTTAGTCTTTTCCTATTAAAATAGTAACAGCAAATATAAAGCTTAAAGTAATTGTCTGAATTATCAAATACAAAAGAAGCAGGAGATTTATATGTTGACAAACACATTTTCATTTTTCTGCCTTTTATAGTGAACTATATGTCCCGAGGCACACGAACAACTAATCTTGCATTCCATTACACAGTAGTGCAGTTGGTAATAGAAATCTACAGAAGGAGTTTTGCCAAAAGCGTGGATTGTTCTGAATTTAAACTTTGAGTAAGTTACAGCTGGGCTGTGATCTGACTGTGCATCAAACAAGGCTGATGTTCCTGGATGTTTCACAGCTGCTCTTGGGAAAGTCCCACAGCTGCTTCAGTGGCGTGGATGGGTTTGCTCTGTGGTATCAGTGGTGCTGATGCTGGGTAGCAGTAGGTGATGCTGTGCTCACCTGTTGTTTCCTTTCTCATTATAGAGCTTGGGAATGTGGAATTGCCTTCTATGAATCACTCTGAATAGAATAAAAAGAGAAATAAATTTGTATTTGTGCCTAAAATTTCATTTTTAATTTTGTCTCTTTAAGAGAATGTTACCATACCTGGGTACATTTAGAAAGTATATGATGGATATAATTGGATTTTACTGCAATAACTGTGTGAATGATACCATGTAAAGTAAAAGGTATATTACATTTCATGGTCCTGATTTCAATCACTGTTTTTCAAAATTAGACTATTTTGCAATTATACTGTTTCATCTGTCTTCTGCATGACAAGTGCTAAGAAATCCAACCCTTTGAAAAATTTCCCTCGGGGTAAAGAGTATTTTCCTTATTTTTTGTTCCTTAGATTTTTCCAGACCCTCAGAACCTCCGAGCAGCTGCTGAGACCCGTGCACGTGTTGGGGTGTGAGGGTCCCAGTGTGTTTCTCTCAGGTTTGAGTTTGCAACACGTGCTGCAGGTGCTGGCTCAGTTCAGAGCCTGGCACAGGCTGGGTGTGTGCAGGGAGGGCACAACTGCCCCAGGCTCCTCAGCCATCCCTGGCATCCACACAGCACTCAGGGCACTCCTGCAGTCATCTGGGGGCTTCTCTCATCTGCCTGTGGCTGCTGGAATCCCAGGGGAGCAGTGAAGTGTCACACAGGATTACCTTGTGGCAGGAATGTTGTTGATTACTGGATTACTAGCAAGGGAGTCTTTCCATGGCTGTGATACTGTCATGGATCTCATTCTGGTTCCTGAAACAGCTCCATGAAGGCTTGGGTGAGAGACATGTAAGATCTGTTAAGTGCTCTTGGTGCTGGTGATAGTGATCCTTTAAGATGGCACCCCTCTGTCCTTTTGAAGGCATTGTCAATTAGTTGACATATAAAATTACTTCTGACTTTTAAAATGACACTGATTTTTTTCTGTAGCATTAAAATGTTAACCCTGGCACTTCAGTTTCATACTAACTTGCAAAATTACCTTGATTTTAATTAAGATAAATTCCTATTTAGCACCTCTGCAGTACTTTGGAAAGTTAAGTGCAGATGCATTTTATTTCCTGTCCTCGAGAAATTATACTTTGCATTTCTTTTGTAGTTTCAGTTTGATACTTTAATCTTAATTTCTTATCAAACAGTTCAGTATCTGATGCTTCTGGGGATATAGGAGGGGAATTGAAGCTCTTGAACTTCTAAATATCCGTGAATAATAAAATTGTTCAAGCTGAAATGAATGTTAGGAGAGCCAGACTCCTGTTTTAAGCAGGAGCAAACTGAATTCAGACCATGCTGACTAGAGCTTTGTCCAGTCAGGCTTTGAAAACCCTCAAGGACAAAGATCCTGCAACTTCTCATGGTTTAATTTGATTGTGTATCTAGTCAGAACCTCCCTCGTGTCAGTCTGACCATTTTCTCTTTCTCTTCTGCCATGGGTCAGAGTAGAGAGCTCCATCTCCTCAGCTGCTCCTTGCAAGATCCTGCCTAAATCTTCTGTTCTCCAAACAATCTTTGTGCTCTCAGCCTGTCCTCTGGGGAAATGCTCAGTGCCTGACCATCTTGTTGACCCTTCCCTGAACATACTCAGTATTCTCAAATCCTTTGTGAGCTGTGGGGCACAAAACTGGACACAGAATCCAGATGCAGATGAGCAAGTGCTGTACAAAAAGGAATCCTGGGTCATCCTGAGGGGGAGCACAGGCAGCAGCTCCAGTGCAGAGCTGGTTTGCTGCCCAAGCTGCTGTGCCCAGCTTTACCTTCCTGCTCACAGGACCCTGCCCAGCCTCAGGAGAGCTGGTACCCAGCTGGGCACTGCCCAGTGCAGGGCTTTCCTCCCCAGGGCAGGGTGTCTGTAGCTGTGTCTGCCCATTCTTGCCTTTCTGGGGCCCCTCTCAATGGCCATCCTGTCCTGCAGCATACTGGCAGTATCCAGCAATTTGGTGTTGGCCACAAATCTCCTCCAGCTGTAGTGATACATTTTGCATTGCCTTGTAATTCCAGGGAAAAGACTCAGGATCTCATGGTCCTGATGGTTTGGGCTTCCCTACACTTAAAGATTAGGATAAATTCCAGTCAAGCCTGAATTTCAGTCAAGATGTTCCTGAATGTCTCCATATTCAGGTTGTATTCTTACAACATTAACTATATTTTACTGTTCTGGAATAACTGAGTGCATAAAAATTCTTCAAATTATTTTTTTCTTATGATGACAGAGTTAGGAAATAATCCTTAATTGCAAACGGTTAGGAATCCTGATGAAGTGGTGTCAGCTGTTTTAAATAGAATTACATTGTTTAAATAAATAAGATTGATTTCTTTACCTAGTTGTTGTTCTGTTTTATTTTACAGTGGATTCCAGTCTTGCAAGACTTCAGAAATAAAGACACAGTCTGGGGATTTGTACCGTATCAAAATGACAAATCTTCAACAGAAATTTCATTTCCAATTACACTTCACATTGGAGATTACAATATGGATGGCTACCCAGATGCACTTGCTATACTGAAGAACACTTCTGGAAGGTAATACAAACCTAGAAATAAAGCCATCAGATTCACTTTCAATCATCAGTTGTAAAAATTACTGACTTTAGTGCATCTCATTCATTTTATCAAGTGAACAGGACTTTTGATCTCTGCTAAGTGTTTCATTTTGAATCTAAGTGTAGCATTTACATGCCACATTCAGAATGCATAATTGTATCAGCTCAAACTGGGACTCTGTGTGGGGAATCGCATCAGGGACTGGAGGCAGCATTTTGGGGTCTCCTCCCAGAGCCTGATTCTCTCCCTTTCCCAAATCGTCTTCTGTAGATTCCTGACTTCTGCTGTCAGTGCTGACTAGTAACACCAGGCTGCTGAGAGCTGGGGAACCTGTTCTGTGCTGTCACATGGAGTGAGCACTGACAGGTGACTGCTGTAAAATGCAGCAGTGATTTGCCCTTTTTGAGAACCAGGAATTTACCAGTGATTTTTACATTGTCCAAGAGAATTGAAAGTAAATCACACACACACCCAACCCCCTCAAAAAAGAAACTTCTTATTAAATTTTTCAGTGTAATCTTCTCATCTTCATTTCTTTAAATTTTTTTCTTCATTGCTTGCTTTCCCAGTACTTTCTACTACTACCATCTGGTGCTAGGTGGGAGAGGGCATGTGGGGATGCTGTCCCAGAGGAGTCAGTGATCCATGTGGGAGCTGACCTGAGGAGGTGCATTCCCAGGCTGTGGAGCCGGCTGTTGGGAGCGGAGCAGCCTGTGGGCAGCTCTGCCCTGCCACCTGGGGATGCTGCTGCTGCCGTGTCCTTATCTTTACCTTGAACTGGAGCAGCATGTTTGTGTGTGAACATGCCTCTGCTTGACAATAGGGATGATGATGGATAGACTTGTTTACTGTGGAGAAAAGCTGGAGCCCTGGAGACCATGGTGGCAGTGAACCTCAGCAGAGACAGGGTGTGCCCGTGAGTGCAGTCTGTCTGTGCTGCACAACTGGCTCTGCCAGCAGCTGCAGAGGTGGAACATTATCTGTGCTATTCCCTTTTTCCTCATGTCATCCCTTGTAAAAGGCATTTTATCCCATCCTTCCTGGAGTCTTAATGTCTTCCTTGCTCGACAAAGAGTTGTGCTGATGCACTACAAAGCAGAGTAAGTCTCTCATACAGGTGTATTTGTTACCTTCCTCTAACATGGTACTTTGGATGATCTTGGGTGCAGGTTTATGGTTTGAATGTGTACTCAGTCAGGAAACCAAGGTTAGAACTTCACTTTGGTGCTTCAGACAGTAAGAGAATTTGGTGCTGAAGTCCGAGAAGTCAGTTCAGGTCTTCTAGTGGTTGCCTAAACGTGAGTCGCCCGCTGACATTTTTGTGTTCAGGCTTTTCAGATAGTGACACACACCTAAAAATGACCCAGTTTGAAGAGTAGCGTGCCTGTGTTCAGCCTACATGATGTGATTCATGACAAGGCTGTGAGCAGCTGAGCTCTGTCTGTACCTCTGAGCCTTAAAATAACAGCAGAGCAGCTGTTTCTATTCAGACACGGCAGACGAGAAGGAGGTGATGCTGTTAGGGCCCAGAACTTGCCAGGCAAAGTTAAAGCACTCAGGCCCTGAGTGTCAGGTGTTTCACTCCAGACTTTCCTCAGCTGGGACTTTACATCTTCTGCTCAGCAGTCATTGAATAAAGACTGCAGACAGTCTAGAGAGCAAACTAGAGCCAGCCTTCCCTTTGCCAAAGCAGCACAGTGACAATGGAACTTGCTCATTGCTTTTACCTTAGCCTTAGAAATCTTGTGTTTTGACCTGTACCATCATGTGTATCCTGATAGCTGGTGCACTTCAGAAGGGCTGCTGAAGATTTATGGAGCTCAGAAATGTACTTGGAGCTGTTTAGAGTCTTAGGAGCCTCTCTCCTCTGGCTGGTGTATAATTATAGCAATGTATCCCAGAGTAAAATCATTAAACAGTTTGTAGTTACTCCTGTAGAAGTCCAGAAGCCACCTATGCAATGAACTGCTGTGATACACTTTTATTCTCTTTGCTTCTGAATTTGTTTGCTTATTCAATTGAGTGCATTCAAAATTATTTTTAAACTTGACATCAAATTTGAGTGACACAGTAAGGCAAAAGGACTGAAGGTACTGGCAGGTGATGTGATGAGCTGTTAAAAGGGAGGTTCAGAAAACTGAGGAGTTCTGGCAGAAACAGAGTAAAGTAACCTAAAAATCAAGAAATACATTGTATCCATCCAGTATTTGTAGAAACATAATGGAAACATGCTTTGTAGTTCGGGATGGGAGTGAAAGTCACTTTTTTTTTGCACTCACTATGAAATATCACATTCAATATTAATTCATTGGTTCTGAGAGACTTAAGGAAATACTTCCTTTTAAAATGTGTAACTGGGTCACTGATTGGGGAGAATTAAAATAGCGTGGGAATTAAATAAAAAGCTGTCCTTAAATTAGAGCAAATTAAAATGAAAACCTTATTTAATCGATTTTAAACACTTCTGGATCAAGCTGTTTATTTCTTTCTCTGAAGCTTTTCATGCTACATCTCCAGATCTAATTTCAGTGATTGATTACTGTGATTAAGTGATAAAAGCATTTTTGTAAACTCCTGACCTCAATCTGTGGTATCGTTTAGGAAGCCTGCTTTCTACTTGCTGTCTGTAATGTAAAGAAATTAAAGCAAGCAGAAACAATTTTGTTGATCTGAAAGTATACTAATACATGATAATGGAAGAAAAGGATTAAAATCAATTATATGCCTCCATCACAATTCAGAAAAGTACTTCCAGATCAAATCCCTACAAATCCCTACAAAAGAGTGAAATAAAGATTCCAGAGTTGGGCATAATGTTGGTTTACTGTCCTGCCCAGTGGGCAAGTCAGGAAAATGATCAATGTCTTTAAGTATTGCCAGAGCTGTTACAAGATTCTGCTGCTGCACCTCCTGCCACAGCCCTTGATTTGGAATTACACTGTAATATTCTGACAGTGTGGAGACATTCATTACCAGAAACAACAAAAAGGAATCTCACTTGTGGTTGCAGGTGTTGTGGGAGGGTTGAACCTTTGGAGCCTTTATTAAGACTCAATAAATTCCAACAGATACTCAATAAATTCTAACAAGTGAAAGTACCAAATGCACTGTAGATCTTTATGTATTTATCTGTTCAGTCTGAATTCTTTTAACTCCTGACTTGATTCAAAACCTGCATGTTAGAATTCAAGTCCACATGTTTTTCTTCAGGCTAGATACGTACATGAATTCTGTATTAGAAATGGTGTGTGTATATAGAATAATAATAGGTGAAGGGATTTTATCAGTAGTTAGTAATTGGTTCAGTAATACCTCCTGTCTTACCTAAATGAATTCATTTTTTCACATGCTGATTTTAAATTGACTCTGCTAACATTGGAATTGTAACGCATGTGAGTTTATAAACATCTCTCATCTAATTAGATGAAAGAAATTTTGTTTAAGAATTGTTTCCAATTAGACACTAGTAATTGGCATCTTGCATTGCAAATGTGTAATTTAAGTCTTTCAAATCCATTTTTATTCAAAGGGTATGTTTTTCACTGGTCAAGTTGGCAACACTTTATCTCTGACACAGTTGATAACAGTGATAAAGTCTGAAGCTTGGAGACAAAAAACCATCTGGATATGAAAAGTTGAATAAAAAACTTTTAAGTATGATAGACTTCTAGAAAGTTTTTTAGGTGTTCATGCTCAGTTTTAAATTAATGTATATATATTAATCCTTTATATGGAAGGACTCTTATTCGACCAAATTATCTCTTCCTAAATCATTATTAGTTGTCACTTGTCAGGGGGAAGGTTGGATAGAGGACTTCTTTTAAATGAAGGATTGATGAGCACCTTGTAATTGAGCAAATCTAAAAAAACTAGAGGCAAATTCAATTATTCTGAACGTCTGGAGTAAGACAGTGGTAATTTAGATGTCTATGGTATTACTGTAAATGAACTACCCTAAAACTGACAGCATGAGAGATGTATGAAATTAGCAGTAAATATTTAATTCTAATTGCAAAGGAATATGTTAAAATAAAACTTAGTCTCAGTCTTCCCTTGGTGTTAAACCTTACTAAACCTCCCTTTCCTGCGTGGATGACTTTGGTCAGAAGGTACCAAATTGGGATATAATGTACTTTGGAATAAAGTTGGAGGCAGCACACGGTTTATCTGCAGCTGTGTATTGATGTGTGTAGCTCAGTGTTTGAAGTGCTGCAAATGCCTTGTTAAGGGCAATAGCCTGGTCTTAGTTGAGAGTTCTTGTGCTCTCTCTTGTAGCATTGAAGCTGAACTGTTTGGTATTGACTGTTACACATTGGTTGAGCACTTTAGCATTGATTTTTTAGGTTCTGCCATTATAGAAATGTCTGTCTTTGTAGGCTTTCAAGGACATTGCTTTGTCATTTTAAGGAAGCAGATGATCATCTTTGTTGCAGGGAGATTCTTTCTGATGGGAAATCTTCAAAATTTTGTTCAAAATAATAGGAAGGTCATAAACTTTCACTTACTTACTCTATAGCATGTATCAGAAATGGAAGTAGATACTTTGATTCTGGGGCTCCCTGTGTATCACAGGCCTAAATCCTGGAAGGATTCACCTGGCAGCTCACAGCCCAGCTCCAGATGTCTCCCAGGAGCAGCCTGAGCAGCTGAGGAGGCAGAGAGCTGCAGCCAGCCAGGGCCTGCACAGCAGCGTTCCCTCCTCCTGGGCTGAGAGCAGCACACAGGACAGGGGATGCTCCATCTGTGGGTTCATCCATTTCCTCCACGAGAGAGCTCCCCACAGTGCACTGCTTGGGTCTTCTGCATCTCTTTAGGGTTGGAGATTGCTCTTTTCTTCCTGCTGTTTGTCTTATGTTTCTCTTGTAGATAGGGAAGGGTGAAGGAAAGTGGCATTTCCATACTTAGTGCCACTTTGATTAATGTTTTCCTTTTTTCTCAGTTGTAAGGAAAGAAAATAAAAAAGGTTCCTGCAGTAGATAAACTCCTTGTGTCTATCCATTCACAAGGCTTCTAGTTTAGACTTGAGTAGTGTGCAGAGTGTAATGCAAACTGAGTCTTTCACCTTTTAAATAATTATCATCTAAGTCATTTCTGACAATTTAGAAAAAATCTGAACTGAAAGAGTCTTTGTAAAAGTTTGTCCAAATTTTAAAAAGCTTTGCTGAGATGATGAAAAAGAGAAATTTAAACAATCTGCTTAGCTCAGCTTGTCACCTTATCTTGGCTATTCTGATAGGCAATAGTGAAATGAATGTGGGCACTTAAGAATTTCAGGTTGTGATTGAGTTCTCAGATACAGATAATGCAGCACCTTGGATACTGCAGAGGAGCTCATTTCCTTTTGGCCATAATTCAGTGATTTGCCTAAGGAGAAGTGCCTGTGTGCCTGTGCACCCTGGATGCTGCTGAGACAAGAGCCCACCTCTCTGTCCCCACAGCCAGCAGCGTGTTCAGGGTCACACTGAGGACACGGTTCTGGCTCTTGCCCTGGGCTCTGGCAGCTGAGCTGCCTTTACAGAACACTGCTCTGGCTCCTGGCTCTGCCCCAGAAGGAGAGGAGGAAACTTCATCTGTTTCCATTGCCGAGGCAGTGAAGGGTTCTAGCAGGCTCCCAGGGTACAAAGCTACCTGAAGAGTTGGGCTGGGGTGGTAAAGGGTGAGGTTTTCCCAGTTCCAGAAGCACTGATACATGATCAGGGAGATTGGGAACCTCGTGTCTCCCACTGACCCATGGGCACCTATTGGATACTCTTTAGAGGGGAGATTTTCCTACACTAGCCCTGGGATTCTGCTTGGATTCTGTGTTTCTTGTTTAGTATTGCACTTGTCTTTCTGTGTTACATATCAGCAAGTGCCCAACTTGGTTTCTCTTGCCCTATTTTTACTGCACTTTAGTAGGTTGGGTTTTGTGTTTTATATTTTGTTTGAAACAGTGGAAAACATACAAATAGAGATTTGGTTTAACCTCAAATTTGCTTAAAACATGCAGTGTGTAAGAAAAAGTATTCATGGAGCTGGGATGGGAAGTATCTGTCATGAAATAATGAGAAAGCATGGACATGTTTAAAATAGTATTTAAGGTGATGGACTGTGGAAGGGATTAAGGAAAATGGCAGGTAAGTTCATTTGTACTTCTTTCAGAATAAAGTAAGGATGTGTTCCGTCCTTTGACTGAATGGTTAAGGTGTTCCTGTTGGTTTGGATCCATTTATTTCGTGTTTTTATTGTTTCAAGTCAGGCATGACAATGATTGTAATTCTGTCTGTAAAGTTCGTGTAAGTACTTAAGGATTTTTCAAGCACACAGTGGCTGCTAGCTGTGCTTTTATTACATTCAACTCCAGACCACTTAAACTATTTAATTACAATATTTTTAAATTTCTGTCATTTAGACTTAGCTGAAGCTGCTGTGTGTATTTTATGTGGATGTTTTACAGCAATCAACAAGCATTTTTACTAGAAAATGTCCCATGCAACAACGTGAGCTGCAAGAGCGTGCGGCGCATGTTCAGGGTGTTCTGGGAGCTCTCAGACCTCAACCAGATCAAGGACGCCGTGGTCGCCACCTTCTTTGACATCTATGAGGATGTAAGTGCAGCAAACAGCCTCTGCCTGTGCCTGTCCCTGCAGCATGGATTGGCCTTCTCCATCCCAAATTGATTAGCATTATATTCATAACGTTTGAAAGATGTTCAAATAAATAGCAAAGGTGTAAACTTTGCTGCACAGCAATTTTTTTCCCAAGAGTAAATAAGCATTCTGATGTAAACTTGGGATTTTTTCCTCTAGGGAATCTTGGATATCATTGTGCTAAGCAAAGGCTACTCCAACAAGGACTTTGCTATCCATACATTGAAAAACAACTTTGAAGCAGATGCCTATTTTGTTAAAGTTATTGGTAAGTTATCAATGCATAAGAAAGTCAAAATGGGATATTGAGAAGAGTGAGTATTTGAGCCTTTGCATATGGAAATGTGATGGTAATGTTCTATACCTCTGGAGTTGGTGTGTGTGTCCTGTGGGAATGATGCAGAATTGCCTCCAAAAGGAACAATTGCATGATCTGTTCTGAGGCCACTTTGCATCCCTGTGGGAGTCAGTTCTGTGTTTCCAGCCCAAAGGCTGTGGCACAAACCACAGCTTACCCTGAGGGCACAGAGTGGCCATGAACATGGCCAGGGTGTGTGAATTAATGAGAGTTGGTTTAAGAGGTTTGAGCTAGATTGCAATATTCATAATTAGGTTTATAAACTGCACGCCCTATTGTGCTCTTCAACTGCAGTGGTGTTGAGCTTTGAGCTCTTTTCTTGTCTGTCTTGCTTGATTTTTGAGAATGAGTGGAAAATGAGGCTGTATGGGAGCCTATGAAAACAAAGCTCACTAGCAACAGCTAGAGGTTCACCTTCAAAAATTGTATTTGCCTTCACGTTACTAAAATGCATCCAATCCCCTAAAGCACACATTCTGCACATCACAGAACAGAACTGCAGCTGCTGCTGGGGGCTCATGCAGTTATTACTTTGTCCACAGCCTGAGCTCTGTTCTCATCATGATAGTGTTTAATCATTTATCATGTTGATGGAAGCCTTCTTTTAAATAATACCAGATATCTGTAGTGTAATTCACAAAAACATGCAGAAAATCCTCTGGAAAAATCTACACTTCACAAAATCATACAGAATTATAATTGTGTGATATTTTAATGGGGAAGGGAGCAACTTGCTTTTTGATTCACACTGTGTAAATCTACCTTAAAAACTGGGGCAAGCCTTTTCTTAGCACCCTTTTAGGGTGTGAGTATTTTTGCATAGAAACCCCAGGAAATGGGAATTAATGAGTGTCTAAAAATATTTTTACTGTGATACATGGGAAAGTATTTCTAACAAAATGTGCTTTGTGTGAGTTAATGTATCAATAACTGCATTGTGTTCACTTATTTGGCATATGGACAATGAGAACAGCTTTGCTCATTATAACTGATGTCAAATGTACTTGGCCAGGTAATTTGTTCCAAGAGTGAAACTGAACAGCAAATTTCAGTGTGCTCTTCTGCATCAAAATGGGAAGAGTTGGTTCCACTTGCATACTCACCTATGTGTAACAGATGAAATTAAAGCTATGTCATTAAAAGCTTTGTTTTAGGTGCATATAGCCTTCAAATTCTGCTTTGCTACACACATTTGTCTTAACTGTTCAGATATTGGGGGATTGGACTGTATAAAATATTACATCTTGCTATGTATAGAAATTCCAGCATTTTGAAATCACAAGCGAATAATGATAATTTAGGAGTCTTGACAGTTGTTAATATTCACACACAGGTTATTAGAAAACTTCCTTGACTAGAGCAGTGCCATTTCTGCCTCATGTGGGGAGGGATTTCTAATCAGACTCTGAACATCTTACATGCACCTTTTGGTATTTCCCTGGTCCCAGACATTTTGTACCCTTAACTCAATGGACCCTTAGAGAAGACAGAAAATGCTTCAAGAAACCCCTGGTGGTTAGAGTGACCTGCCCTCAAATCTGTTTCAAATCTTCATTTTCTGTGTGCCATGCTTGCTTTGGGATACCATAATTCATGGAGAAGGAATGTTTTTCCCTGGCTGCAGTACCTGGTGTGCATCCTCCTCCCTGCCCATAGCCATTACTGGCCTGCTGCTCAACCAAACTGTTGCCATTAGAAGTCCAAATTTTGCATCAGAATGGACCTTAGGTTATTGTGTGTGGGTTTTGTTGTTCTGTTCTAATGCTCAGTGTGACAGGATGTCCTGGCTTACAGAACAGATGGCTTTCACTGTCCCTCATTTAGGTTTTCAGCAGAGGTTTCTGAATGCAACTGATTTTTCAAACTAGTGAATTTTAAACAATTAATTGGAACAACTGTCACAGACTTTAGATATTAATCAGCATTATATACACCTGCTTATAATACTTCTGAGTTAATAGACTAAACCAGTAATGGGATTTTTGCTTGTTACAGCTTTTGTGAATTGCTTTAAACCAAGTTCCAAAATGATGCCTTGGATAGAAGGAAAAGCCTTTATCTTTTTATCAGTTAAAACAGTAAAGCTGAATCTCTGCCAGTATTTTAAATGGTTAGAGATGAAGAATAATGAATGAAATCTATAGTTCACTGTTTTAAAAATGTTTTAATTTGGAATTTTTCTAACTGGCAAAACTGTCCTTTTGAAGCTGGTTAACCAATGAGGTGGGGTAGAACAGTGATGAATTTCTTCCAGGTATGCTTCCAACAGATAAGGAAGTGTTCTACATGACCAAAAATCACAAATATGTTTATTTTCTTGGTGTATTTATGGCTACCTGACACTATCACTAGACTTTGCCAGATTTCAAAGGTGGTGCTTCTCTAAGATGGTTTGTGAACAAGCTCACAAGCAGCTCACTTTTTGTTCTTGCAGTTCTCAGTGGCCTCTGTTCTAATGATTGTCCTCGGAAAATAACAGTAAGTGTAACCATGGCTTTGGTTCACCACTCAGTAATGCACAACTTCCGTGAATGTTTCTTTGTTTTATTTTTCCTCTTGACTGTACTTTGATGTTTAAGTACATTTTCTTCCTCAAGAAAATTTCCTTAAAATAGATACCAATACTTGACAAGTAACTGTTCAATCGTTTTCATTAATTAAATAAAACACTGCTAAATAATGACAAAAAAATAGGAATTTATGTTGTATTTTTCAATTCAGAGGTACCATCAAGATAGTGCATTCTCTCACTATCAAATGTGTTCTGCTTTTTCAGAATATGCAGTTATATCTTTGAATTTTTAGGGATTTTTTACTTTACTTATAGCCTCCAAGGAAACATTAAACCTTTTGCCAGAGGACTGAATAGTATTGCTTTCTTCATGAGAACTAAACATTACTTAGCCAACTGATTACTGTGATTTTGAAAATTGATTTACACAAAATGTTACGACTGAAACAGTTGCAAGATTTTGAAGTTAAAATGTAATAAGTAAATTATTAATGTAAAAACATTTTCCTTCAGTTTATTGTTTAATTACTATAGCTTTTTCTGTTCCTAAAATGTTGCCTGCCTTTCTCTTTGGTTTTTATCCCTTGTAGCCCTTTGGAGTTAATCAGCCTGGTCCTTACATCATGTACACCACTGTCGATGCAAATGGGTACCTGAAAAATGGGTCAGGTAAGAGAAACTCACTGTGAAAATACCCAAGGCACAGTCTGGCTGTGTTTGTGCTTCTCTGCTGCCTAGGACTTGGAAAGGTGACAGAGGCAAGTGGGAATGGTTTCAATGGTGCCTTCAGTTTACAGTGCCAAACCCCCCAACGTTCTCTTCCTTCTTTACAGATTGCATTTTTATTACAAACATTGCAATTGCATTATTTTTTCATTTGTCCTGTGCCAGTTGGGTTTGAACAGTTGGCTGTAGCGAAAAATTGTTGGGTAAAATATCAGTAGTTTGTGAAATAGCATAAGCTTGTAATTGCTTCCTAAGCAATTATGTATTAAGAAACAGCAGTGGCCTTGAAATTCCTGCATACAATCCTCGTGGCCAGATGACAAAGGATCAGGATAATATTGAGGACACACAGGATGTGTTTGTCTGGAGTTGTTCACAACTGGCAGCTACCAAAAGCCAATCCTGAGTAGCCTGAGGAAGCTGCAGAGGGAATGCTGTGTCCTTGCAGGTGATGCAGGAACTGCAGGGTGTCAATCCCTGGGGAACAGGGTCAGCATCAGGGGGAAGGGTGCAACTGCAGAGCTTTAATGGCCTGAGATGGTGCAGGAGACAAAACAAAGCAGCACAGAGAGAATCCTCCATTAGGCTGTGGTCCAAGCAGTGCCTGATGTTACAATATCCTGGGGTTGATGCTGCCTTCCTAGGTGTGTGCTGGTGGCTCCTAGACAACACAGCAGACTGTACAAAGTGCTTTATTAGACTCATCTATGACTGGTAATCTCAGGACTATAATGGATTCATTTCTTGCTTAGGCAAAATTCCCAAACTCATAAGCTGAACACGATCAGCAGGTGCAGTCATCTGTATCTGTCACTCCAGTCTCATTTCAAATTAAACTCAGATTTTTAAAAAATGGTTCCAGTAGTTCCCTGGGAAGATTATATTCTGTATAATACTAACTTAAATAAAAGCAATAATTTAGGGGGGAAAATGCTGACATGTTAAGGTCCTGAGTCAATTTGAATCACTGGCAATACTCTCATCATGAACAGTGTGCTCAAGACTGTTAATTCCACCTGAGAAAAAATAAAGAGAGAAATGTCCTGAAATACAAACCATGTAGCTACAAAAACATATCTTGCTACTCTAACATTTCTGTGATTGTATGTGCTTAAATAAGGACATTTTTCTAACTCTGTGTCATGGAACAATGCACGTATTTTACAAATGTGTGGAATAAAACTAGCTTAAAATTTGAACCTATTTCATGTATCATTTTCCTAACTTTTTTTTCTGTTTCTCGCTTCCCAAGAACAAAAGCAAATGCATTTTTCTTAAACATTTTCTTTAGTGTTGAGTTGGGCTGGTAGTGGCTTTGTTTGTTTATATTTGGGAGGGGCAGTTCTTCTAGAAATGCAATGTTTTTACAATTTACTCTAAGAAACAGTTATCAAATGTGATTTAATACTGCTATATTCCCTTCACAGCTACCATATTTACAATAATAAAAGCTTAACAGAGTCCAGGCATGATGAATTTCCTTTTCTGTTCTGACATTATGAAATAACAGTAATGAATTCCAAGTGCATTTATGACCCCAGCAGTATTGCTACAGGGAATTTTCTAATGCTGTCTTTGATCAGTTTCTCAACACTAATAACTTATTAGATTTTTTTAAAGTCTGTATAACTCCTGCAAGAACTTTTGAAAGTCATGTTTTCTGAGGGTATTACATTACATTTGTAGCTAGATTTTTTTTTTTCTTGCAAGTGTTATGTGTAAGATGCAGTAAATGTTCTAACTAGAATTACTGGCCTACAGGTTGTTGTCTGGGAAAACAGCCCATTACATCTCAATCCTCTTCTGTCTGACTATCAGGAAATCATCAGGCAATATTCCTTATATGTACTGGTAGGCAATACCAAACCCGTGGCATTTTTGGGCCATGTATAAACCTACAAAACATTTTTTCCACATTAAGCTTTTATTAGTATAACATCCATATGCTATTTTAAAACTAATTTTCATCAACTTATTTGCCTTCCTTATATAATATTATGGGACAATCCATATTTAAAGCTTTTAATTATCTGTAAGGAGTAATGAGCTAATCAAAATTTTAAAAGAATTAATCCCTTTCCCAAGAAGTAACATGAGTAAAACCATAGTTCTTTTTCTGATGAAAACAAAACTCAGCATTCCTTTTTGTGTGCCCCTCCAAAGTCAGCTGCTGTTATTTACTGCCTGTGTGGCTGTGCTCAGTGGGGAGCAGTTTTTGGCTGGACCAGTGCAGCCAATCACCTTGAGTTACCCCTCCAGCCCTGGGCTTAAGTAAATCAGAAAGTGCTCAAAGCCATGGCCCCCACTCTGCTTCTGATCTAAATTCTGCAGGGCTTCCATTGTGAGTTATGGCATCTTTCATGTAGGCAATATTCGTGCAAAGAGTAAAATAAAAAGGCCCATATGGATGTCCTTATCTAATTCATTTTAAGGTTCTCTGATCTGCCAAGCCTTAACTACAGGAAATTTGCATAATTATGAGGATTTTCTTAAAAACATTGTGAGAATTGTTCTGTCTCCTATTAACATTCCAGTATGTTGTTAAAAGATAGCAGAATAATAATTAGCATGTATTCTGTGCTTTTACTTTCACATTGCTCAATTCACTTGTAATCTTACAAGAAATACTGTTAAATTAGCTACAAGGAATAGCAATTGCCAACATGGACATTAGCATGGGGACATTCTGGGCCTTACATCTGCAGTTAATATCTCCACAAACCTTCTCTTCCCGAGATGAAAATCAACTGCAACAGCTTCTTCAAATATTTAAGGAATTTCATGCTTGAGATCAGACTAAATCCAGGAGAAGTACACAAACTCAAATTTAAGTCACGCTTCCTGATCCACGTCCTGCAACCTGCCTTCTCCCTTTTCTTTTGGAGTTATTATTTTTAAGGAGATCCCACAGTTAGGTGTGAGTGTCAGCCAGGATTTTCAGCTCTGCATGTACACTTCCAGGCTTTTACTGGGAGAATAGCTTTTGTGCTTCAGCCTGTGCTACTCACGTCTGAATTATCTCTCCTGAAGTAAAAATATGCTGATAGAGTTTGAAATAAATAGTCTCATTCTTGCAGCTTTTATCTACCAAACATATTAATTCTGTGGGCCCAGAACAAGTGCCAGTAAATAGCTCAGGTTTCCTCAAGGCTCCATACCCACAGGAAGATAAGAGTAGCTTCACTGAATGGCTCCTATGGATCAAGGCATAATTTGTTTAAGCATCTGTATGAATGAAGCTGTGTGGACTGATGGCCTTTGCAGTTCCCATTCCACAGCTCTTTCATTTTGCTGCTTTTGCTTTGTTTTGTTTTAAACCTTCCATGGCAGAATGACCTTTCACATGCTGTGAAGTCGTGCCCTTCTGGTTTTTTGAAATCTGCTTACTCTTCTCTGTTGCTACATTGAGTTCTCCTGCTGTTTAACTAAATTGAATTGTGAGGTGAACACAAATGTCTAGCAGCTATTATAGTCGTGAATTTAAACATAAACATTGCAATATGTACCAGAAAAAAAGCAAAATAAGCTTATTTTCAATGGCCATTTGACACTGCAAGGTTCATTGTGTCAAATTCCACTACACAGAAAGAAGAGTGTATTCATGGAACAAGCTGGAATAATTTAATAATAGAAGAGATGGATTCAATGAGAGAGATTTTCTGTTTGCTATAGGTGGGAGTAGCCTTCTAGTATGTTTTTCTGTATAATTGGCTTTCTTTTACAAAACTTACTTAAACTTGTAATGTTGCTTGCAATATTACCAAACCTTGGCTATTTGAGCATTACAAATGACACAGCTTCCCCCTATCAGCAATATGATAATTTCATTGTTTGATGGGTTTTTAAGTTACCAGTTTTACTTCTGTAATTTTATGGTGTAAAGGTATTTTTCATAAAAATACATATTCTCATTAAAATGCATCAGGTTTAGACTTTGCAGAAGTGTCCAAAGCGTTGGCAGCACTGCAGTGATTGGTGTCCAAGTCCCAAGAGTGCACTTGGAATTCCCTTTCCCAGTTTATTTCTGATACTCCAGAACCAGGTATTGCAGCAAAGGTTGAGAGGTGAAGCTGTGCTGCATTAATCCAGAATTTCCCATTAGGAGGACTGAGAAAAAGAAGCAACCAGCTAGGGAAAACAAGGAGACACCCCCAGCCCTTAGAAAAATGAAGTTACCATTGCATATTTTAAACAGCAAAAGAACTCTTTGGCCACTACTTCTTTTTTTTTTTTCCGACCAGTGACCCCCAAAGGCAGTATGAGAGGAACTGAAGTAAAGCCTTCAACTAAAGCCAAGCAGATAAATTTCTCCTACTTTCAAGTTCAAAGCTTCCAAGTTTGAAGTTGTTGGGTTTTCATTAGATTGGGTTTTTATCCTAAAAGTTTCTTTGTAAATTCTTAGGCATATATTCCATTGGTTTTTCATTACTGTCAGTTATATTCTCCCTTTCTCTTGCAGTAAGTGGTTCTGGCATATTTTCAAATAAAATAAGGAGCTGCCAGCTTTGAAAAAAGGGGAAATAGTCAGTGCAGTTTAGCACAGTGCTGAGAGTGGCTGCAGAGCAAACATCCCTGCAGGGAGGGACACACGGTCACTGTGTGACTGCACCCAGAGCTTCACCTGCCTTGGTCCTGGGCCACATTCCAGATATTGCCTGGATGTTGTTCCCAGCTGTGCAGCAATCCATGCAACCTCTGCATGGCAGCTTTTGGACTCATTTTTACTTTTTCTAGGATGCATGTGTTTGTGTATCTGTATAAAAAAAGTCATTTATACTCTGTGTTCAGGTAGGTGATGGTGCAGGAGAGTTTACATGCAAGTCTGATACACTTTTGGAATCCTAAATAGCATTACTAAATTTAGAATTACACAGAATTATTTTTAATTGGCTAATTAAGTCCAAACAAGATTTTGTTAAGAAAAGCATAATAAAAAAACTTAGAAGGAATGCTTCAGGAAACCACTTTAGGTTTAGGTTTGAAATCAGATTTTCCAATAGTCTTTCAGTTCTATGTGGTGATCTTGCATGTTCTGCTCTGTTATTTCACAAAATAAGTTTATTTAAGCTGACTGAGCACTATCAGTATTGTGCATCTATTTCTTTAGGCTCAGAGAGGCTGTTCCTAAATCCAGTACCACGTGTTGTCAGTGCTGTTTAACAAGAGAAGGCCTTGCTTCTGCATGGAACTGCAACCACTCCCCTCACAAAGTTAAACTCTTCAGCCTGAAATAAGCTGTTGAGGACATTTCAGTTCAGCTCAGGGGAGAGCAGGCTACCCTTGAGCTTTCAGCAAGTTTACATCAGGATAATGGAAACAGAAGGAAAATGACTTAATTCAGGTATAAAAGAACAAGGAATGGATGTGTCACAGACAACACATGGCTCTGGTTTTCAGACGAGACTTTAGAAAGGTTAATGATAAGAATTGCTTCCAGTTTTATATGCCAGACTTCAGAGGTAAGGAGATTGATTCCAAAAGGTCCAGAATGGTTTCTGAATATCAAACTCTGCAAAATCTTACGAGGTTTGGCTGCCCAGCATCATTAGCTCTTTCTTACAGATTTGATCTCTGATAGGCTGGAACCACAGAAAACCAAGTCCTAAAATGTTGAGGATTTTACTCTGCCCAAGGTTTTTTGAAGCACTAAACTTAATGACTTATGATTTAAAACAAGAATATATATACCAGTATCTATATATATATATACACACCAGTACCAATACCATAGCCCATGATATCTGTGTGTTTTGAAATGGCATTTTTGAAACAAGAAGGTTAAGGCGTAAGACATAGTATTAAATATTTTTAAAAGTAGTATTAAAAAGAAATCATGTGTAGCATGATCAGGAGATGTTTTTTTAATTCTTGCTTATAGCAACAGTTCTACTGATAAAGTAAAACAAATTCTGAATCAACAGCCACTTCCTTCATCTTGCCTACAATGACTTCCAAAAATGTAAAGAACAATTTGAATGTAAGAAATAAGTCTCACTTTCCTCCTTGAAGAAGCAAAACTATTTTCAGATTTTCTTGGAACAAGTAGAAAGCTGTTTCCAGTAGTTTTACAAGAGGGAAAATTGCTGTGGTTGCTATTTAAATGAAATTTGAAATGTTTTCATAAGTAGATTAATTACTGGTGACTGGGAACTTCAGATAATGTCAATAAACCATTGACAGTACTCTCTGTAATTTCTCTTTTCATTTTTCATCTTGGTTTGGGGCTTTTATGTTTCTCAGGTGAGCAGTTGTCATTCTTAATTACTTGGTTGCAGTTCTAAGTGGAACTTTTCACTAAGCATCAAACAGAATTTTTGATAGATATAGGGTGGGGGAAGCAAGGAAGAGTCTCAAAGTTCTCCTGTGCTTAGTCAGCTTTAGTAAACTGGAATGCTGCTGTCATCCTGCTTAGCTAATACCTCCCAATTTTAAAGGCAAATAAAAAAATAAGTCTGCACATTTCTGCCTGCTGTGTAGAAGAAAACATTCCTTTCTGACCTTTGCAAATGATCTATTTACGTCCTGAAGCGTAAGATTTCATTATCCTTATCTTAGTAGGCATAAGCACCAGTGTTAGTAGCCATGAAATTATTCAATGCTTTAAGAATTCTAGCTGCAGTATGTGACTCTCTAACCTCTTTAAGGCTGACTGCACACAGTAGATGACATTTTCTTTTATTCTCTTTAATTTAGTTGACATTCATTTCATTTGTAAGATGAAAGAAAAAAATACAATCTTAGTTGCAGTCTTCTCATGATCCTAAATATTTCACTCAAAAGCAATTCTGAAAGCTTTTCCATGTTACAGCAGTACCTTGTTCTTTTGGGGAAAGTCCTTCAGCATCCAGCATTAGTGAAACAAATTCTAAAAGAAATCATTTTTATGTTGCAGCATGATCAAGTAACACATCTAGTTTTTTTTCTATAACCAAGTCAAATTAAATACAGCCACCTTTGCTCCTTACTACTTGTATGTTAGTAACTGGAGGTTTCACATATTATGTACTTCAAGAATTACTCCCATTTAGATTTGGATGTTGACACCTGGAGATTGAACAGTTTAGCCAAGATCATGTTAGGGAAGTCAGGCAAGGACAGATTCAGGACTCAAATCCTTTGCTGGCCTATCCTGTGTTATCTCAATTTACTGGAAAAATCCCCATTCTTAAAGGGAAAAGCTGCTCAGTCAGTGCTTTGTGCCACATCTGCTGTAATCGAAAAATCTACCCAACACTGTGCACAGTACACCTTGTCCTCCTGAAAGTACAAATCCAACTTAAATATTTCCTGGTCTTCTTGCTCATTCCATGGTGTGGAAAACATAAATCTGAAATGTGTATAAAGTTTAGGAAAATCATGACTGTTTCTTTTAGCTTAATAAAAAGATAACTGCATCAAGCTGATTTTTCAAATCTCAGTTGACAGTTACCTTGCTTTTAAAATAAAATTATTATAACTGTAAACCCACAATAATACAGAATATTTACCTCCTTGTTAAATATGCCTGCTTCAAAACATGCCTGGCAGCATGTGGCCAGTGGCTTCCTCAGGAGCTGGTAGGAGAGGGGAGGTTCACAAAAAGAGAACCATGAAGTAATCACTCTAATGAGCAGGGTTCAGCCTGCAGTGCAGGAGCAGTTTGTCCCCAGAGGAGCACACGAGAGCTGCTGCTGGCAGTGAGAGTTGTGTCTCTGCTGTCCCTTAGTGCTGCTGTGTTGTGGCCAATGCTTGCACTTACTGGCATCTCCAGGAGCCAGGAATGGGAGAGTGGGTTTGGGTTTTCTTGAAAGGATATTTGGCTTTGCCTGAGAAGTGATGGTGGTGAGTTAGGAGCTTTTCCTGCCCCTGTGTTCACCAGGAATTTACAGAATGTTGTGTCTGCAGCCCTGGGCTGAGGGAAAGGTGCTGCCTCCTGAATCGAGCCTTGGATGGGAGTGTGCAGAGGTGTGAAGGACTTGGCTGCACATTCATTACAAAATATGGATTCCTGTTCTTCAATTCACATTCTGTTGCATTTTGTTGTTTTACTTATAATTTCCAATTTCAGGCATAATCTTTTAAGGATCAAAGCTGAGACATCTGTAAAGAAACTGATTAGATCACATCCTTGTGAAAAGCTGTCTCTGTTGGTCACACAAACCCATCAGTGCTTGTCAAGTGTCCCTTGCCCTCGCTCCTGTTAATCTGGTGAGGGCTGATTTCACTGTGGTGCTTCTGAGGTGCTGATACCATTCCTGCTGTGGAAGCAGCTCGCTTGCTGAGAGAACAAAGAACCCACACAGGGTCTGAATCTGTTGGCCAGAAACCAAACAATTACAAGATTTTTTAATTTAAATGGAATACCTGGATACTTTGGAAATGGGATGATGCCAGTGAACTTGTTGATAACTGCATCACTTGTCTGTTTCCTCACTGCCTTTTCAGTAAACCAAGAATCTTATTTTCCACCTAAAGTTTCTCCTATAATTATTAACTTGCAACCACTGCAATCCTGTTTTCATTGAATTAATTTATTCTTTGAAAATTTGTTCTTGAGAATTTACTTAGCTAATTTTGTGACACAGTAGTAATTACAGATTAATGCTGACAAGAATTAAAGTGCACTTTCACATGTTGAGTCTGATCTTGTAAATCAGTGGGACAAGAGACTTGGCACTAATCATATAAAGATAAATGCAGACAATTGATTTCTTCTCAACTTGTAACAAATAATGGAGATTTGAGTTAACATCTAAATGGTACTCAAAAGAATTGTCTTACCTCAAAATGTAGAGTATGTAAGCTCTTCTCCAAGTGAGTGCTCACAGGTGGTTTGGAAATGTGGGATTGAGCCTTTAAGAATTAATTACTCATACAACTGGTGAAAATTTTTAAACATTTTTATTACTGACAGGGGAACGTGTACTTGTGTAGCAAGTCGGTAGTTTGGGGGTTGATTGATGGGAGGTTTTTTTCCCCTAAAATACCTATTTGGGCTCCCTTTGTGCTTGCCTTGCAGCTGGGCAGCTGAGCCAGTCAGCACATTTCTCTCTCCAGCTGCCCTACAACGTGCTGGGCTTGGGCCGCAGCGCCAACTTCCTCGACCACTTGTTCGTTGGCATCCCTCGGCCCTTGGGAGAAAAGGTTGGTTGGTGTTTAACACTGTCAAGCTAATTATTTATGCTACCTTTCCTAAGAGGTTTTGGAGAGAAATCTTCCTGGGACACTTTTTTTTTTCATATTCTGAAGTAAGAATATCAAAGAAGTAAGTTGCGAAAAGAAAGGTTTGCCCAAAAGAACCAGTTTGCCCAGGGTTTTTGAGGGGTGTATAAGCTCTGAAAGCAAAATAAACCCAAAAGATGAGTGAAACTGTCTGTAAATGTTAGCACAGATATTCAGTGCTTGTGTGTAGGGCAAATGGACATTAGATCTGAGTGTCCAATTATTCTGGACTGCAGTAGCTGCAGGGCTTTCCAGAGTTGCTCTTTGGGAAAGGCCAGGCTGGGGCTCTTGTAATCCCTTCTGCCTCTGATAAAACCATGGGCAGTGTCATGGCAGGGGGAGATTACTGTGATTCTCTAACCTTCACATGAAACATAAAAGTGGGTTCCTCACCATTTTCAGTCTTTAAAGATCTGATGGTACTGCTTGAAAAGTGAGGAACTCAAATGGGCTGAATTCTGATTTGGATAATTGTTTTGCCTGCCTCCTTTGTAGAATCAGTTCTTCTTTCCCCTATTATGTTGTTGCTTTGTACTTTTAAAGCAGATACTGTGTTTCATGTCAGCAGTAGTTATTTTGCTTTTGGGGGGTAGGTTTTAAAGCACTTCCAGAGCTTTCAGAGTAACAGGATTATACAAAGATAAAGGGATTAATCTCTTATATTTACAGTTTCTTTAAAACTTTTATTTTTCCTTTTGTATTGTTTCAACAGAGAATTTCTTTGCCTGTAAGTATGTTGGGTTGTTAGGAATTGACGCTGCCTTTGTTTTTCTTTCAGTCCATAAGAAAACAAGAATGGACAGCTATCATACCAAACTCCCAGCTTATTGTCATTCCCTATCCTCATAATGTTCCTCGAAGGTAATGTCATCATTTGGATTTGCACTTCCCAAAATTCCATTAATACCTAGTGCAAATTAGGCATTATGTGTAGGTTTAGAAATAGTTATTTATATAGAAAGTTACTGAAGAACAAGGGCAGGGGGTCAGTGCTGAGCTGGAGCTGAAAATGCTGCACAGGTATTTACACAGCCTCTCAGATGGTGCCCATAAACAATCAAAACCTATTACCAGCTCAGACAAACAATCAAAATGTATTAGCAGCTCCACTCCTGTAAATAATAACATACTTGCTAGATTTAACAGCATCCTCAGTGACAAATTACAAACATGGTAATGGTTGAATTGAGCATTTTTGTTTCACCAAACGTGCAATTTCTGTCTGGTTCCATAGAAGAGCTTTGCTTCAGCCCTTCTGAATGCAGTAGCTGTTGCTACAGGAATGAATGTTTCCCTTTAAGTAAAGGTGAATGGGTTGGTTGCATGAGAGCTTGAGCATGGAATTCACTTTGCAATTAAAATGTTTCTCTCAGAGAGCATGTTTCTCTTTTTGCTATTAGAGAAAACATTAGTCAGATATTCCAGCTGCGTTTTGCCGCTTGATCTACCAGTGAGGTCAGTTGCATTTATCATGCAGAAATGATTCTGACATCAGGTCAGCAGTTAATTTTACTAGAGAACAAATAACAGTGGAGAAGTGATGTGCTGCTTGAGTTGCTAATTAACAACCACAGAAATAACATCTGCCAGATGAAAATTTAGTTACAGGCTTGAGGTATTTAAAGGTATGTGTTATGCAAAACAATTTCTGTTGTCGTATCCTTAAACTATTTTTGCTTTCATGTAAAGTGAGTTTATGGACATTGTAGAATAGTAGGGATGGAATCCTCAGAAGAAATCAGATTTCATAATAAAGACTTAATTTTTTTTAACAGCATGGGTATGTGATTTCCTGAGAGGCTCAACACAGAGCCTGCTGCTGACAGCTTTCCCATGATAGGAAACCTGTAGTACAGAAAGGGGCTTCCCCAAGCCTCAGGACCTCATGATTTGAGGGATGTCTTCCAGGAGCCCTGAAGTGCTTAATTTAGTTGATCTTCAGCCATGATCAGCTGCTTATGCTGTCTAGAACTGCAGCTGTCCCTGGGTAAACTTCAGGAAAAGAGAACTGGACCCATGAGCCTGTCCAAGAGGAGCTTCTCGTGTGGTGGGAAGATCTTCCAGGGTTATTTTCCCCTGCTGCTCTGTGTCCCCAGGCCCCAGGCATTCCTATGAAAGGTTTCCTTGTGCATTTTACTGTGTCCTAGGCAAGGGCAGGAGATAAATCTCCTAATGAGAAAAAACTCAGTCCCTGAGGATATCCATAGCATTCATGAAAAGTTAAACAGAAACTGTACTTAGACATGGTATTGCTGGAAAATAATTATATTAAGCCATGTATTTCCAAGTAAACATCATTAAGCTTCAGTCTCTAAGCAGAGCTGCTCATTTCTGTAGACCAGGTTGTCACCTGTCTTACCCTAACAAGTTCTTTTCATCTTTGTAAGTAAAATCTGTTTTCTGCTTCTTAATGAAGGATATTAATGTTTCCTTGGATTTTCTTCTTCTGTATAGCTGGAGTGCCAAGCTGTATTTGACCCCAAGTAACATAGTACTGCTAACAGCCATAGCCTTAATTGGTGTCTGTGTTTTCATCCTGGCAATAATTGGCATACTACACTGGCAAGAAAAGGTAAGCTAATTTACTAGAATATTTTCTATTTATTTTCTATTTAATACTCCCTAATATTTTACAGACCTGTACATTGGGGTTTTTTTTTACATTTTTCTATAGTATAATTTCTGACACGGATTGAAGTCGCAAAAGCTGGTATTATTAAATCACTATTTACCACAAGTTTAAAAATTGGCATTATTTTTATTTAAGCTCCAAGACACTTAAGTTTGTCCGTGTTGCTCTTCATTTCCTTTTTTCCATTAAGCTGTTTTTTCCAATTTAAATGAGACATCTTTGTTTCATATCTAAGCTTTCCATTTTGTAGTTTTAAGGAGAACTGTTTTGGAAAATGGAACATAAACTCAGTTTACTTCTCTTGAGTTCTGTTGGTAATCTAAAAATAAGGAGGTCTTTTTTGTGTATGTCTCTTTGCTGGTTGCACTGACATTAACATTCAGGAATGTATGTGTAGGGAGTCAGTTGTGTCAGCTTTGACACTCAAAAGAGTCAGCTTTGCTCTGTGGGTCTGAATTACACATGCAGGCTATAGAAATCCATTGACTTGAAGAAGCATTTTGAAAGGGGCCTTTCATGTCACAAAAGAAATGCATTCCCATTTTTCTTAAATATGCTCAGTTCACAATCATACCCAACTGACAGAGTTGTCAATAAATGTTACTACATACCCAAACCATAATCTTAGCTGTCAGATAAAATTACTGCACATTCTGACATGGTAGAACTGTTTGTTTTTGTGCTCGTGGAAATAAAATGACCTTGTTAAACATTTCAGATAAGCTTTGCACATGCTTTATATTTAAATGTTATTTGTCAGTCTTCACTCTTCAAAATGTTCAATACAATCTCCAACTAATAATAAAGCTGGGAATAAGAAACACAAAGGAAAGAAATACAAAGTTTATGATGGCTGTTGTTAGCATGTCCTGCTGTACCAAGAAACTGCTGCTCTCTGGTAGCTCAGGGCTGGGCACTGGGTTTAATTCTCTCTCAACATGTCTTTAGCAAGCAAGAGCAGCAAAAAAGGTACTTGGGCTTTGAGTTGGGCAAGGATTACCTAGGTATAATTCCATCTGGAGAAATGGAGATTTAAGAGCAACATTCAGAACAGTGTTTGTACAATAATTCAAGCATTGTAGTGGAAGGAAGGACTCAGCCCAGAGTGAGTGCTCTCAGAGCTGTTGTAAGTCCCAGGTGTGTGTGAATGAAGTGGTGTAATGCTTACATTGTAAACTCATTTCCAGCTCTGCAGCACAAAATAGGCACAAGTATTTGAACAAATGGTGTGTGTTTTCAGACCATTGTGTAAACCTGTTAATATCTATATTCTTCCTATGGATTTTTACTTTCCCAATGTTTAGAAGTGGTTGAGATACTGAACAAGTAAGAATGTTCACCAAGGCTGTGTTGTGCATCACTGATATGTGTAAAGTGAAACTCCAAAGTTCTTTGTTTCTAAGCTTGTTCTTAGTTTACAGTCTCTCAGCAATCCTCTCCTAAAACTACTGTCCTGGCTAAATGCCTTTCCCTTGCACATCTCTGGAGTACATGTAGCAAAGAAAGGAAGGGGAAATGAACTGGCACTTAAAATCTTTTCCCCAGAGGATGTATGTGTCTGTAAGCTGCAGTGTTTTATTCAGCAGTTTAAATAAACCCTGGACTTTGACCTCTGCAGATAAATAGCAGCAGGAGCCCTTTGTCTACAGTAGGTTTTACACACTCGTCTGCCACCCAAGTACTGGAGTACTGAAATAACTGTAGGGTTTAGGGATAGGTGTTGCTGTGTCTTGCCATAGAAATTTTGAATGCATTGAAGAGAAAAGAAGGTTTGAAATCTCAGTTACTAGATTTTAGTTTTGATACATCAAAGGAAAGAGAAATTGAGGAAGAATTGACACCGTTATTCATCTTACAACAAGTACAATCTTGTGACATTTGCTGCAGCCCTCCATAGTCCTTATTCTCATTTTTGAGAACTTGCTTTGGGGTCATGAGGCCAGTCATGGAAACACTGCACAGTGATGGAAATGCTGCTGGAGAGGGTTTGCTGGATCCAGCAGAGTATCAGTTACTGTCAAATTGGAAACAATAATTTTTTCAAGAAGCATGCGAGAAATGGAGTGGAAGTTGTTTTCTAAGTGAGACTGTGAAATTCTGTGGAATGTGACAAGCATTTCAGTGTGGGAAAGCGTGTGCCACTCCCTCCTTCCCACCCCTCTTTTGACATCCAGAATACTACTGACACTGATAAAGTCCCTGCCAAAAAAGCCAGACTGATATATCTTAAACCTCACTGACAGCTCTGCTGCCGCTACAAAATGCAGTAAAATCCATATTTAATCCAATGGAGTTGCTATCACACATAAACATTGTGTAATGAGGAAATCTTTGGCCTTGAGCCAAAGCAGATGACAAACTCTCATGGCAGAAGACGGGCACCGATTCCTGCCACAATTGTTGTGTATTTTTATCAACTGAGACACAGTTCTGAATGCCCACGCAGCACCTACTGGAGAGGCTTTTCTCCATTTTACTCCTTTAAAAAAAAAAAAAAAAAAAAACATGGGTCTGTGCAAACTAAAAAGCATTTCAGTCTGCTTTGCCAAATTCTCTCATGCTGGGATTTACACATACTGTAAAAAAGCACAAGTTTGTACTGTGTGTTCAAGAATCCTTGAAGAAATGCTTCCATCCTCTGTTAAGTGCTTTAGCACATGAGAGGAGATATGGGAGAGGACATGTTGAGGACATGTTTTTACACATGACATGGATTCCTGGTACAATTAAATCTGCTGCTTTTTTCCAAGCGCCACCCAAATCACTCTTTCAGCAGGTCACTGTGTGTTCTGCATAAATAAGCAGGGAAATGCATCCTACTTCACATTCTCATAATACAAACAAAAGACACAGACCATTTTTTGCCTACTTGGTGCTGTTACTTGTTGGTTGAACTGCTGTCTTGCTCTGAAGTTGTATTTAACAGAATGTTTTTTAAATGAGATTCTTCGTACATGTAACATAAATTACATTTACAGTTAGTCCAGAGTAATTTCATTTTGTATTTATAATGTAGACAAAATGGATACCAGGAAACAGTCTCCAGGTTTGAATTATTCCTTTTAAAAAGCATTATTAGAAATAACAGAAAATAATGGGTCATAAATACTACAACAGCAGAGCATTAACAGCAGAAGCCAATTTTGTGTAGATTATTGCCGTTTCAAGCTGACATCATTTAAAAGTTAATTGTCGGGGCTTTTACTAAGCCTTTTTGCTTTTTGTCAAATGGCTTGAAAAAATCAACCATTCTCTGACACTTGACAGCTCATTTCTGTAACAGTATTGCTCTAGATTCCACAAAGTGTTTTTTTATTATTATTTTTCAGAAAGCAGATGACAGAGAGAAGCGACAGGAGGCTCATCGGTTCCATTTTGATGCTATGTGACATGCCTTAATATTTATGAAGGAGCTGCTACTCATTTGCTTAATTGAAAGACTAAATTCCAATTTTTAAAATTATTACCATGAAAGTACTGTTGGTGTGTTATTTGTAAATGTTGCATTATCTGGTATTTATTTGGAAAGTATTAAAATTAGACCTGAATGTCTCACAAGGCCTTTCAGTTAAGAGACTGTATATAATAGCATTTGGCCTTTATTTAACTGAACTGTAAATTTATTTTTCTTAGTAAAGGGATCAAGTTGCATGTACCATTGTTTATGTACCAGGTCTTTAGTAATATTTGATAGAAAGAAGGTGTGTAAATGAAGTGTAGCATTTCAGCAAGCAAAATACCTTGTATCACTTGAACTGGTCTTGTCCTTTATTCATTCCTGCAAAACAACCTGGTTTTTGAAAATTAAACTTGTGCAATTTCTCAGATGACTTAATCGTTACTTATTTTGATTGTATTAAATGGTGCTTAACCTAAAGTATTCTGTATTTTTCTTTGTTTAATTCCGTATGTGCAGTAGAACTTAGGAATTAGAGAACTGAAAGGAACCTGAAGTGTAATGCCAGCTCAGTCATCCTGGGTTAGATGCAGTATTTATGTGTGCTACTTCTGGGGAGAAGACAACGCATTAAAAAATTAAAATCATTAAAATGTATCAGCATTATATAAACCGTTTTTATAATTAAACTATAACCACATTTATTTTAGAAAGGCACAAAGTCGTTATGAAATTAACTATTTTTTAACATAAGAAAGGTATGGGAATTTTTGTTTGGTTTTATTTTTGAATAAGTTAAATATTCTTGAGTAGAGATTGAGGATTGATGCCCTAAAATGTATTGCTAAGTGATGAGATATGCAAAGATTAAATTAAGAATGTAATGGGACACTCAGAATAATCACTGCACATTTTCTATGTACACTGCTATGCCCAAATTTCATAAGGCTGTAATAATGACAGAAGATGAGTCGCTCAACTTTAAATATTTTAAGTGGTGGTAAAGTTACAGTTGCTCAGTATACTTGGGATCCTGGAAGAATCTCTGAGAACAATCATGCTTTTATTTATATGAGTTTAGGTGATTAATTTTGCATTTCCATCAGTTAATTTGCATTCCTGATTCTGTTTGGCAAACTAGAGCATCCTTTCTCAGCAGACTGGAGGCGCTGACCATCGAGCACTGCCGTGTGCAGCGGGTCCCGCTCGGGCCTGGCCCCTCCCTGGTCCCTCCCAGTGCCTGCAGGGCAGCCCCGGGTCCCACCCTGAGTGCCACTCGGAGCCTGGGTGACCCTGGCAGTGCTGAGCACTGACCCACCCCTGCAGCAGCACCAAGCCACAAGGCTGAGCAGCAGCTCCTGAGCTCCCCAGCTTCTCTGGCTGTGCACAGGAGATGCTCATACCACATTGCTGTTATTATTCAGGACAGAATATTTCCTTTATTCACACCTTCAGTTTTTCTCATGAACAGGTAAGAATTTTTTTTTGATAAATACTTGGACTTTTTAAACCACATTGATAGAATTGGCTCCTACCAGCAGAAGAAGGAACAGATTTCATGATTAGGAAGGATGCACAGTTCAATATATCTTCCTGTCTTTTTCAGATGGTTGGAGAAAAATGCTAAATGCATAATGCACTGTGGCAGCAAAGTTGTCTGTAACCCTCTATCACAATATAATACACATAGATTAGATTCCTTTTGTTTTTGAAAAAGCAATTAGGTGTAAAATAACCTCATGCTGACATTTAAGCTGTTGTACAAAACAATGAACTTGGTATCTTTTGCTCTGAGGTATTTTGCATGCTCAGTAGTGCATCATTGCATCACTATATGCAATATAATAAAGTTTAGCCCAGGTCCTAAGTACTTGTAGCATGGCTCACAGTCTATGCATACTGTTTTGAATTAAGGCATTAAATATTGTTAAACGTGTCATCAGAGGTTTCATGTTGTACTTTGGTTCTCTATTCTATAAGCATTTAATGTATGTTTGTGTAAGGTTATTGCCCTTCTGGGAAGTTCAAGAAAGCAGCATCAATTAGAAAGTTGTAGTTCCAGGTGATTGTCCCAGTAACTGAGAAGTGAGAAATAGTTCGAGCTACATAAATTTTCAAACTGCAGCCACTCTAACACAGCCCTGGTGAGAAATGCTATTGGAAGCTTCCTCGGTGTGAAATTTCACCTATATAAAAATACTGTTGACAGGCCAACTGACAGATGGCTGTTGAAATACCATCTTTCTTTGTTCTCATTTTCCATGAGAAGCTTTAAGACTGAATCTTCCTACCAGATTTATCATTAATGCACTATAATCCCCTGACAAAAGAACCAACTTTTCTGCTGCAGATTAATAGGCATATTCTATATAGTGCTGAGGCCATCGTGCTTAACAGACAGAGGCATTAAAAACACTTACTACAGTTAATTGAGAAGTAATCACTACAAATGCACCAAGTGAATTCAGTGCTTCTGTAGAATCACAGAATGGTTTGGGTTGGAAAGGGCTTTAAAGACCATCCAGTTCCAACCCCCTGCCATGGGCAGGGACACCTTCCACCATCCCAGGCTGCTCCAAGCCCTGTCCAGCCTGGCCTTGGACACTTTCAGGGATGGGGCAGCCACAGCTGCTCTGGGCAACCTGTCCAGGCCTCATCACCCTGACAGGGAAGAATTTATTCCTAATACCTAAACTAAACCTCCTCCCTGCCAGTGTGAAGCCATTCCCCCTGTCCTGTCACTCTCTTGTCAATAGTCTCTCTCCTTGTTTCTTTGTGGGCTCCTTTCAGGCACTGCAAGGCCACATTTAGGTCACCCCAAAGCCTCTCCTGGCCAGGCTGAACAATCCCAGCCCTGCCAGCCTTTCCTCCCAGCAGAGCTGCTCCATCCCTCTGCTCCTCCTGTGCCTGCTCTGGCTCCAGCAGCTCCTGTGCTGGGCCCCAGCTCTGCAGGTGGGGTCTCACCTGAGGGGGCACAGGAGCAGAATCCTCTCTCCCTCACTGCCCCACCCAGGTCCTTCTCTGCAGCTCTGCTCTTGACCTGTTGATCCCCAGCCTGTGCCAGTGTTTGATACTGCATAGATACCAATGGATTGTAATTGATATATATAACTTCTATCAAATGAATGGCAACAAAATAGAGCCAGAGAACTCAATCCATAAGCTTCTGCTATTTTATAATCAACAGTGTAAAAGCATTAACTGTCTCTGGCTTGAAGGTATTAATAACCAGAAGAATTCTTTTTTTAAATTTAAAAAATACAACTGCTTTAAAATAATCTCATACTTTGCAAATACATAGTACTGATTATATAGGGATAGGCAAATGTTTTGTTCAAAGAAGTATGTTAAGAAATCAAGAGCAGTAGAGGAGTTAGATCTGACATTGCTGTGCTGCTTTAGCAGCCCTGTCCATTCTGTGGGCAGGATCTGGTTGTTGAGGGACTGGTCATGTTGGCCTTCCTGTCACTTTGAAAATAATCAGCCACACAGCACTAATTTTATAATTAATTCCTGACTTCAGTGAAAAATGTGATCCCTTCTATGTTACAATCCATAACAATTATAACCTGATTTTGAAATTAATGAATTTTTCAACCTAAGCCAAGAAAGTCTGTAGGTGTATGCTAACAGTCAGACCTAATTATATTGCCTACCAAATAGAGAAGTGCACTGTAAGCTTTCTGAAGGCTATGAGTTTTCTTCCTGACTATTCAAAAGTTTGCACTCTTTGTTACTCAGTAGTAAATAATAAAGCCAACTGTGCATATTTATGTATGATTATGTATTACATATTGTAATGCAATTACAATTGTATTATAATACAATACTGAGGCACTAGCACCTTCTATAATTTTCTAATTATAAATTATATAATGAAATTAGGATTTATCAAAGGCACCTAAATTGTACTGACAAAACCAAGTACCAGAACTGTTAAAACATAACTCCTCATCTCCTTTCATAATTATTCACTGTTGATGTCTATATTTTTGCAACCTCTTTTAAAAACAATGACCAAATAGCTGCTGGTCTAAGGCTGTTTGGGTTGTACACTTTGCTACTCAAGAGCAGAAAATATTTCAAGTAAATTAAAATTAAAACTTCTCACAGAAGTTTTAAGGAGGAGGCAAGTTAAGGAGGAGGCAAACCTAGTTCTAATAATACAAATGTGAGCCTTTAGCTGCAGCAGAGCACTGTTGCACTGACTCATTCATCAGCTGCTCATGCAGGTGTTTACCTACATCACAATGAGTCCCTGAGCTACTGCTACTCAAAAATAGTCATGAAGACCTGATTGAGCATCAGAACAACACAAACTGCCTGTCCAAAAGCTGGCTTCAACCTTTCTTGACTCCCAAGCTCGAGTTTAGTTAAGTCAGGCTTCCTGCCGGTTTGACCCAGTGGCAGAGTTTTCCTCCTTGGAAACCTGCGCTCTGCAGGCTCAGAAGATGGGAACTGAAAGCTTCTTCAGACCTGTCACGAGTGAAAGCACTGCCTGTTACAAGAACTCCAACAAAACAAAGCAGCAGGGATGTCCACAGGTGAAGTGTCTCTGAAAGCAGCAGCAAATGGAGGCAAAATGTGCCCCAAATCTACAAATTGATGCCACTCCCTGCCTTCCCACACTGACAGCTTGACACAGCCCTGGAAAGAGAGCAGGATGGAAAAGCTGCTCACTTCCCCAAGTGTGTAATAGCTCTGTTCAACCTTCTAATGGACAAACCAGAAGTTCAGCTCCTCAGTTAAATTGACTGTAGCAGATTGGGTCTTTGCAATTACTACCCAAACTTGTACTGAGCACACAGCATTGCAAGGGTTTTCTCCCATCTCTTTGGTGAGAGACAATTGACTGCAAATAGTTCTCTTGAATGCAAATTCAGCCCAAGATCTGAGAATCAGGCCAGTTCTCATTTCTTATATTACCACGAGTAATAAAAATATCCAAGTCAAATTTTGCCATCAGCTATACTGTGCATTCCAAAAAATAAGAAAAGCAGGCAACCCCCTGTTTCCTAACAATCTGCACAACAGCACAGTCAGATTTTAATTATGTACTTGCAGAGAGGATAAAAAATTGTGAATGATGCCCAGATACAGTAGTCTTGAATATTTTCTTGCATTACTACAGTAAACATTTTTGTAAGTAAGAAAATAATGCAAAGTAGATACACCTATTGAGGACTTGTTTATGTATGAGAGTTTCCACTATAGAACATCACACCGCTATAAATACATGGTTAAGAAGGGAACAGAGGAATCGCTTGTCCACTGCTGGAATGTAGCAGCTATTTCACAATTCATGGGGAAATTACGCTTGGAGGAGGACTGTATCATCTCTATTTGAAATTGAAAGGACAATTCAAGTAAGTAGAATAATATAATTATGTAACTTGGGATTTTGCCAGACCATCAAGCTTAATACTTCACGAAGCTTCTTGCAACACTGAAATGGATCTTTAATACTCAGAAAAGCTCAGGACCTTTGCTGTGAGGTCTCGCCGGGGGCTCGGGAGGAGCTGCTGCCCCCGGCCCCGCTGCCCCGCAGGGCCCCGCGGCCGCTCCTTCCCGCTGCTTTCCGCTCCCTTCTCCGTTTAATTCGCCTTCGCTGACAATCACACTGACTTGAAGCGCCTGAAATATTTAACAGATAATCTGAAGCAAGAGAGTGACCTTTTCTAACAGGATAGTCTGACCTTTGAACATTGTAGAAAGAATTTAACATTCAAATACACGGCACCAAACCACAAGGAAATCAGAGCTTCACCTCACACGCTCGTGTTAGACACTGTACTGAGCTGCCCTACTCCTTAAGCAGACGGACTCGCGAATGGCAATTACGCATAGAATTTACAGTTTGCAAAATCTGTTGGGTCTAGCGAGTGTGTTGGCTCCAAATCGCTTCCACAAAGTGCCTGCGCTCGGACAGCGGAGCGTGGGGCACTGGGGGTGCAGCCGAGCATCGCTGCGCAGGATCTCAGTGGAGCCCGCGACCTCCTCCGTCCTGGGAGCGGGGCAGCTCCTGCGGGCCGGCCCGGGGGCGCCCGGACAGCTCCTGCCTCCCGCGCACAGCTTTGCAGCACGCACGGCTCTGAACATCTCTGTGTTTCCATACTTCTGGAGCCTGAGCGAAAGATCTCAGCCTCGCCTAATCGGCAGTTCCAGGGAGGAGACATCCTGTAGGAAATGCCCAGCGATTCTTCAGCCCGTGCTGCCTGTGGGAGATTTGAAACCATCTCTAAGGGGCTACCGCGTTGCTATCGTTTTACACGTAGCCTGTGGGCAGTACAGCCTGCCGCGGCCATGCCCCCGCCCGTCCGGCGCGGCCGCGACTCTGCCCCTCACGCACATCCCGCGGCAGCTCGGAGGGCTCTGGCAGGACCGGAGTCCCCGCGGCGGGATCTGCTGGCCGGGGCCTCTCCCTCCCTGCCCTTCCCCCGACATCGCCACCTGCCTCCACCTCAGGCCCTTTCCCGAAGTAACATCTCCCCTCTAAGCTAACCCGATGTGATGGATAACCAGAGGGACGGGAGCCAGGGCAGGCAGCAGGCTAAGTGCGCCTTTTTATTAACTTCTTGTAAAGTAATAGCTCCATTTTAGCTGTCACTCCTGTCAAACAACAGCCGCACAATAGCGTGTGATGGGCTCTTCCCGGCGCCGGAGCTGCAGGCAGCACACTGCAGCCAGGCAGGCAGCCGGGCACGCCGCACTGCCGGAGCCGCGCGGGCGCCCTGCCACCAGCGAGGGGGCGAAGGGGAGCCACGGCAGACCAAGGGAAGCACCGTGTCCCTTTTAGCCCATCGGGACCCGCTCAGATCCCAAACAAAGCCGGGCAGCGCGATTCAGGCTTATATCCGAGCCACCATGTCCTGGAGAGGGGCTCGCCCCTCGGCGGGGGGGATGCGCTCCGGGCAGGAGCACGGCACCCGGGAAAGCCCCGGCAGGCGGGGGGCACGATGGGCCCGGGTCGCGGGGTAGGGCGGCGGGCCGAGGCGCGGGACCGAGGCGGGGCGCTGCAACGGGGCCAGCCCCGGCTCCCCGTGGGGACGGGGTGAGAACCGGTGCCGCTCCAGCGCTGTCGCCCCCGCCTCGGTGCCCGGCCGAGCGGGAGGAGCTCAGCGGCCCCGCCGGCTGCGGCTGTGGCTGCTTGCGGGGCTCCGTCGGGGGCGGGCACATGCGTACAAGCAGCTCATCCAGGCAAACACCCCTCACATCTTAAATGAGCTTCATTTAGCAGCAGCCGCTTCAGT